>JBBBDQ010000501.1:7152500-7557500 GCA_037127315.1 Ascarosepion bandense | reverse complement strand
AAAAACCGACTTGCGTAATATTACGTTTTGCTTAATAAGTCACATTACGTAAACATAGCGTGAATCGCTGACGGAAAAATTTTTTTTTAAAAAGAACAAAATTTGATCTTTCTTAATACGTTTGAGCCCTTTTAACATTATGCTATACTGTTTGTTTTTTCGCATCTGAATGGAGATACCTACCAGATTTTCTAAAAATCTGGATATTAAATTAAAACTGCTACTACAACTGTTTTGGTTTTCCAGTATTGGTAAAAAAAATCTCAACTACTATGAAAAGCCACCAATATCTTTACAATCTGAAAAATAAGAGATTTCTTTCAGACGACCAAGTTTAGAGGGGATCAATTTATAGGGTATCAATTTTATAGGGTATCAATTTATGTCATGTTGAGGTCACTTTTTTTCTTTTTAACATTGACTTAATAAAATATTTTAATACTTTTCAGACCAGTACATATTTTGACTTACAAAAAGTTGAAATAAAGTAATCATCGTTTGGATATTAGACAGGATCATGCAAAAAGATCATTCTAAAAAATAATACTACTTAACCATATTGGAAGATAAAAATGTTGGCATTGTCCGCCGTTTTGAATTTGGCCGAAACTGGGAAAATCCATGTAACTCGAACCACAATCAAGTCCACCACAAAATTTACATATCTTACCATAAAGCAGACAAATTTGTCAAAACTACAAAAATGCGCTTTATCTTATTTGATCTTTTTTAAACAAAAATAAATAGATCACATTTTAGATTTAAGTACTTGAAAACTGTACATATTTTAGTTTTGTAGGCAAAAAAAAAAAAAAGCAACTGAGATATTGACATTTAAACTTTTGACTATTTTAAAAAAATCACCAGCAATGGAAACCCTTTGACCTAAAAGATGTAAAATAGGTACCATTCAATTCGTAGCCCTATAAGTGTACCAAATTTCGTGACAAGGTAAAAGGATGTAATAGAAAATCTTTTGTTCCCTTTTTCTACATAAAAATAATCCACAATTTTTACAGAGGGATAAGGAAAATTGAAAGAAATGGGCAATAAGAAGGTTCAGACAAATGGCAAAAAAAAAAAAAAACAGGCGAAGGAGATTAATTCCAAAGGAAGTAACTCCTCACCCGGTAAGGATCAACATGGGCAACAGGTGTCACCTGACCGTCATCGACTGTTAACACCAACGGCGTAAAGGGGACAGTTTTCCAAAATTTGTTCCTCGCCTAGAAAGGAACGACACGAGCAACAGGTGTCTCTGGAACGTTACCCTGCGACGGCTTAATACTGGATGAAGAAATGCATTCTGGGATATTGCCAGTTCTTCTGGTCAAACAAAAAGGGAGACGCTTCAACATATCAATTACAGTAGTCTATGCACCAACAACGCAAAGTACTGAGTAAGTAATAGAATCTTTCTACGCCACTCTTGACGATGCCAAGGCTCAATTCAAAACCCAAGAAATTCGAATCATCATTGGAGACTTGAATGCCAACGTAGGCAAGGAGAGAGAATGGGATACAACTGGCAACTTTGGATTAGGAATTCGCAACGACCGGCGTGAAAGATGAGTCCAGTGAGGTAAGGCGAATGACCAGGTAATACCCGACACCTGATTTCAAGAACACCCAAGACGTTTTGGTTCAACGCAAAACCTATCCAAGTGTCGGCTGTGGAAGCGACCACCTTCCAGTTATCTGCAAACTAAGGATGAAACTTCGGAGACTAAAGAAGCCCAGGACAGCACCCAGGCTGCAAAACACGCTCCTGAATGACCGCAACCTGCAGCAAAAATACACTGACAGTGTGAGAAACAAATACGAAAAACAAATGGGAAATGGAAATTCGAAATGAGACGCACTTAAAGAATCACTAGTGATATCAGCAAACAACATGGCCCCAGAAGAAATCAAATAGGAAAAAACGAGTGTATGACTGAAGAGATTCTCGACATGATTCAAAGGAGACAGAAAACTGAAGATAGGAAAGCGAATACAAGAAACTACAAAAGCAAATAAGGACCAAGTGCAGATAGGCTAAAGAGAAATGACTCAACAACAAATGTGCCGAAGTAGAGATTGAGCAAGACTAATAAAGGAAAAATGCATTAATAAGAGAGCTGACAGGACAAAAAACATGCTTCTCAACAGGATGTATAACATCCAAGGATGGAACGATCATAATAGACAATGAGGAAATACTCCGGCGATGGGAAGAATATGTAAAAGATCTCTTCCACGACAAGAGAGAGCAACCGATAATAAACAAAGATGCTGACGGACAGGAAATATTAAAATCTGAAGTGAAAGCTGCAATGACGAAACTGAATAGGAGCGAAGGGACCAGGCGGCATTGTAATAGATGTTGACAGCAATAAAAGATTTTGGTATAGAGAAAATTACGGAAATAATAAATGAAATCTACAACAGTGGTGTAATACCAGATGACCTAAGCAAATCAATTCTCAGCTCTAAGAAACCAGGTGCAATCGAATGAGAACTCCGCCTAACAATCAGTTTGATGAGCCACATAACGAAACTCATTGTTCAAATCCTGATGACTAGAGAGCAAAGCAGAATCAGACCGGAAATAGGACAAGAACAGTGCGATTTTTTCAAGGACACTGGAACAAGGAATGCGACATTTATTCTTAGGAAGCGATTAGAAAGGGCGATACGAATACAAAGAAGTTTACCTGTGTTTTATAGACTATGCCGAAGCGTTCGCCAAAGATCTGGCAAAGACAGCAGAGTAATCAATCATAAATCTCTGTCAGCAAACCACCTGTATACGGACAGGAAACGAATTCAGCAGATATGCAAAGATAGAAAGGGGTGTAAGAAAAGGATGTGTCTTTTCACCGGATCTATTCATCTTGTACATCGAGACTATTCTGAGGACTCTAGAAGTTATGCCAGGAGTCGACATTGGCGGTCACAATCTGAACAACACAAGATACTGTGCTGATAGCTGACACGGAAAGAAAACTACAGGACCTCCTAAAAAAGGGAGATGAAGAAATTCAAAAGAAAGGACTACAAATAAATTACAAGAAAACCGAATGCCTGGTCATCAGCAAACAGAGGAGCCCAAAATGCCAATTACAGGTTGGGGATACTAAAATCAAGCAAATACAAACGTTTAAGTACTTGGGAAAAGTTCTAACGAAAGATGGAAAGTGCAACACTGAGATCCGAAGGCGAATTGGAATGGCCAAAGACGCATTCCAGAAACTGAGTAGAGTATTAAGAGACAGGAAAATTTTGCTAGAAACAAAGAATAGAATTCTAGACAATATTATCAAAGATGAAGGAAAAACTTAAAGTAACTGAAATGTGGTTCTACCGAAGGATGCTGTGGATATCATGGATCGAGCATGTAGGCAATGATAAGGTTTTCGAACAGAAAATTGATACTGAGCATCAGGAAAAGACAGCTGAATTTCTTGGGACATGAGATAAGGAAGGAAGGCTTGGAGAATCTGATACTCACAGGTCAGATAGAGGGGAAAGTAGCGGATAACATATTTGAAGGGCCTGATCGGGTGGATAGCAGAGCGGTGTTTGGGTGGGGTAACAGGAGAAAGCGTGCTAAGAGCTACCAGGGATAGGGAGAAGTGCAAGGCCATGATAGCCTACGTCCTGAAGGGACGTAACACGTAGAAGTCAGCTGAGATAATGGATTTATTTTAGGTTTTGACACCCGAGGGAAGGATTGTGATGCGGTACAACGATTGAAACGTTGCAACAGTGGCAATTTAGCACCAGGACACAGATTCGAAAGACTTACTGTAATAGTTTCGAATTCACAGAAATTTTCCTAATTTGAAATAACGCGTGTGTACAGTCATGCGCAAAATGGTGGTTTTTCAAAGATAATTTTGATCTCGGTGTAATACGAGGTACAAAAATGTCATCTACACATAAAATAGGTTACTTTTTTTATTTTTATTTGTTGTCTGAACCTAGAAATCGGAATGTAAGAAATGTGAACTTGGGAATTTAAAAGAAATAAAAACTTTTTTCGTGGTTCGTCATTGTTTTGAGTGTGTATGATTATCATCTTGCAGAAAAGATGATCACACGAATTAATTTTCTTATTCAAAAACATCTCATGGAATAAGTCACAATGTATTCAGTTTTATTGTAAAAAAAAAAAACAAAACAAAAACAAAATAAGATCTTAGTTTAATCTAAACATTTATAAATGGAACTTTGTGTGTGTCCGTTTCCTATAGACTCCGAAACGGCTGAACCAATTTTCTTGAAAATTGACACAGTTGTACTATAAGCGTCTGCGAGTGTTCTTAGCTAGGATTTGTGTCGAGGTGCCCCCGATAAATATCGATAATCGAAAAAAATCTGGTTGTAGAAGGAGTGGTCCGATTTTATCAAATTTGATACACTCATACATTGACTCATAAGAAACGATATTCAGTCAGAAGTTTCAAGGTTGCAGTTCTTACAATAGTGCAGAAAATCGATTATATATATATATATATATATATATAAAAGGCAAGGTGTTTGTCTGCGTGTCTGTTTATCTGCCTATATGTCTGTATTTTTTTTTAATTTTTTTTTTTTTTTTATTTTTTTTTTTTCAGCCCTTTGATTTTAGTTTTTGCTTCGGATTTGGCTCTAAGTAGACATAATTGTAGTTCTTAGTCTCAGCCATGATACCATTTACTCAGGACTTATTTAACCTTCAAAATTCAGTTTACGACGAAAAAACTTATTTGATATCGATACCATGAAATCAAAATTTGACTTGCATCCATTCATTTTTCTTTCAGTCTATGGTTTCCCTTTAACTGGAAACAACTATTGCTTTTTAGTATTTCGTGCCAACGTCCAAAAAGTCCTGAGCTCCAGGAGCATGGATTAGTTTTAAAGCTTTCATTACACCCGAGCAACGCCGGGTTATACTGCTAGTTTAGTAATAACCAAAAGATTCATTATCGCAAGTATCGGGGCACCCAGTAAAAACAGAAATAATTATGTTCAAAATGCATTGCATTGCAGCTTGTTAATAACCTGATTTAAAGTATTTCTAGTTATACTATTTTTGCTCAGTTACGGATGAAAGAAAGAAATGTAATTCGTGACATCTGAAACTGGTAGATACAAAAGGCGATTATCTCCCTTTGGTTGAGACGAAGTCAAGTGACGGCCGCTTAATTTTTTTTTTTTTTTTTTTAGCACGGACAGAGGCTAAATTTTGTATGTGCCAAGTTTCCCGTTTAGAAAAATGTCACCATCTGACAGCTCGAATTCCCGTTTAGAATTATCACAAATATTTCTTCGATATTTTCATACTGCTTGTTGTTGTATGCCTGTCTTATAGTTTCTGTATAGGACAAGTAAATATTTGTATATACTTTTGTCAATAACTTAGCAGTATGAAAATCAGTTTCGTCTGTGTATTAAGGCGTCATTGACATTGTCATTATATCATGAATAAAATGTCCATAATGAGGGATGTATTTGGCCGTATTAATTGCATGTATAGCACTCTCCTTAAAGCTATGTGCAGCTCTATCATAATTCATGTTTGTATATTGAATGACCCCGAAAGTTCCTTTTATAAATCTGTTAAATATTTTTGTAACGCTAGAAGACACCAGAAGTGTTTTAGTTTTAACATTTTAAACGATCACTTTTGCGATAACTCTATGCGAAAGGCATATCCATTTTTAAAATGGATAAAAAAGAAAATGGCATTTTATTTTTTTCCAACATGTAGTTACTATAGGCAAAATTACAGTAGAAAATACCCTTTCTCCTTGGTAGAACAGTCGGAGGGGGGGTCGACAAAACACTCTGAATTTTTTTTTTTTTTTTTTTTTTTTTTAATCATTTCACCCCGAGCAAGGCTGAAATGCCACTGATGTGCAGGGGGCTACATAACTGTAAAAAGATTAATTAGAAAAGAGTGAGGAGTACAAACTAGTTAGAAAGGAGCAATAGAAAGCTGAGAATGCAGGTGCGATGACAGATACATAGGTGGAGAGAAAGGGAAGGTTATACGGGGGTGGGGAGAGAGCGAGAGTCAGTGGTTAGTAGATGAGTATTGACTCTGCATTTAAACTTCTGGAGGTTGTAGCCGTCAGGAAAGCAAGAATACGGGAGCGAGTTCCACAGGCGGGAAGTGCGAGAGAAGAAGCTGCAGGAGTAGAATTGTCTGCATTTGGCTAACCTGACTGAATGGGTGGGGCCCAGTTGCCAGTCTGGTTGCACGAGTAAACACCTGTTGAGGAGGCACCAGTGACTTAAGTTCGTCCGAGCAGAAGCCATGAAAGTATTTATAGAACAAAGAGAGGCCACATTTCGACGGTGGGGAAGTGGCTGCAGTCGAGCCGCCAGATCAGCACCTATCACATTACAAACTCTCCTTTGGAGCCTGTCAAGAACACTGAGGAGAACGGCAGGGGCGCCTGACCATAAATGGCAGCAGTACTCCATGCACGGTCGGATGGTTGACTTGTATATATGCAGGATGGATTCAGGCGGAAAAAAACTTCCTGGATCGACATAGTGACCCAACCTTCTTAATCTTAGCAGTAGATTTTGCTATGGATTCAATATAGTGGTTTTATTTAAGGTCTGAGGACAGAGTGAGTCCGAGGAGGCGTAGTGTATTGCTCTCCGGAAGAATCGCTTGGTCCATGCTTATGGGAGACAGGAGAGGTTGCCTGTAATGGTTGACAGACAACAGCTTGGTCTTAGACGAATTGAAGTTGACAAGCCACTTCTTGCCCCAGTTCACCACAGTGTAGATCCCGTTCAAGGTCAGCAGCGAGATTGTCTGTCCGCCACGACAGGTTTCTTACTGGGTGCGGGAGTATATTGTAGTGTCATCTGCATAGATGCCTACTTAGGACTTGATCTCATCTGGGAGGTCGTTGATGAAAATAAGGAAGAGCGTCGGGCCCAGGATAGAGCCCTGTGGGACACCAGCATTCGTGCTGTAGGATGAAGAGGCACGCCCATTTAAAACGACCTTAACATTGAAATGACAACGTGAAACCACTCTACTACTTTTCTCCATGAATAGTAGTAACACTTCAGTTGTCAGATATTAAAAAGAAAAATAACTTTGTCTCCTGAAGGGACAAGGTTAAACAAATTACTGCACAGTTAGATCTCTATGATGTTGGGAGTAATTGTTTGACTAAACAATTTTTTTTTCTTTTTAATTATTTTACGAAATAATCTTAAAGATAGAGTAGTAATAACTAAATTTGTGACTTATTATTTATTTATTTATTTTTTCAGGGTTTTGGCACTATCTAAAAGTTATTCACTTTCCAGGCAAAGTCCTGGTATTGTTCAACTTTCTGAGGAGGTTGTTTAATTAATGTTTTTTTTTTTAAGCATTTTTCTTTCAACTAAAAACTGAACGCAGATTAATTTTTGTATTTATTTTTAACTGATTGAAATTTTCCTAAAAGAGTGGGGAAGAAATTCAAGTATTTACTGCACTTAAAATTATTTGCAAATATACCATTTATGTCTCCCTCCTTACATATATTTCAATATTTCATATATAAGATGGCTGCTGAAAAGTACTTAATCTAACCAAGCAGGTCAAACCGAGAATTTTTCAGTCTTTTACCCTCTTTTCTTTTCTTTTTTAATCGTATCACCCCGAGCAAGGTGGTAACGCCACTGATGTGCAGGGGGCTACGTAATAATGAAAAGATTGGAAAAGAGAAAGCCGGAAACCACATCCTAAACAGGGAACAAGGGATGAGCCTCTTCACCTGTTCAATAGACGTGGGTGGAGTGTGAACCGTGCGATAGATAGATCTATCTACATAACTGTGCAAAGACTACCACAAAACAACCACCTTAAGACGTAGCTTTTTAAATTTTTTTCATTATTTCACTATAAGCAAGACAATAAAGCCACTAAAACTTTACTTGTTTTCATGTTTCGGAGTGATCAGTTAAATTAAATTGGCCATTCTCTTCTCTAGCTTAGAATTAATTCTAGGAAGTTTTTTTGATGATTTTTTTTTTCTTTCGCAGATACGACAGTTCTTTTATTTGACAAAAAGCCGACTGCTTTTCCCCGCTTTTTGTTTCTTAATTGCATTTGCGTGACTGAAGGAATACTTAATCGGATTGTTTTTAACAAGCTTTTTGATTTTTGCCAGAGCTGCTGGCTACATAACACGTTAACAAATAACAGAGGCGGGAAGATCACGATTTAAGTTTGTTTGTAAATAAACATTTTATACGAAGCTTTAATTTATCTATTTTCCTTCAAGCATCTTTCTTTCCAGCGCAATATCATCTTCTCTCCCTACATTAACTGCTACAGAAGTACACACTTAATTGAGAAACCCTCGAAATTATTTTCATGATATTCGAAAGGTTTCTTGTTTACTGTAGTGTTCAAGATTGTTTTTTTGTATTGATTATTATTAAATTATTATATGTATTAAATTTAATAATCGATTAAAAAAAAAAAAAAATAATGTCCGAAACTATAAGGTACCATTGCACATTTTCGATACCTAAATTTAAATTTTAAAAAGAAGTTATCTTCAAGCTTTAAAATTCAATTTTTAATTGAAAGTCAAGGGATTAAATTTAAAATCCAGTAAGCAAAATGTGCGTTGTGGTGCATTGGATATCGGCTCGGAACGAGAAATCGAATTCCGAGTTCGAATTCCAGCTGAATTCATTGCATTCACTTTACGCGCAAATACCTTTTTTGGGGAAAGCTAATCCGTCTATTCCTTCCAGTTATGGGTTAAATAACAGGACAAATTGGGTTCTATAGCCTTGGCTAGCAACCAGTCTACCGCAGAAAGCAATGGCAACTTACTGCGGGATAATCTTCTGCCCAGTCCCTTTCGAGACATGATCGCCCAAGCGTGTATCACGTGTGGCACTTAACTGACTGAAGCAAAAAAATAGACTGAGTGGTGTTGGTGTAAAATGCTGTTATTTATTTTTGCCGGTAGCTAGATTATATAATTTGTTGATCGTACATTTTTTTTTTTTATACTTTCCTTGTGTTTAAAATTAATTTTATCTCGAAAAGTAAAGGATGTAAGTTATTCTATCGTCCTTTTGCCTTTTATAGAATTATTAACATTAATTATTTTTTAATAGTCCACGATTTCTGTTTGAGCCTGGGTTGCAATTTCCGAGTGCCTGGAAAACATTAGAAATTTTTGCCCTGTTCTTTACTGTCTATTAGTAAAGAAAGACTAAAGAGACAGTAAACAACAGGGCAAAAAAAATTATGGTTGATTGGTTATTTTTATTTTATTTTTTTTCTTCAGTTTCTTTCACTCATTGTTTGAATAAAGAGAAAGCGAAAAAAAAACAAAACAAAACTACACGCCTCCTATATAAATTTCAACTTTAAAAATATACCGAAAAAGAAGTTTGTTTTGATTTGTTGTCGTAACTCCAACCCACATCATTTTTTTTCTCAACATTTTCTCTTTTTGTTTTCACTTCCTTGACCTAATCACGAAGTGATTTGAGATTTTTAAATTGTAAACATTTTCCATATGACAAGTTATGGTAAAAAGCGTTTCCTTAAATTTTTTTTTTTTTTAATCATGGGTATGAGACACAGTTTGTGTTTTAGATTAAAAACTTTATCTATTTTATTTATTTTACTTTCTGAACTT
This sequence comes from Ascarosepion bandense, assembly GCA_037127315.1. Classification (NCBI taxonomy): domain Eukaryota; kingdom Metazoa; phylum Mollusca; class Cephalopoda; order Sepiida; family Sepiidae; genus Ascarosepion; species Ascarosepion bandense. The sequence goes on along the minus strand of JBBBDQ010000501.1, from coordinate 7,547,844 downwards.
AAATTTCCTGAAAAAAAAAAAAATCCTCGATTTCGCTTAAGTGTTTTTTTAAAATTTAAAGAACGCTTTTTTGCCCGCCATGTGTACAAAGTTGTTTCCATTGACCTTTTCACTTGTTCGGTAAGTTGGGGTCCAGAATTTTTCTTTTTTCTAAGTAAAAGCCTATTTTCTCTTCAAATTCCGATGTGGAGGGATGGGTCGTAATTGTATTTTTAGACATCGAGCCTACCTTGTAACTAAAAAAAAAAGCGTTAGTCGCGTATATTTCTCTCACCCACACAGTTGTGAATCCAGGTGCAAAAACAATACCCCCACCCGAAATGCTAATTTGAAATGTCGACTTCTCTCAAATGTTCGTTTTCCTAGTCATAACTTTCCCACCTTCACTAAACTTTTTTTTTTAACTCACAATTTTAAGTTACAGAAGATAGACGTTTGATCAACAGGTTGGTAGAACACTAATATTTTTGTGAGGTCACGTGCATTTTGTTTACATTTCCCCAACCCGAGAATATCGAAGTGTCTTGCAAATTGATGAATGCTCTGTGCTATTTTTAGACAGGTAGTGAGAAAAAAAATGGGGTCGAATACCCGACAGAATAGCGGCTTTAACTACATTTTTGAATCCAGCATTGGAATGCAAACAATGTAATTTAAAAACAGAAGTGAAAGCAGATGACAAGGAAGTGACTTGACCGGGGAAGAAAGACGAGTTTCTGTGTCCTCAGCCCCAAACAATCTGATTGTTCACTGCTGGAGTGAATTTTTAAAAAATCCACGCCATCTCTCAAACCTTGCTTTCGTCATCTTCCTTAAACTCTTTTTCTTTTTATGTACCGTGACTCTTGAGGACGTTGTCGAGCACGTCCCTCCACATCTTCCTGTCATTTGTATTTGTCTTGGTAGTTTTCCTAAACCTTGCTCTGCTATCCATTTAAGTATGTCACACGATGTTTCCCTCCGTCTCTTTCCCTTTATCCACCCTGAGAGTATCAGATTCTCTAAACCCTCACGTGTCCAAGAAACTTCAGTTGTCTCTTTCTGATGTTAAGTATATTTCCTTTTTGTTTCCATTTTTTTCCAAAGCCTTTTTGCTCACATATTCGGTCCATGGTACATCCAGCATCTTTCTGTAGAACCACATTTCTCTTGCTTCATGTTCATTTTTTAGGAGATAATTCAGCATTTGCAACCATACAGGAGCACAGATATCACCTAACAGTCAGTACTCTTTTTTGTTGTTTGTTTCCAATGAAATGTTCCTGTCTCTCAGGACTTGATAACATTACTTTTTGAAAAGCCAACATTTTAAAATGACCGTTAGTCTGATTTCACTCTCAGTTGCACTTGTAGGTTTGTAAATGCAATGAATATCCTTCCTCAAAATCCAACTCTTACTTGTAAAAGATTGTATGTAATTGAAATTGTCAGCTTTCAGAATGTGCATTGCAGAATTTGCACGTTTCTCTTATAGGCACTTCTAATTTCAACATCCGAGTAATTAGTAATTCTAGATTGGTAACAAGCTCTCATTAATTTATATTTGAAGTGACTAAAAACGTAAGTTCTATACTAAGTTCCTTTTCTCACTTATGGAACTCTCTTCTAATTCTTTTCCAGCTAAATTTGTTTTCTACTATCTTCCTGATTACTGTTCTATTCTTGCTCCTTAATGATTTTTGTTTGTAATTCCTTCACAATCAGTAATCATTTGTGTCTTAGTGGCTTTACTGCCTTGCTTGTGGTAAATTCAATGAACAAAAATTACTTATTTATTAACTTGGTCAATACAGAACTGAGAAATATATAACTTAGTTAAAAATGCCTCAAAAAACATAATTGTTATTCATGCTGAAAAACATGTTTTACATTTATTTTTCTTTCTGACATAGTTTCTGTCTCTCTCTCTCTCTCTCTAATGATTGTTGGATTTTAATGAAATTTAAAGTAATTTTTTTTTTTTAATTAAACCTCCACATGTAATTTCATGAAATTTCCAGGAATTAAATACTGTTGTGAAAATTTGTTAAATGCAGGACTCCTTGGGGAATGTAAAGCATTAATCCCCGCTGACACTTGGCCATTTTTCAAAAAATCTACCTTGAATAACAAAAATAAAAAAAAAATGCAATAAAATTATGGCAGTATTTAATTAGATAAGCTTTTAATTTCTTTTAAAAATTTGAAGGACATTATAGTCTGAAGACTTGTGTGTGTTTTATTTATTTATTTATATATATATATATATATATATATATATATGAATTTTTACAAGAATTGTTTTTATTTTTGTTTCTTATTTTAATTTAACTTGAAATTTTTTAATTTAACAAAAGAATAACCTTTTGTTTATAACCATGTCAATCTGTCAAAAAGATTTTCAATGTTTTAACTGAAAATGCTCAAAGGTTAAAATTTGAATCAATATAATTTGTTTGAAATATACTTAATGGAAATAGTAAATTTCAATTAAAACTTCAAGAAAGGTTTTTCCATTTTTAAAAATAAGGTATTAAAATGAATGGAGCTATTCACTTTGAATTTTGAGTTTGTAAAGTTTTTGCAGACAATGATTTTTGCCATTTGGTTGGAATATCGGATGTCATAGTAACACATTTAGATCATAAAGTATCAATTTTTAATGAAACTCTTTTTTTGTTAAACTTACTACAATTAAAAATTTAAATTAAATACAAGACTTTTGTTTCTGTAAAATAAACCACAGGGGTTTTTTTTTTTTTTTAGGCGAGGCGGGGGGGGGGTCAAGGTATAGTTTCTTTCCCCTTCTCTTACTTTTCTACTTGTTACAAAAAAATGTTTTAGATATATAAACAATTTTTTTTTATTCGCCAGGTGTGTCCCAAGTTATTTATTTAAATGACTACTGTTCAATTTAGGATATTTTCTTACTTTATACTGTAACATCTGCTTTCTCTCACACAGTACACAGTTAATGAACTTCAAAAGACAATAAAAAAAAAAAAAACCCTGGCTTGAGTACACTGAGGTGGGGAGGTGAAGGAGAAAAATAAAATATAGAAAATATACCTTGATTTAGAACACTAGGTGCTCTACAATCCAGACAAATTCAATATGAAAAAAGAAAAAAAAATATAGGTCAGAAGAATGAAACAAAGAAGCATCATCAGTAATGTTTATTTTGGGCTTCAGGCCTCAAAGAAAATAATGACCCAATCAGAAGTAATTACCTCTTGGGTAGCCTCTTTTGGTTTAGAAATATTCAAGAGACACTACTTTAAGTAAAAGTTTCATGCATTTAACTGATCATCAAACACTACAGATTTTCTGAATTTGGGGTATTTCAGTACGGTAAAGGTACGCAGATGATACAGTGCTGATAGCAGACACAGAAAGGAAACTACAAGACTTCCTACAGACGGTAGCAGAAGAAAGTAACAAGAAAGGACTAGAAATAAACTGCATGAAAACTGAATGCATGGTCATCAGTAAAAAGGGCAGCCCAAAATGCCAAATACAGGTCGGGGATAAGAGTATCAAGCAGGTACAAAAATTGAAATACTAGGGAAGCGTTATAACAGAAGACGGAAAGTGTGACACAGAGATCCGAAGGCAAATTGGCATGGCGAAGGAAGTATTCCAGAAGTTTAGTAAAGAATTAAGAAACAGGACAATTTCGCTAGAAACTAGGAAGAGAGTACTGGATTGCTACGTGCTGTCCGTCCTTCAATATGGCAGTGAATGCTGGACAATACCATCAAAGATGAAGGAAAAACTTGAAGTAACTGAAATGTGGTTCTACAGAAGGATGCTGTGAATATCAGGGATCGAGCATGTAAGCAATGATGAGGTTTTAGAAATGATGGAAACGAAAAGGAAATTATTACTGAGCATCACGAAGAGACAGCTGAAGTTCCTGGAACATGCAATGAGGAAGGAGGGCTTGGAGAATCTGATACTAACAGGCCAGATAGAGGGAAAAAGAGACAGGGGAAAGCAGCGGATAACATATTTGAAGGACCTAATCAGGTGGATGACGGAACGAGGATTGCATGGTGTAACAGGAGAAGGCGTGCTCAGAGCCACCAGGGATAGGGAAACGTGGAAGGCCATGATCGCCTATGTCCTGAAGGGTCAAGGCACATGGAAGAAAAATATACAGGATGTGCGTTGTGGTGCAGTGGATATCGGCTCGGAATGGGAAATGGAGTCAAGTTCAAATTCTACTTGAATTCCTTGCATTCACTTGCACACAAATACCCCTGGGAAAAGTATTAATCTGTCTCTTCCCTCCAGTTATGCATTAAATAACAGGACAGATTGGGTTCGATAGCCTTGGCTGACAACCAGTCTACTGCAGAAAGTTATGGCAACCTACTGCGGGATAATCTTCTGCAAGGCAGGAACAAAATTTACACGTTTTTTGTTACAAACACATTTTGTTAATTTTTATATAAATATTAAGAAATTTATGGATGCAATAATATTTATGCATGCAGTTTTTTTAAACTGTTAAAGTTGGTATTGGTTTCAGTAAATGCAGACTACACGTCTATACCAAATGCTTTCAAAATCTTGACTGATGATTGCTTTAACCATATCGAGTGTATCTAATCCAGTAATAGACTACAGGGATTTACCTTTTTTTTATATTAGCTGTGATGAAAAAAGAACTTAACCAAGATATTTCCACAAGCTGCATATTGAAGGTCAATGTGGCTTGTGAGCTGTGGTTTTCCCCCAACCCCACCATAAATAGAACACTTGTCTCCATTTTGGAAAGGTTTAAATTTTTGTAGCTTTTAGGTTCTGAGAATTTTATATTGTATGTCCACATTTTTATTTATTTAAAAGTATAACGTTAAACTGCTTAGGCTGTTTAAGTGTTTTTAGCTTTGAATAGCAACTTGTCTTAAGAGAAGGAAATCTCTTCAGTAAAAACCTCTGCACCTATTCTGTATAAAAGAGTAGATTCAACTCATTAACTTTGCTAGATAATCTTCTTAGAGATGATGTCTTGATAAAAACACTGGGTTCCCAGTCTCCTAAACTGGTTGGTGTTAGTTTTACAGCCAGATGCCCTTACTATCTCCAATATTTCATCATGGTTCAATTACGTATGATAGGTAGGCCATGTAAAACATGAACCGATCTTATCAATGAAGATTTAAGTTGAGTTTACAGCCAGGTCTTACACAAAATCAGGCAGCCTGGAAAAGAGCCATCAAGCCCTCCCTCCGCCCAACCCATGATAGCATGGATAGGGATGTTACTCAACAATGATGATTAGTCAAGTGGTCATCAGTGGCTAGGAACTATCACATTTAAAGGCCTTTGACAAGGTGTGGCATAAAGGATTGCTGCACAAGCTCCTACCTATGGAATCCTCTAGAAAAGTCTTTCAATTATAAAATTCTTCCTGAAGGTAGCTGTTAATGGCCTGTCCTTTGGAGCCTTAACAATCTACACATGGATCCTCCCAGAGGTTGATTCTTGGACTAACCTGTTTTTACATGATTCACTTAAGAGTATACTCCAATATTTTTTTTTTTTTGGTTTTCTTAAAATCATATTGCTCCAAGCAAAGCATTTTACTGCCACTGTTTTGCAGGGGGTTACATAGGAGGAAAGTTATGTGACAGGTTATAGGGGCTGTCAGGAAGTGGGTAAGAGAGGGATGACTGTGGCCATAAAGTGAGGGATCAATTTATGTATTGATTGCAATATCAAATTAATCCCCCAATTTATATTTACATAATTTCTTGTCTGTTGATAAGCTGTAGAAAACGAATCAATCAGTCGATGAAATACTGATTGCATGTCTTTTAGATTTATTTACATTTTTTTGGAATATAAATGTATAGAAATTTTTTTTATATAATCATATCGCCCCAAGCAAGGCATTTTACTGCCACTGTTTTGCAGGGGGTTACATAGGAGGAAAGTTGTGAGAAAGTGACAGGTTATAGGGGGTGTCAGGAAGTGAGTAAGAAGGATGAGAGTGGAGTGGACGGAGAAAGGAGCATGAGAGACAATGCAGGTTAATGAGATAGATGATTATTGACTTTACATTTAAATTCTCGAAGATTGTAGCTGTCGGAAGCAAGTAAACTAAAGGGAATTCCACAGGTGGGAAGTGCAAGAAAAGAAGCTGCTATAGTAGAATTTGCATTTACATTTTATTGGTTTCACAGTAAAAGGGTGGAACCTAGTTGCTAATCTTGTGGCTCGAGTAAATTCATTTATAGGGGGCACTAGTGAGCTAAGTTCATTGGAGCAGAAGCCGTGAAAATATTTGTAGAAGAGATACAAGAAAGCCACATTGTGCCAGTGAGAAAGTGACTGTATCTGAGCTGCCAAGTCAGGATCTGTCACATTAGATTCTCTGTTGGATTTTGTCAAGGACCCCTAGGTGGATAGCAGGAGCACCCGACCAGATATGGCAGCAGTATTCAATGCACGGGTGGATGGTGTGTGTGTGTGTGTGTGTGTGTGTTAATATCAATGCTAATACAACTGTATATATGGGTGCACCTCCAAAATTCTAGATGATCAGAGATTGTCAATTGATCTCTCCTCTGATCTTTAACATCTCGGTGAGGAGAAAGGCTGGTTACATTCAATGCCTCAAAAAAAAAAAAAAAAAAAAAAAATCAAACTAGTTACTTTCCATCATCACCAATTAGACCCCAAACTATCACACAATCATGATGGATAGATATTCCTTCAGGGAGGCCTCATTCCTTGATCCTTAAAGTCAACCCAGATCTTTTTGATAGAATCCATTGCTAAAGATCCTGGAAAAAAATTAAGTCGTGGTACTCCATTAAGTACCCGACTCCTGCTTTCCTATATGTATTACAAGAACCAGATCAGGCTGAAAATCGAGCACTGATGCCATATGTGAACAGGAGCTGCACAATCTTCACTTTCTAGTTTAGATAGTCTAAAAGCATCACTGCTTCCTAGTCGGTGATGAATTAATTTTATTCTAGAATCTTCTTTACCACAGACAAGATTTTGCAAGCCTATGGTAAGTGCTCAGACAAACTATTTTTTCCACCAGCCTTAACTATCCTGGCTAAAACTCCTCATGCCATTCTCTTTCAGCAAACCACCCTCATTCTTTCATTTTGCGTTGATGGATTAAGTTTCACTTGAGCAGCTTCTTCCCAAAAACCACTGCTCTGTGGCAGATGACTCCCAAGAGGATACTTTCCCAATCACTACAGTCTTAACCTGTTAGTCTAGGGTTAACTGCTATCTTCCCCACATTTGTATAAACTGTGCCTTTTACTCTGTTAACCCTCTACATCGAGTGGCTCCCAAGCCTTGTACAGGGTGAACATCCCTTTAAAAAAAAATGTACATATACTGTTCTTCTCTGACATTTTTTATATCTTCTTATTCTCTCTGTTATCCCCTTTCAATATAACTAAGATGATCCATTATCTCATGTCTCTGCTCTTCTTTCACCCTTTACCTGTATCTTCTCATTCTCTCCCTTATCTCTTTCAATACAACTAAGATGATCCATTATCACATGTTTCTCATTGACCTGTATCTTCTTATTTGTTTCCCTATCCCTTTCAGTCTTTGCTACCATCCCTGTTTTTATCAAAATATGTGCACATAAACAAATTTCAATGCTAATCAGGTTTGCACAAAGGTTTTTAACTGAATTTTTTTTTCTGTAATATCAGTGCAAACAAAATCAGAAACAAATTGAAAGGCAGATTTATCTATTCACAAATATGGTGTTGGTGACGTGGGTCGGGAGAGTGACTGGAAATTCTTTCATGTGACCAAGCTGAATTATGTTTATTTGGTCAGATTTTAGCGTAAACTGGAGCAATGTCTATCATTTTTTTCCTATTGTGATTTTTGTTCCAAAAGAATTTTATTCAATATTAAATAACCCATCAAAGACTGACATGTTAAATTAATTCACTAGGCTGTAAAATTAATGTAATTATTTCCACTTGAATATGCATTTTTGCTTAATATCATGGTAATATCTGTGCACTCTGTGAAAAACATTTAAAAGAATGTATCTGCAGGCACATTGTATCTTATGTGTAGCATATCCTGTGAGATGTGGACCACATACGCCAGCCAAGAGGGAATCTCATGAAGAGACAAGGTGCCCAACAGTCCTGTCTTGCACGGGTCTGCCTACCATGTTCACACTCCTTAAACAGCAAAGACTCCACTGGCTAGGCCATGTCCACCATATGCCAGATGGTTGCATTCCAAAAGACCTCCTGTATAGATAGCTGGCCTCTGGAAGAAGACCCACTGGGCAGCCACAACTGCAGTATTGTGACATCATGAAACTCAATATGATAGTTGTGGGCATCAGCATGAAGCCATGGGAGAACATAGCAGTCAAGTGGTTCAAATGGAGAGGAACCCTGGCCCAGCAACTCAAATTAAGGGAGGAGCAACTGACACAAGTCACCATGGAGAGGTGGATTTGCAGAAATCAAAATGACAGCTCCGACAGACCAGAAACAAAATATAAATGCAGCCTCTGCAACAAAGACTGTCACTCCCACATCGGTTTCTACAGTCACAGATGCTGATGCTCCAGACAACTAGGATGCTACCCATGGTCAACCCTGACCGACGGAGGCCTACTGCTACTACTATATGCATCCAATTGGAACAAATAACATTTATCTATATTTCTGAAATGAGGTATAACTATTTATACTATTTACATTGGATGAAAACAATAGTTCAAACATTGTCATATTCACAATGTTTTTGACTATTGTATGTTCCGGTCATCTTCAGGTGATATACTTTTCATGGCCCAATGGATAAGTGTTGGTTGAAGTAACCCAGTGACTTCACCCAAAGAGTTGTGAGTTCAATACCTGGCCACAGCAGAGGTGAACAAAAACTGGGAAGTTGAATTATTAAAAGGGAAATAACGGAAAGTAAGAGATCCAGAAAAGGCATGAAACTAGAACGCTCTATCCCGGTGGATGAAATAAAAGGCTCTGTTTGAAATTCCAAAATATGTCTTCTGAAGAAGGTCGAAGTGTACAACAGATGAAACATGAATATAACAATGATCATAAATTCAAGTAATGTAAAAGGGTAAATTGGAACAAGTAATTTTTCTAAACACTGGTATTGTTTCATTTGACTACAGGTTTCTTGTTATTGCTGATGGGGAAAACTTTTCCTATTTTGAATCAAAAATGAAGAATCAGAGACCTGAAAATGTTCATCCAACACCTGATATTAAAAAAAAAAATTAGCTTGTCTATTCACATCTGATTTTTCTTTAAAACTTTTGACAAATCATTAACCTGAACAATGTTATTTGGCTTCTGTCTTTTCTCTGAATTCGGATTAAAAATCTGGAGAAGAAAATTTTGTTTGCATTTTAAGATAAAATTTATTGAAATAACATGTACAAAGTTAAGGATTTTATGAATTTTGAAGTTTGCAGTTGAAAATGGGTGGAGGACTAATGATACCTTACAGACATGTTTACATGACAAGATTGTGCCTTTTGTTATAAGACTAAAAATGGCTAATTAAAATTATTAAAAAAAAAAGAAATTCTAATTTCAATTAAACAATGTGTTTAAATAAACTTATAACAAATGGTATTAGACAGACAGATATTATCAGCATAAGTATATTAGCCAAAACTTTCAGTAAGTCCAGAATAGGTTTTTTTTTCTCTCTATTTTCTTTTTCTGTTGCACACTCTATCACTTAAGCCTTTCAGTCTCTCTTTTGTGTGCATATTTGTGTTTTTAAAAGTGCCTGCAATTTTTTTTTTTTTTTTTTTTTTTTTTTTTTTTTTTTGCAGTACTTAATGTGTAGACCAAGAGATTGCTGCAAATGAGGATATTTTTTTTTTTTATATAATTGTTTGCATGTTATGATTTAAATTCTTAGTTGGTAAATTTAATGTTTAATTTATCTTTATTTATTGCATTATTTTTATTTACCCTGTTTTTTGTCTTATCAACCATTTGCAGGTTAAAGCCAGAAAATATTTTTAGATTGTAAATTTTTTTTTTTTTTAATGTAGATACTGGATTAGTGATAAATTTCACTAATTAACCCATACCTAGAGGAAGAAGAGGTCTGGATTCATACCTTTCCCAAGTGTGTTAGTGTATATAACATTCTCAATGAGAATCGGAACTTGACCCTTCAATTAACAATTCCAAACCGTTATCCATTATACTATCCTTATTTTCAAGCTTACAGCACCTGGTATTCACAAGCAGTCACCCAGCTAGGTATTGACTAAGTTCAGCATTGCTTAACTTCAATGATCTTATGATAGCAAGTGATGTAAATGTAAACACAAACTATTATGTTAGCTGCTGTGAATTGCATTTTCTAAGCATTGGATGGAAATGTAGTTAATTTTGTTTCTGCTTTATCTACGATGATGATGATGATGATAATACTTCAAAATGTTGGAAGAAATCTGAAGACCTCATACATGTTTCTAAGTCAATGAGAAACATTAGTGTACAGGCTAATTTTGGATGGCTAATTGATGTGCTCTAATTTTGGGGTATGTCATACTTACAGGTAGATATTATAGCTGGTGGATATTAGGAACTGAATTTCTGGAATTTCCTGTCTGTAGAAAGGAAATTTATGAGATCCATTTCCCTTTTATTTTTACTTGTCTGCTTCATTCTATACAAATTTCTTGTTTGTCTCTTTTTGGCTTTGTGCAATTAAAAAAAGAAACCAAAATGAAAAGGAACATTGCTATACTCTTTGGTAGTTATTTCCTGATGTTTACTTCCAATAGAAAATCTGAATTGTGTTGATAAACTGTAGATGCAAAGAAAGACATATAGAGAAAGTCTGATATTACGAAAAAATTTTAAGACTGAATGAAATTAAATATTTGCATTTGAATTTCTGTTCTTTTGGTCATTTAACAGAAAGGTTTAATCAAAACTCTCTCAGAAATAATGTAAAAAAATATTTTCAGAGAAACATATACACACACACACACACACACACACACACACACACGTGTGTGTGTGTGTGTATATATATATATATATATGCATGTATTTTCAATTTTTAAACAAGCTATTTCGCTACCCAGGTTTTTGCCATGAGTGGTGTCTTCAGGTGATTTTTATTGTAAGAAAAAACGGCCCTGATGAGTGAAGACATCAGAAGTGTCCTCATGAAACTTCAAAGTTGGCATGAAACTACCCAGTTAAGGTGACAAATTCTTTGCCGCACACACACTTTTTTACCCAAATTGAGGTAACAAAGCAGGGGTTACTGATTGACAAAAAAAGTTATTAATGAGCAAGAATGTAGTATCGTATGCAAATTAGTAGACAAGTATAAATAAAGGATAACTGGAGAAAGTAAGGAGAGGAAAAAAAAACCTGTTTTCACAAAAGACATGGAGAGCTGTGCTACGACTACTACTACTATGCACAAAGAAATGCAAAACAGAGCAGTAAAAGAGCAGAAATTAAGACATAGAATTTAAATTTTTGAAGCTCAAAATTGATAGAAAGCAAAGGACTGGAAAAGTTCCACAAATGAGTAGTGTGACAGAAGAAACTGTTAGCATAGAACTTGCTGTTGTATTGTGCCATTTCAACTGTAGAATGATGAGATCTTGCCACCGATCTAGTCAGTCAGTTAAGTACCATATGTTGTACATGCTTGGGCGATCATGTCTTTTGATCCATGACTGACTAGGCAGAAGATTTTCAGGCAGTATGTTGTCATTTCTTTCTACGGTAGACTGATTGCCAATCAAGGCTAACCCAATATGTCCTGCTATTCAACCCGTACCTGAAGGGAAAGGAAATGGATTGATCTCTTTCTCAGGGGTATTAGCGCATAAATGAATGCAATGGATTCAACTGGAATTCAAATTTGGCTCTTTAATGTCTCATTCGCACCACGATGCACATCCAATCTAGTACTGTACTTAAATTCATAATGCCCAGGTAACATAGTGGGAAGTTCCACAGAAAAATTAATATGAAAATATTTATAAAAACTGCACAGGGAACATACGTTATACCTGTGTGGAGAGAAAAAAAATATATATATATTTTTATAAAATTATTTATAAATGGAACTTTGTGTGTGTATCTGTTACCTATAGACTCTGAAACAGCTGAATCGATTTTCTTAAATTTACACAATTGTACTATAAGTGTCTGCGAGTGTTCTTAGCTAGGTTTTGTGTCGATGTACCCCCGATAAATATCGATAATCGAAAAAATCAGGTTATGGAAAGAGTGGTCCGATTTTAATCAAATTTGATATACTCATAGACAAAGACATAAGAAACGATATTCAGAAGTTTCAAGGTTGCATTTCTTACAATAGTGCAGAAAATCAATTTTTATATATATATATATAATGAGGCAAGATGTCTGTCTGTGTGTGTGTGTGTGTGCGTGCTTTGCTGTCTGTATGTCCTTTATACAAATCCACAACTTTTATCCAATTCTCACCAAACTTCACACAAGTATTCTTTAGGCTGAGTCTGAGCTCCAGGACCATGGATTAATTTCAAAGCTTTCATTACACCCGAGCAACGCTGGGCTATACTGCTAATATATATATATATATATATATATATATAGAGAGAGAGAGAGATGTGTGTGTGTGTGTGTACATGTGCACACAATTGTAGATGGTGTAAAAGTTGCTGTACATAGACATATATATACTTCATGTCTACTCATATGTATGCTCCAAACTGGGATCAAAACACTATGAAAGTATAAAAATCCACTTTTATAGAAATATATACATAAAAATAGACTTTTCTAGAAAAATGTTTCTGAAGGAAAAATATTACCAACAATATACATTTTTGAAGGAAAAAAGTTATTCTCGGCAAAATTTTTTTTTTGAATACAAAACAAGACATTTTCAGTTTTCTGAAATCAAAAGAATAAAAACAATTTTCATCAAAATCTGACTAAATCAACCTTCTCACTATAACCAAACACTAAAAAATACCTTAAAACCCCACCTTTTTGGCATTAAATAATCCACGGAGATTGATATGCTGTTAAACAAAACTGAAACTCTACTTATATGTAATATCCAAACAAGTATTATTAAATTTCACCGGAAATGTTTTCTATTCCACTTATACTAGCTTTCCAATTAGTCAAATTGTTTAAGTACTTTGACTATCATAGTCATTGTCCAGAACAGGTGTTACCCGTAGAGTAAGTAATATTTACTTCAATAAGATTCTGGCATTTCTGAATGGCTCAATTAGTAGGAATCAATTCAGTGATTGATGTCATTTGTGATGATTAAATGGAAGATCTTAAATCATGAATAAGTGGAAGTCAGATCCACAAAACTTAAAATTGTGTGTGAATATAATCCTGGCTATTTATGTTAATGTGTTTGTCACCAAAAAAAAGTGGGTAATGCAATGTCTTTTTTTTTTTTTTTTCTTCAGAGTATGTTTTAAATTTCTCACCATTTTTGATTGATTGACACATTACATAAATAGTATGTAAACAGTAGCCAAATTTGTTTTAAAAATGTTGCAAAAATAAAACTTACGACATCCCATAATTTCTCAAATTACCACTCCTGTATATTCTTCTTCTATGTGCCCTGTCCCTTCAGGACGTAGGCGATCATGTTCTCCACATCTCCCTATCCCTTGTGGCTCTTAGTATGTTTGCTCCTGTTACATCTCGCAACCTCTGTTCCGTCATCCACCTGATCAGACCCTGCAAATATGTTATCCGCTGCCTTCCCCTGTTCTTTTTCCTTCTATCTGGCCTGCCAGTATCAGGTTCTCCAAGATCTCCTTCCTCATTGCATGTTCCAGGAACTTCAGTTGTCTCTTCCTGATGCTCAGTATTAATTTCCTTTTTGTTGCCATTCTTTCCAACACCTTATCGTTGCTTTCATGCTCAGTCCACAATATCTGCAGCATCCTTAAAACTCTTTAAACAAGCTCACTCAGTAATTTACCAAATATAATAATTTTACTAATGATTTCCTTGACATATTGCATTCTAATAAGCCTATTGATAACATTCTAGTATGAAAGTCTGTTTACCAATGTCGTTATGAAGCCAGTCATAAAAAACCCAATATAATCATTCCATGCTCTCACTGCCTAATAATAGACTGACAATTTTATGTAAACTTCTATCTTGCATGACACATGTACCATTTTATGATCGATATGGTAACATTTACACACGGATTGAAAACGTAGCTATAGACTTGCTTTTGGCTAAATTTAATCTAATTTCTATGTAACCCAGAGTCTTTTAAAATTTTGTCAAACCCTCCACATGTTTCTGATGTATTAATTTTTATTGCCATAAATAGTGAGAGGCTCACCCTGTTTGTCGCTGGAAAAAAAACGTAGTGGAAAATGATTTACTTACCCACAAGGCTCTCTCAAAATAGGCAAGTGAGAACTGAGCAACCCCAGAGTCGAATATAACAAGGAAAGAATATCAACTTTGGAGAACTTATTCATAACTTCAGTCCTGATGTACAGTACCTAATTTGGAAATTGGAATTATATATATATATAAAAAAAAAAAACATTTAATAGACAAACTTTGTTGGTGGAATTTAATAAGACAAATGTTTGCTGCCTAAATACAACATATATTGTGCTTATGTTGGTTTGGTACAGAGATATAATATTAATAATAATGAGAGGTACTTGTGAGAATTTTGAATTCTCCTTACTTGTTGCCAGACTTCAAGCTCGCTATGCAATTTAATAATGTGTAAGGGGGGGGGACTCATCAAACTTGTTTTCCAAATTTTTTTCTTGCTGTATAAAAACAATTTTTTTTTTCTTTTCAAAAGTATTTTTATTTTATGATTTGTTCACTATTATTTTGAGAAGTTTTATTCCCCACCCCCAAGAAAATACTGGCCAAGGTTAAAGGATATACTTTTTCTTTCTTTCTCTCTCTTTTTCTCTTCATAAAGTAATTCTGAGGAGTTAAATGCTGCTGGAAAAAAAAAGGAAAAAAAAACAAAACTTTGAATTGTCTGACCTAAAATCTCAAACCTACATTTAAATTCTTAGCAATTCAATTAAATTTAAAAATAAATTTTTGAGGGCACAAAAGGGATTTAACTTTGCCTATTTATAAATGCCTGCAGCAGCATCAAATGCTGTAATTGAATTAGAATTAATCTCAAAATCATAAGTACTAGCATAATACCCATAAAAAATGACATCCTTATTGATATATTGATTAGAACTTCCATTTTAGATCTGTGTCTCAAATACATAGTAGTTGGTAAAAAGAGGAGCTCAAAATGTCTATTAGAGGTGGGGGAATATTAAAATCAAGCAGGTACAGAAATTTAAATACTTAGGAAGTGTTCCAAGACAGGACGGAAAGTGTGATACAAAGATGCACTGGTATGACCAAGGATGCATTCGATAAGGTAAGTAGAGTATTCAGAGACAGGAAAATATTGTTAGAAACAACAAGGATGAGTATTGGATTGCTATCTGATGTCTGTTCTTCAATATGACTTGCATCCATTCATTTTTCTTTCAGTCTACGGTTTCGCTTTAACTGGATACAAGTATTGCTTTTTAGTCTTTCTTGCCAACGTCCAAAGAGACTGTGCTCCAGGACCATGGATTAGTTTTAAAGTTTTCATTACACCTGAGCAATGCCAGGCTATACTGCTAGTCATAAAATAAATGCTCTAAAACTAAAGCATTTAACTCGAAGGTTTTAATTGCTTTCATGAATAAAATGTCATGGACTCTAAGAAAAAAAAAATTTGATAATGAATTTTTACAAGAATTGTTTTACATTTTATAAATTTTAAAATAATTTATAAAGTTCTCTAAATCTTAAAATACTACATTATTTTGTAGCAGTTAGGTGATGTTAAAACTATTACTAACCATTAACGGTAAAACTACTATTCAGCAACTCTCAGTATTTCAGTTTTGAATTTTTATGTGTATAATTTGGATTTTAATTTTTTATTTGTTTGTATCTATTAAAAAAAATACTCATATCCAATATTTGCAGAAAATAAGAGCAGTAACTGTAGTAAATTTTGAATTTATTAGTAATCCTTTTAATAACAGATTTGCATTTGACTATATAAAACTTTGGGACACTTCATGTTCACCTTTTAATTTTTTTAATATTTATTTTATTTTTTGGGAAAATCTGTGTGTGGAGATACTAAAAAAAAGCTTAAAGAATTTGTTTTTTGATACATTAAAAAAATAAGTAAACAGTTTATCTATTATGGTAGTTCTTACAATATCATGACCTTGTGCCAGATTAAAGTAAGCTCACTAAATTAAGATCTCGAGTTTAAAAATAGGTTGTATAAAAAATTCAATTTTTTAAACAGATTGTTTGATATTTGTGATGCTATTCATTGTTCATGCCGATCTCTTCTAATTTATTCTCAATGACTATTTTGAATAATTAATGAGGTTAAATGTAGTTTGATATTTTCTATTGAGTGACTTTGATGTGTTTAAATTGAGTCTGGGAGGAAAGGAGAGATATGTAAGTGACCAGAAGAAGAAAAATAAGATTTTTCAGTGACTATGAAAAGCATTTACTTTTTTCTTTTAGGTTCTTCTGAACATCAAAGAATTCTGTTTGTTTTGCTTTTATTTTATTTTTTCTTCTTGATGACTTTAATTATTCTTTTTTTCTTTTCTTCTTAATGTTGCAGTAGACAAAGATTGAAAAACATTTTGGTGTCAGTAGTGCATGACCTACCTTTTGAATGTGGTCTATGAAATTCTGTCACACCATATAGTATATGGCCTTTTAAAAAGCCTATTTAAGGAAGTTATAACCATCTGGTAGCAGTTACAGAATTGATCGTTTCAATTAAAGAATGCTGTTTTAGTAGGTTTAGTAACAAGAACTGATGGTAACAATTAAATGAGTTCAAATCAAATAAATGTAAAAAAAATTAGTTTCAATAAATAGCTGAATACTTATATCTATAAATATACTCTTACTGAGGTAAGCCACATATACCAGCCATATTTTGTCATTCCTTTTTGTTCTTTGTCCCCAGGCAGATGTTTGTTAGTCTCTGTCTATATTTCTGATATGAGGTATCATAATTATACATTGTTTGGACTGTTATCGTTATTGTCATTCACAATGTTTTTGCTGTTGTACTCTCCGGCTATCTGCAGATGAGGATTTCGTCCATTGGCATAAATTTTTCTAATTCCACATGCCATGCCTCTTCCGGATATCTTAGTTTATTTTCCTTTAGTAACTCAACTCTCCAAGGTTGTTGGTCTCCCCTGCTGTGGTCAGGTATTTAACTCCCAGGTCTTTGGGTCAAGTCACTGGATTACTTCAACCAATGCTTTTTATCTACTGGGCTATTGTATCTTTGAGGCATGGCATGTGGAACTAGAACAATCTAGAAAGGGTTTGGTTCAAAAATTCCAATCACCTGAAGAATCAGGGGAAGTGTACAATGGCCAAAATGTAATGTAGTGAATATGATAGCAAAGACGAGGACAATGTTTCAAACCGTGTAAATGTTGTGCTTTTAGATGTTGCGTTGTCATTCCACATATTTTTATATACCTGGAAATGCTTAAGTGATCTTTCTCTTTCAATCCATGACTGACTAGGCAGAGGATTTTCCCATAGTGGGTTGCCATTTCTTTCTGCAGTGGACTAGTTGCAACCAATGCAATAGAACCCAATCTACCCTGCTATTTAATCTATACTCGGAGGAAGAAGATGGATTAATACCTTCCCCAAAGGTATCCGCATGTAAGTGAATGCAATGGATTCAATTGGAATTTGAACTCGGCTCTCCGATTTCTCATTCCGAGCTGATATCCATTGTACCATGACGCACATCCTGCAATACATATCCTGAATCTATCATAAAAAAAATCTTGGATATGAAATTAATACGAAACACTTTGTATGGATTGATCATGATAGATTGAGAGGAGAAAATGAAATTAAACATTTGAATTGACAAGATTTTTCTAATCCTGCAAGTTGTTGCAGACCAACATAAGAACTCTTAAATAACCTTGTCAGATCAAGACTTTCATATGGATGTTAGGCATGGCACCCAACTGATTCAGAAATGTCAAAACTGTTTGCTGTATGCAACCACTTCCTCAGATTGACATCTAAAAATAGCTTTAAATGAAGACGGTGTGTCTTGGCATGGGCCATGCTTCTTTGAACCTCATGGATTAGTGCTACAGAATCACAAAAAATGAAACTGAATAACATACTACATTTTTTTTTTTTTTTTTTTTTTTTAATCATCTCACCCCAAGCAAGGCATTCCACTGCCACTATTGCGCATGGGGCTACATAGGGGAAGGTAAAGAGAAGGAGTGGTTAGACATAGGGAATGTCAGGAGGAAGGTGACGGATGAGTAAGGATAGCGAGGATGAGGGTTGGGCAGATGGGAAGAGTGTTTGATAGAATGGGAGCAGGTTAGTGTGTTAGGAGGTGTCTATTGACCTTACATTTAAACTCCTGGAGATTGTAGCCGTCGGGGAAGCAATCGTGTGGAAGAGAATTCCACAGTCGGGAAGTGCGAGGAAAGAAACTGTTGGAGTAGAAGTTACGGCTGCATTTTATCGGTTTCACTGTAAAAGGGTGGGATCTAGTTGCTAATCTAGTATCTCGTTCAAATTCGTATTTAGGGGGCACTAGTGATCTAAGTTCATCGGAGCAGAAGCCATGGAAGTATTTATAGAAGAAAATCACTACATCATTTAAGAATTTTCAACAGCAGCAACAACTGAAATGATTTCATTTATAACTTGCAGGAAATGACAATCTGACATTTCACACTACTTTCAACATAAAGTTAGAAAGGAAACTTCTCAGTCTTGGAAAGAGCAATAAATGTTAATGAACTTAAGAAACCTGTTTTCCTGAAAAATATTTTATAAATTTCAACCAGAATTAGTGCCATCTATTCAAAGAATGCCAAATATTTTCTTTATAAGGAAATGGTTACTGTCATTTGCTTTCTTTTTTTTACCTTTTCAATTGGAATCCCAAATTCTTAAATATGTGTTTCTTCACTTGTGCAATACTGGTTCATCTCATAAGGTTCTATTTTTTGGGTTGCTCATTTGTATAAATTCTATATCTAAATCTGTGATTCTTATAAAACAAATTATATATTTGTAACATTGTGTGTAAAAGAGAAGAAAATATGTTAAAGATTAGTAACAAAAAAAACAGGCACATAAATTGTTGAGAATGTGTTGGTTGTTTGTTTTATTTTTATTTTTTTTTTCACACCAAGTAAGGTAATAAAGCCACTAGGATACAAAGTTACTGAATATTAGAATATGAGAAAAACTTCTATTAAGAAGCAAGAACAATAAAAGAACAAGAGTTAAGATAGATAATGATTGACATGGCATTTAAATTGTTGAAGATTAAAGTTGACTGGGAATCAAGAAGCCAGAAGAAAGTTCTACAAGTGAGAATTGTGATAGAATAAACTGTTACTATAGAACTTTGTTACGTCTAGCCATTTAAATTCTGAAATAAAATATATTTGATAGGGTGAGTTTACAGATGCAAATTTCACAAAAGGGGAAAAAAAGCAGCTTATGGTGGTGACTTTTCATTGTGTTGTGACTCGATAAACTGGCAACTAATGAAAAGGCAACATTGACTGGTAAAAGATTTCCTCTCTTAAATGTTATTCAATGTGGTTTTTCTCTTAAGATAGTCTGGAAAAAAAAAACTCTCTCACTCACTGTACGCTCTTTATCACTAACAAGTACACAGCAACATTTCCCTTCTGGGAACAGGAAAAGTAGCCAATACAGACCCCATTGCATTATGTTATCTATTAGTATGGGAAAAACTTTTGCTGGGTGAACAGACAGCTTTTGACTTTCAGTGAGAAATCAAGACAGTATGACTTTGGTATGAAGACAACTGATACTAATCACTATGGAACAATGCTCATAGTTTATCAATCACCAGTTTGAACCACATATGTTGTGGCATAAATGCAGGTATTATTCGAAGACCTACAATACCAAAAAACAATTTTTACAAATCTGAAATCCTTAAAAAAAAAAAACAAAAAAAACTGACTGATTATTTTAATAAAACCTGACAATTAAATTTCCACTTTTGACCTGTTTCCGCCATAAAACCAAATCTTTCTTCTGAGTATCATGAAATAGCACAGGAATCTGTTATGGCAGTGGGGAAAGTGATTGTAGCTGAGATGTCAAAGCAAGACCAGTAACATTGCCAATTCTTCATATTTTATCAAGGATCTCTAAATACATAGTAGGCACACTAGAACATACATTAGTAATATTCAAATGATAGATTTGGACGAGAAAATTGTCTAGCATGACACATTGAACCTAGCAACTGATTCAATCTTTCCACTTCGTGTCAACAGAAAACATTAACCTGAGAAAGCACAAGGAGTCACTCTCTAGGTTAGCAACAGCCATGTTGATAGAAAGCAAAGAGTTCTTTAAGATGATTAATACAGAGTAGTTTAGTTTTCTTTTCATCATTGCAATTCTGATTATTTTTAATCCAGCAGGTGAACAAGGTTCTGGTAAAATTTAAATTAATATTCCTTATCCTGAGCACTGTTACTGGTTTTGCTATAAAACCTGTACCAGTCAATCTTTGTCCCATAATTCTTACAGCTATATCTCTGATTTCTCTGACTATTGCAATGACTCCATCTTGCTTATGTATACAAATTTATTCATTGTGTGTATGTGTTTTATTATTTATTTATTCTATTTTTTTTAACAAATTTTTCTGTCATCTTTCCTGTCATCGTGATAAGAAATCAAAAATTATTTGAAAAACCATTAAATTAAAAAATAAAGATGTTAGTGGTAGATACATTTTGGATAAAATAAAAAAGGCTGTCAGACTACATTAGTCTTATTGGGCCAGATGATTATATTTGTAACTATTTATCAGAAGACTTTGGACATTTCAAGACTTTTTGCTCATCAGGAGCTACTTTTGTTTTTTTTTTTGTTTTTTTTTCCCAGTCCTTACAATCTAAAAATCCCAAACACCTAGCTGAACTTGGATATTTTAAACTTGAAATGAATATACACTTAATGTCTGAAGTTAGACAAAAATGCTGTATTTTTTTTATGCTTGTTCATTTTTTTCCTTTTATGTGGAATAATAGATTGTAGAGTCTGTAACAATTATTGTCCCAATGAATTTTTGCCAGTCCACTAGCCATTTTCAAAGGGTTCATTGTTAAAATATAAACCAAAGTTTGTGTAGAAATGGGATTAATTCTAGGCACTGAAAGATTGCCACACACATGCACACACACACACACTCCTTGTTTTTAAAAACAAGGAAAATATTAAACTCTAAGGCTTTCATCCAACATCACATCAAAAGTAAATCATTGGCAATAAATTATACGAAATAACTAATAACGAAAGTGAAAAGAAAAAAAACAAAACACATACATGTGTGTGTGTGTGTGTGTGTGTGTGTGTGTGTAATTTTTTTTTTTTTTTTTTTTTTAATCATATCACCCCGAGCGAGGCGGTAATGCCACTGATGTGCAGGGGGCTACGTAAGAGTGAAAAGATTGGAAAAGAGAAAACCGGAAACCACATCCTAAACAGGGAACAAGGGATGAGCCTCTTCACCTGTTCAATAGATGTGGGTGGAGTGTGAACCGGGCGATAGTTTATATATATCTACTCCAAATATATATATATATATATATATATATATATATATATATATATCTGCCTCTGTGGGAGTGATTGTTTGGGTGAATGGTCTGCTAGAAACTTCCATAAGAACTGATGGTTATGTAGTGTAACTCTGCTGTCTAACCATATATGATATTGCCTGTTGGCCATAGTTTCAATGATCCTCCCTGTTTTTGTCCACCACATATGGTCCTGTACTGAAGGTCTTAGAGTGGGCATCTGTTTCAGGTTCAACAGGTGTCTTTTCACCATTGCCGTTTCTCTCAACTCCTTTTGTCTTTTTTTTCAACATTTATGGATCTGGTGCTTCTTGTGAAGTATGGAAAAGAAATCTTTTATTTCTCAGTCATATAACATTACTGGTGACAATCCAAGATCCTGATGTGATGTATTTCCGTAAGTCATCATAGCTCGTGTCACCTGATTGTGGTGTAGATGACCATAACCATCAATGCAGTCCATCAGTGTTCTTTTGGTTGTCTTTATGGTTAGTTCAGCTTAGCTGTTGCCCTGTGGGTAATGTTCAGATGATATGCATTTTTTTATGACCCAATCTTCCAGGAATGAGTTGTGGCCATCCATCTGACTACATCTCCTCCAGTGCACCTTATGTGCAGAACCAGCTTAACACATCACATATTGCTGTAGGCTTCCCTGATGGTAGCAGAGCTACTTCCATCCAGCTGGTATACTGATCTACATATAACTTTCCCATGCAGATCAAATAGGTCTGTGACCATCTTCTGGAATAGGGATTCTAGGTTCGAAGGTGGCATCAGGGGGTTATCTGAGTTGGGACAGGGCAATAGTGTTCTATCTCTGTCACTGTGCCCTTGTCTGTTGGATGCTGGCATCTAAAACAAGGCCAAAATGACTGGTCTTGCATTGCATTCACTTACACACAAATACCCTTGGGAAAGGTATTAATATGTGTCTTCCTTCCAGTAATATGTTAAATAACCGGACAGATTGGGTTCTATAGCCTTGACTGGCAACGAGTCTACCGCAGAAAGCAATGGCAACCTACTGTGGGATAATCTTCTGCCCAGTCAGTCATGTCTCTTTTGAGACATGATCGCCCCCGTGTGTTTCACGTATGGCACTTAAAAAAAAAAAAAAATGGTTACCCTCTCCAAAAAAAAAAAAAAATTGTCGGATTTTTGGTGGTAGTTTGTGTTGTACCTTTGGGAATCTGTCCTGTATGAATGTTGCTAACATTCGACATTTAGTTTTGTAGATCTTTTCTCCTAGGTGACCAATCCTTCTTTGATGTGACCACCATCCTGGAACACCAAATTGTAGGTTGTACTCTCTGGTACTGGTTCGATGATGTCCAATGTAACATTCTGGTTGAGGTCCTTTCAAACTCTACTTTCAATGATGAGGGACAGGAATGGGGGTGTGCACAGTGGATGGTCTTGCCTCAAGGGGGAAACATTATGTCCAGTGGACTTCCTGTCATCAATTGTAATGGTTGATGGGGGACATGTATTAAACACGCTGGAGTTAGTGTTCCCATAAACATCATTTTAAGTGGTTCTTATTGCTTTCAGGTGGCATGAATAGGATCCTGGTTGGTTTATCTGGAAGTGTCCTTCTCTAAGGACATCCACATGGTGCTTTCCTGCTACCTGTAATTGACATAGGTTGTCCCAAGGTGAATGTCCAGAAACTGGAACAGGTGATAATCTGTTGGTACAGATAAGTTGAATGACAGTATCTCCCATTATGGTATCCCTGGCCACCTTTGCCATATTAAGCCTGGCATTGTCATGGAGTAATAGTATGTAGTGGACATGGCCTATCTCCCTGATGTAAGAGGCACAAAATTGCCTGTGCCATACATGGTTACATAAATTATCCAGTGTCTTAGGAGGAACAATTAAATGCCTGTAGGTGGCTGTGACAAAATCTGCCTAACTTGCTGAGGCACCCATAAAAGTGGGCAGATTTTGTTTTTTAGAACAATTTGGCAGATGACACTTGAGGTGTGTGGCAGAACGAGGATTATTAGATGGAAAGGACTACATTTAGCTGCAAGGTTCAATGACGAAGATGTGGCAATGAGGAATGTGAAATGGATTACAACAGGCATATTACTACGCAGTACACTTTTGCAATTAACCAATGCTGGCTCCTTCTGCTTCAGTACCTGCACATGTTTTAATCACAGTGAGTAAAGGCCCACAGTGATGGTTTGACCTTTTGGTAGAAGCTCATAGCACTACTTGTTGACTAATCCACTAGATACAGAGCATTATCTTGTGTGACTGTAGGGGTGATCTTCTGGTGTAAGGGTCCCATGATGACAATGTCTGGCATGCTTAGGAGTGTCATACAGGACCTACTTTTCATCACTGGTGAGTACATGATCTAAATATAGTTACATGGTGGTGACAAGAAAGTAACGAGAAACAGGCTGTCACTTGTTGGTTTCTGACAGTGTGTGCAGTACCCACTTGCTCAACTTATACGCCATCCCTATGTGGTGCAGGTGAAGTCCAAACCCTGGATATGTTTAGCAAGCTCACCACAAGCTTAGTTGTTATCCTCTAGGGCCGATTTTGCAGCCTCATCATCCAGGCCCCATGGCCAGCCACTGCGAGGTTCATGACAAAGGGATCTATTTCCCAACTTGAACTTTTGGAACCAATGCCTGGCAGTGTAATTACAGCATTATTCCCAAAGACTTGACATACTTGATGACTTGCTGTGAACAAGTTCACCTTAGTCATAAAGCAGACAACCCTGAATGAGTTATTTTGACACTGCCATTTTGCTAGCTGCTCTGCTCAAGCTGTAACTGATGTTTGTGTGTACAATGCACCTGTATTTAAGAGTAATGCCTCCACCCCCACTGCTTTCCCAGAATATGATGCACTCCATATATGTATATCAGTGATCATTATGTAAAATGACAGATTTTTTTTGGTTACCATATAAAATTTAAAATCTGCCACCCTGAAAGTTAACATTATCCAGCAAGATAGATTAGATAAAAAGTGCTGAAATTTTAATGAAACTTTATGTAGTAATGGGTTAATTTCATTATTATTGTTATTGAATTCTTTTTATTATAATACTGACCATTGTGTGGTCAGCAATGGATGGTTCCTTTTATTTTACAATTATGCATGGGATTTCTGTCCTGCATGCATTTGAACTATTAGCCACCCAGCTACCAATCAACCTGCACAAGGATTTGTTTAAAGGGGTCAGTTGTTTGTGCAGCATAAAGTACTCTCTCCATCAAAACAACATAGCCCATACAGGTGCACTGTGCCATGCGATAGGTGTTTATGATGATCACATGTTATATGATCACAAAGTTTTCACTTATTTGGGACCTTAAATACATTGCATAGTGCATTATGGATCACACAATATGTATTAAGGATTTTGATATCATCTTGCTGTCTCTGGTATATCAGCTAGTGGCTTGGGAGTGCCAATGATGACACTTCTCAGGTTTTGAAAAGCCCCTGTGTATACACACACACAGTGTATTCATATAACAAACACACAAAGTATTTGACCCATAGATGGGACCCTAACAAGTACTACCACTTTGGGCCTCAGTGGACCTGGGAGTAATGACATTTAAGGGACAACTCTGCATTCCCCAAGACTCCAAATAATAAATTTAGAGCCACACCCACCACCAGTTGCAGTTTGTCATACTTAGGATATGTCTATATATTGTCATCCGCAGACAGATCTGTTTCGCTGTATCACAGCTCATCAGTATGGTTAGACTCCGATTGCCGTTTAACCCAGGATTGAAACCCGACCTAATTGGCATCAGTCG
This sequence comes from Ascarosepion bandense, assembly GCA_037127315.1. Classification (NCBI taxonomy): domain Eukaryota; kingdom Metazoa; phylum Mollusca; class Cephalopoda; order Sepiida; family Sepiidae; genus Ascarosepion; species Ascarosepion bandense. Next base: position 7,522,299 of record JBBBDQ010000501.1, on the reverse strand, counting down.
GCAATTCTACCTCTGGGCTATGGGTGTTCGGTGGAAGAAGGCAGACTTTTTAGCGCATATATTATTACACACGCACCCAATATATATATGTATATATATAGAATACTTGGTATATTAGTCAGGTAAATTCCCATAGACGAACTAAAAAGAACTTGGGAGCTAAATTTATTTATTTAATTTAACAGAGTAATATAACTTAGAAAAAAAAGCTTAGATATTCTACAATTTCATGGTAATACGTATTTCGCAGTTGACCTTGCTGTTTGTCAGACGCAAATGATACAACAGCTAATCTTCAAAATATTCCAGAAAAAAAAATATGGAATATATTTTGAATATTAACTATTGTATCATTAGGGTCTGACGAGCAGCAAGGTCAGCCGTGAAATACGTATTACCCATGAAATTGTAGAATATCTAAAATTTTTTTCTAAAATATATATAAATTTCTCTCCTGTCACACTCAGGGTGTTGGATTATTTTGTATTTTTCTTACATCTTAATGTAAGATACTCAATTGTAGGTCCATCTATCAATATTTTGCAGTCATTTTTTTGCAGCACAGGCCTCGCTCATATACAATTAAACTCTTCAAGAAAAGAAAGTTTCTATGGACTGAAACGAGCCAGTAAATTTGTTTTGAGAAACCTCAAATATTTAGGCAATTCTTCAAAATCCGGAAGGTGGCCTCTAACCTTTGGCTTAGTGTAAGTATTAAACTCAGCTTGATCTGGCATAAAGTCAAAACTTTGTACATATGGGAAGGAAGGGGCTTTACACAGTAACAAGTCACAAAACTTATTCACTGCATGATGGAGCTTTATCTGATACAAAGCAACAACTATAGGGGATCCAGTGAAGTTTAATGTAATAATGATCAGCTGAACTAGCTGTCTATTACATTATGTCAAAAGTTTCTTTTGTGATTTGATAAGTCTGACACAAGGCCATGAGTTTGGCTTGCAATATATTAAACAATATCTCTCTTTCTCCCTTTTATTATTGTTGTGGTACTGGCCTCACTTATGGAGGTTTTCTAATTTTATCTTTTCATCTTCTGGCTTTTCATAATTGAACTACAGCCTGGTAGCATTAGTGTGAGGGTGATAACTTTAGTACAGGGAAATTATACAAAAACAACAAACTATCTGGTCTATAATGTAGATACCCATTAATGGGTAGGTAATGTTTTGTTCGCTTGTATGTGTTTAGTTCTTGATTTTACAAATTAATGAAGGAGATATATTGTTGGATGGGTACACCCTGTCTCCCCTGATATTGATGTTTCAAATAATCCTTTGAAATCTTTTGAAGCAATCAAAGTGGACTGAGAAAGTGCTTGATTAAAAATCAACACTATTTTTCCGTCATTACTGAAAAGAAAAATATTGTTCTTAGCCAACAACAATTGGCGGCAAAGTGGAGAACATTCTCACCAACTTATGTTGTTATCAATATTCAGTTTTGTTTGTTTTAGTTTCTCTGGTGCTGTGGGCAACAGAAGCACATGGTCGTCGTATTTTTGGCAATGTCCACCAGCCACATATGAGTATGGAACAGATGAACTGTTCACTGAAGCTTGTTAGGGGTTTTTTTTTTCTGGTGGTGGTGGGATTGTTACCACCTACCTATTTAACCAAAACTAATTCTTAAAAATTATCCACACACACACCTCTCTCTCTCTGTGTGTGCATGCATGTGTGTCTCTCTCTCTGTCTGTCTCTCTCTCTTTACACATGCATGCAGTCTGTTATTTTCTAGATTTTCGGCTAATTAATGAAGAGTTTAACAAAAATATTAATGTGCAGTGTATTGAATAATAATAGTATTAAAGTTATAAACTATGAAACTTTAATGCGTTTATCCGAATTTTCTTTTATTTGCCAGGTCACAAAATCTTCAAGAAATATGTTAATTACTGAATTTGTGCAGTCTACAAAAATAATAACTTGAAACAAAATAAAAAAAAAATGTAGAGGCCATATTTATGGGAAACAGACTTCCTGTTTAGAAACTAGTGTTAGTTGTCCCCCCCCCCCCGGAGCTATCCTGTTTCTTATGAAAGAAACTGAATAGCATGCAGAAAATGTCTGTCAGTATAAAACCTTCACCAAAATGTTTCACAATTTTCCAACATAATCAAGATTTCGCCAAATCTTTTCTTTATCCAAAAGTGTTTTAGAAACCCATTTTAATCAAATATTCATTTTATCAAGATCTAGAATTCATCATAGGTCAGTAATTTCACCAGCTACAGTCACGTCTGATTAAAATATCATCAGGTCTTCGTGTCTTCGAAAGTAGGTCTGCTGATTATTCTTGTATATTTGCCACATTTTTGATGGCCTGACATGTTCTTTTTAACACATCAGTCGTAATGTTGCAACTTTAATTATTTAACGAAAACAATATTTCTTTCATAACTTTTCACTTAATCTGAGTGACAAAATCTGTTAAGATGAAATCTCTCGACTTTATTAGAAATGCATTTTGATTCTAATAAGTATTTTTGTATTTTTTATATATTTATAAAACATGTCTTATATACTTAAAACACTTAGATAAACCATAATTTATGCAGCAGAAGTGAATTGATGACCACATGACCTGCAAGCATAGAAATAAATATCTGCTCGAATACATTGACTCAGATTAACATTGATTCTTTTATGTAGACCTTTTATTATCATCATCAGTTTCTTTTTTATTTTTTTATTTTCCTCTAAAATAAAAACAATTAATCCTCCTTAGCACAAAATGTATACTCTTTACCCTAAAAATATTCTACCTATTAGCTTAAATTTCAATGAATTTAACTTACATTCCAGATCCTTCTTTTTGTTTTTGTCAAGAACCTCGAGATGAATAAGAGCATTAGACCAAATATAGCAGCAGTATTCCGTGCATGGGCAAATGGTAGATTTTTAAATGTGCAAGATAGATTCTGATGAGAAAACTATAGTCATTACTAAGCAGTGCCCACCAGAAATAAAATAACTCACTATGATGATTCTTTAACCATTTTAGTGATTAAAGCCTTTTTTTCTTTGCTTGTCTTTATTCATCAGTTTAATTTTATTCTTTTTAATTTTAAAATTTTTTTAAAGATTGGTTTTAAAATGTGCCATGTCCCTTCAGGACGTGGATGATCATGGCTCCCCATAACTTATCCTTTGTAGCTCTTAGTGAGGTTTGTCTTTTTGCTATCCCTCTTAATCCTTGTTTTGCTATCCATTTGCAAAAGCTGCTTTCCTCTGTCTTGCCTTAAATATATCCTGTGAGTGTCAGATTCTCCAAGCCCTCTTTGTTAATGCTCTAGAAATTTCAGCTCTTTCTGATTTTAACTATAGGCATCCTTTTTGTTTCCATTTTCTTAAAACTTCCTTTTTGTACACGTGTTCATGGTATTCTCAGCATCTTTCTGTAGTACATTTGTTGTTTTGGGTCTTTTCATCTGTGAGGAGATTGTCCAGATTTCACTGGTATAAAGATCTGATATTCCATAACATTTCAGCCACCATAAAATGACTAAAATTTGATCTCTACTAATTTTATTTATCAGTTCTTTACACATTACATAATTCAAACTTGTGGTCCTGATGATAAACTGAATCTTGCAGCAAGGCCTCTGATTGAAAGGTTGTGAGGAGCATGGAACCATCTCTTAATTGCTGTTGTTCTCAGGTCCACCCTGACTTGGAGTGGTAGCACCAGTTAGGGCCCCAACCATGGACAAATGTTTTTTTTTTTTTTTTTTTTTTTTTTTTTTTTTTTTTTTTTTTTTTTTAAGGAAAAATATTAGCAACAATACATTTTTAAAGAAAAAAAATTCTCAGCAAAACATTTTTGAATACAAAACTAGAAGACATTTTCAGTTTAAAAACAAAAAAATTTCATTAAAATCTAACTCAACCTTCTCACTATAACCAAACATTTAAAAAAAAAATACCTTAAAACCCCACCCTTTTGGCATTAAATAATCCAGTGGTTGATCCGCCATTAAACAGAACCCAAACTCAGACTGTTGTCCTCATCTTTATTACCTTTTTCACAATGTTTTAGCCATCGTATACCCCGGCCTTGTTGAGATGATATACATTGGGTTGATCCAAATAAAAGGGATTTGACCCAAAGGGTTGTGAGTTTAATACCTGCACACAGCAGAAGGAGCAAAAACTTGGATAGTTGAGTTATTAAAGGGAATTAACTCAAAATTCCAACATATACCACCTGAAGCAGGCCAGAATATACGATGGTTGAAACCTTGTGAATATGGCAATAAATGAGGACAACAGTCTGAATGATATAAATTTTTAAAATACCTCATCTCAGAAATATAGATAGATCTTCAGTTGTGTAGAAGAAAAATATTGCAAAATGAAAGTTTTGTTAATCTAAACAAGCCAAGATTTTTCAGATTGCTCTTTAGCTTATTGACTCAAAACTGAAGTATCTTACATTTACTAATGTCCAACCAAGGCTGTAGAGCCACTCAAAGTAGAGGGTCAATGACAGAGGTAAGAAGTGCAGTTTATGAGAACATATAGGAAAGATAAGTGTTAACCCTCTATGTGTAGAGGTTAAGACTGTAGTGGTCAGAAAATTATTCTCTCAGGAGTCTTCTGTTCTACAAAGGAGCATTTCTTGGGAAGAATCTGTTAAAGTGAAACTTCTTACTAATGGAATAAAAAGAAATGAGGATGATCCATCCCCTATGTACATGGCACAGCAGGTCTTTGTTGTAAAGTTCAGACTATTTGCATTAGAAATAGTAGCAAATGGCTTGTGACATTTTGTCTGTTGAAAAAGATTGTAGTGTGTAAAATATTGCACATAATGCTGGATAGATACTTTTGAAATCTGTCAAGAAAAGGCAGCTCCAGTCCAGATATGGCAGCAGTACTCCATTTTGGATTTGGTCAAGTTTTTGTAAAGGTAAAGCATAGTAAGAGGAGTCTGGTACTTACTGGAGTGGTACAAGAAACTGATCAGCATTTAAACATTTTGAAAAATCTTTGGGGCCTTTCACCATAAAGCAATGGTTTTGATTGTTTACTGCTGAAGGATTTGATTCTACTATCGCTCTGGGTACTTTTTGGCCTTTTCACACTAAATTTTGCTTTAGCAATACACAATGTCCTCAGAATAATTTTTGTCTCATCTGCTAGTGGGAGGGAGTTTAATCCTGTTCAGATGTCTCCTAACTGTGACTTGGTATCGGACTGATCCCATTAAATAACCACTTTTTGATGCAATCGATATTCAGGACTCCAGTTCTGAGAAGCAGTGTTCATTCTTTGGAATCAGCAAATTCCAATCAGGAAGAATCAATTCTTTGTGTTCTTCAACATTTACCATTTGTCAATGTGGCAAAATGATCCATACTTCTCACAAAGTGTTTTATTTGCTGACTACTTTGAAATCTCACAAACTAATTCATTCATTTGTTAATTTGCTTATTGACAATCAACTTGTGCTGTTGCTATGAGCTAACAATATTAATTTCCAATATCATCTGACATTTATGTAATGGGTAATGATTCTTTTGTATGTTTGTGTTTCTACTCATTATCTACAGCTTGACGTGCTGTTAAATGTAGAAGCACTTAAATTTGCTTAATTGATGCACTTATGGATTTATGTATTGTATCAGATCACATGTTAAAAGTTACTTCTAATTTCATTTTACCTGATATGAAATAATTAATTAGCTAAGCCATAGGGAAGATAACTGATAAAATTGTCAAGGTTTATCTATTTGATTTTCATGGCTTATCAACCTTTTGCAGATTATTTAAAGCTAGAAAATATTTTTAGGTTGTAAGAATTTTTGAAATGAATGATTTACTGATACAAGTCCTACTAGTTAAGCTATAGGTGGGAAGTTGAAGAGGTATCCTTACACCTTTCTCAAGGATATTTGGGCATGAATGAATAAAATGAACCCAACTGGAATTGGACCTTGGCTCTTTGCTTTTCGATTCTGAGCCATTATTTATTATGCCAACTGTACATTGATGCTTACAGCACATAGTATTTCCGAGTAGGCTTTTAGTGTCTGGACATGGTTTCAAAACTTGATGAAAAATCAGCATAAATTCGGTCATAAATTCTATTTTAACATGTTCAAGTATATAATGTGAAAGTGCATTGTGATGCCGTGGATATCGGCTCTGAATGAGAAATTGAAGAGCTGAGTTCAAATTCCAGTTGAATTCCTTGCATTCACTTATGCACAAATACCATTGGGAAAGGTATTAATCTGTCTCTTCTCCCTTCAGCTATGGGTTAAATAGCAGGACAGATTGGGTTCTATAGCCTTGGTTGGCAACCAGTATATCACAAAGTAATGGCATTCTACTGCGGGATAATATTCTGCTCAGTCATGTCTCCCTTGAGACATGATCGCCCAAGCGTGTATCACGTATGGCACTTAACTGACTGACCGAAGTATATAGTGTATTTTATTTTCTTGTATTATTGATAAAATAATCAAAGTTAATGCTTGTTTCTTATTAAAAAATGTCTTGAAATATATTTCACTTGTGGAACAATGGGCATTCAAAGGTTAAAGTAGTGAGAAAATTCAAATATCTTGGCTCAGTTATCAGTGAAGAGGGCATCAGGTTAGAAATAGTTTCAAGAGCAACACAAATATTGGCCCTAAAAATGGAAAGGTTTGCAACAGCTGCTATTGTTTGTATTGCTATTGAAATTATCTGGCAAAATGAATATCTGCCTGAAATCAAAGATTACTGTGCTGCGTGCACTGGTTTTCTCAATATGGGGATGATAATGATATGCATGATGTTTGTAATTTGTATGAGGAATAAATCTTGTCGATCGATGGCAGAGGTGCATAGATGCTCAAGACTCATGTTTTGACTAATTTCAGAGATTCTACAGTTAATTGTTTAAGAATAAAATAATTTCTGAAATTGGCCATTATTTTTGTAATGACCTAATATATTGTAGTTAAAATCTCAATGAGAAATACTTTTAAGCAAGTTGAAAATTGGTGGTCAAAAACTTGAAGTAGTTACAAAATTAAAATTTCTTGACCAGATTATTGGCGAAAATGGTTCTGAATCGAAATAATTTGAAGAGAACCTAAAAAAAAAAAAAAAGGGCAGCTGTCAAAAAAGTAAGAATGATCTGGAAAGATAAGATAACATTTTTCTGAAATTAAAGATCATGTCAAGAAATGATATTTGAAATGGTGTGGTCATGTCTGAAGAGCCAAATACACTTCCCTGCCAATCTATAATGTTCTGACTTTGACAAAAAAAAAACAATACAATTGAAAAAAATACCTGAAAATGACATTGGATGGACTGTATAATTATGGAATAATGATAAAGCATATAATTTGTTTGATGCATATTTCGTGAAACTAGAATGATACATTAACCTACGTTTTAGGCAGGACTTGGATGTCATGCATTATGCAATCATCAGGTGCACATTATGAACTAAAAATTTTTCTATTTCAATTATTATTTTAGGTATAAACGTTCCTTAAGTTAAGGTCTTTATAAATAGTAAATCAGATGGGCGAATATTTTTATTTATTAAATGTCTAATTTAGTTGGGTTAATACCAAAACCTAAAAATGGAATAGGATGCTAAAATCGTGGAAGGGAAGAAGAAATTTATCTCTCAGGGTCTAGTATTATTAATTCCACACTGTAGTTTGCTTACATTGGAGTAAGAATTTAAGCAAAAAATTATTAAAAAAAAAAATTAGCATAAAAGAATGATTATTAATGCCACGTTATGATGTTTGCATAACGCATGAAGCTCCAAGTCATGCCTAAAATGTAGGATATGTATATTAATATATACTTTTTATACTGTGCATATATATATATATATATATATGATAGCTGTCACAAAAGAGCTGGTGAAAGACTATCAAACAAGGGTTACTGTTGAAAGACCTTGTATTCATGTTGTGGGCAAATTCTTGTTTCAATTGATCAGTTTCATAGCTTTGCTAAGAAAACAATCTTATTTCTTTCAGGTGGATAGCAACATAAAAGGAGTGGTCATTATTTGCTTAATACTTTTCAGAAGCTATACCTACACGTGTACCAGGTCATGCCAAAGTATACAGCCATTTTAGGGAAAATTTAACACTTCCTTTGTTTAGATGGTACCTGAACATTATGATGAGAATATACCATTTCAGCCTTCTCTTCTTATGCATGATCTGAGGCCTTTCAATGGTTCTGTTTCTTGTTCACTGAAAGCCATATGAGTCCAACTTTATCACTTATGTCATTGTTAATTCTCTAAATCTTGTTGGTGTTTCTAAAGTCATTTTTCATTTTTACACATGTTTAAACTGGTTCCTGTATGTTAACCAAAGTTAAGAAACATTGTACCTGGTCAGTACCTAGATGGGTGACTGTTTGGAAATACCAAGTGTTGTAAGCTTTGATGTGTGGGTGATGTAATGGATAATGTTTCAGATTTGTTAATTGGAGAACTGAGTTACAATTCCTGTTGGATATTTATATTCACTTAAGGGTAGTTTGGGAAAGGTATGAATTCACTTCTTCCTCCAGCTATGGGTTCATCAGTAAGACTTATATCACTGAAGCATGATGATCTCAAAAAAGTTCCTACAATCTAAAAATATTTTTTGGCTTTAAATAACCTGCAATGGGTTGATAAACTGTAGAAATGAATCAATTAAGCAATCGGCCAATACAAGATGATCAATAATAGATTTGTTGATTTTAGACTAAGAAATGAAAAGATTAGAAAGGTGTGTGTGCTTTATTTTGACGATTACTACTTATCTGTGATATGGAAAATGAGTTTGCGTTTTCACCCTCCAACTATGGGTTGGTTAATAAGACTCATCACTAAATCATTATCTAAAAAAATTTGGCTTTAAATAACCTACAAATTGTTGGTAAGCCATAATAAATGAATCCAGCAATTACAGTGTTAAATGCTGGCATATTGAAAGAAATTTAGTAACAGTATCCATGGAAAAATTTCTTATGCTTTCGGACAAATGAGTCCAGTATTCTCAAAGGCCATTTGTAGGAACTTCAATATTTTTGCCTCATTTGTTCAATTTCTTTTTTCTGTTTTTTTTTATTTCTTTATTATTTTTTCTTGTATTTATGTTCTGGTAATTTCTGACCATCAGATAACATTGATCTGTAGTAGTCTAGATATAAACAATCCTTTGCTGATTGGTCTCTGTAGCTAAATTGATAATGGTGCTGTCCATATTAAACACATTGTTGTTGATACAGGATGTTAGTTTATTTTCATTCTGTCCAGCTCGATAATTGTCGAATGTAAAAGCATCAATGATACATGAGGTAAACGTAAAAACAAAAAGTCATAGATTAAGGCAAAATAAATTTAATTATTCACTCCTGAATTTCAGTGAATTTTATTTTTGACTAATGTGCATCACAAACAGAAATTAAAGCCTGAGTTTTTAATCTTGACATGTGGTATATTTAACATTCTTACTCTCTCAACATAGTATTATGGGATATTTTATATAAATTAATATTTCTCAGTTAATTATGTACTGTGCAGTATTAAGACTAATTTGAGTTGATTAAATAGTTCAGTTCAAAATTCTTAAAGTTCTTAGTAAATTTTACTGATGAGAGGAGAAAGGATATAACATTTAAAATATCGGGACTAAATCCAAATAGATCAGAAGAACTCCTCATCTCAAAAATGAAACAAGTTTATTTATGAAGCACAAGACCAAATATGAAAAATGTAAGAGAATCTGGTCAATTCGATAAGAGACCCAGTGTTGGTTGCATCCTCTTCCACAATTGGCTGTTGAGAGAAGACATTCTACCTACAGTAGGTGGTACTGACAATTTGCATAGGAGCGATACTGAGCAGGTATTAGCCAGTAGTCGATGTGGGTCTGAGATTAAAAGCTATATAATGCTGTTTTTTTTGTTTTTTTTTCTTAGTTGAAAGGAGCACTATTGAAGTGTAGAAAAACTGACAAGACAAACAGAAAAATTGGTATTAGAAAAATCGTGACAGTTTTCTAAGTGGAGAAGGCCTGAAAAAAAGTCTTTTTAATTTCTTCTTTTACTTGGTATAAGTTGGGTGGGGGATGCAATTACTACAGCCGTCCAGCAGGTTCTATTTTGTATTTGTAAATTTAGCCTTTTAATAATTTTAAAGTATAAATATTTCTCAGATTCTTATTAAAATAAAACGCCATAAAAAAAAAAAAAAACTGGAAGAAAAAACACGAGTAACCCCCAAATTAATAGCTTAGTCTTTTAATATTTTTTACTATTACTACTGAGTTCTCATGTCCAGGCAACATCTAATCACCTCACTTATAATTATTAAAATCGGAAAGTTTTTTTTTTTTTTTTTTTTTTTTTTTTTTTTTGTGTAGAATGCTAATAATTATTAAACAGCAATTACTGTTTATGATGTTTACAAATATGAATTCCCTTAAAATCTGTTTTTAATAGGAGAAATAATTGCCAATGTTATGACAATGAGGTTGTAGAGTTTGGCAAGGCTGACAAGTTTTGTAATTGATGAAGATGGTTGTTAGGTTTGAAGAGATGCTGTAAGGTTCAGTGGTGTTACGTGTTATAACAAAAGAAAAAAATGATTGACCAAAACTCAGAGAGAAATCACAAACAAATATTTAATTTACCAAAACATTAAATAAAAATATTTACAAATATACAGTTTTTGCCTTCAAAAAGAAAAACAGTTTACTACTGGCAGGCGAAGTGTTACGAAGGGTCAGTATTTTTACTCAGTTAAGATAGCAAAGAAGTTCAAGTGCTATACTTTTTAGGAAATCCTAAAATGTGTATATAAAGAATAACTATTAGTTTGATCAATGAGAGTCAAAAATATCTATTTACCCATATAGTTCCGTGAGGTTCTCTTTCAGGTTTTAGTTGGTCGGCAGCTTCTTATAGATTCTTTCGGCTGGATATAAATCCTTGAATCAAAGCTGAAGTTGATAATGTCAACAAATCCTTTTAACAACTGACTACTCTCTTCCAAAAACCTCTTTTTATAGGGGCTAACACCTAATTTTCATATTCTAGAATCCTTTAGATTTCTCTAGATTTTATTTGAATTTTCTTGGACATTCTAGCATCTTCCAAATGTTCTATTTCTAATTTCCTTATTTTTACGACTACTTCATGAATTAAAGCTTTTTTTGTACTAACAAGTAGGACTCGATAGAATCTCTTATTACAACTTTTTAGATATTATTAATATTATTTTTGTATATAAATGCATCCTCATAACAGTGGTTAAAGGGGAATGATGATGTCCTTGCAAATGAATAGTTGCTTTAACTGTATCAGTTATGGAAGACTCTTGGTATATGGAATATTTCTTGGAAGCATTTTATGATCGTTTCTTCTGTATGACTGGCAAGTAAGACTACAACTTGTAAGCCAGAAAAATCTGGGATGAAGCCTTTGATATAAGAGGGATGTGAAGGCAGCATGACAGTTACACAGAAAGCAGATTTGCCAAGCAAAGTTTAATTTCTGGCTCCGGCTGTTGTCTTCACTTTGCTTGATGTTTCTAAAAAAGATATAAATTCATCCAGTTTTCTAATGGGCATGGGTTAAATATCAATGTAGACTTCTCTTAAACATTGGTTGACTGCTAGTCTAGGAGAAAGAAAACTAAATTTCAACCTGTCTGGAAGATAATGGGCAAAGCACTTAAGTTATGGTACTTCACATACATTAAAGAAGCTGTGCAGAGCTATGATCATTTATATCCTTAGTGCATAGAAGTTACACACACACACACACACACACACACACACACACAGAGAGAGAGGAAAACTCACGTTATCTAAAGTGGTTATAAATTATAATCCATCTCGACAAGCTAATAAGCTTATCTCATCAGACCATGGTTTTATTTGGTATAAAATTTTCTCAGAACAGCCCTAAAATATTTTCGAAGAAATAGAATTCAAGTCACATGACCCAGAATAGAAATCTTTAGTCATATCTTGTAAGGGTCACATGGTAAGGGAAGAAAAGAGTTCATTGGGTAAAATGAGTGACCATATACCCATATACACCAGCCCACATGCACATGAATACATACACACACACACATCCAATTATCTTACAGATATATACACTTTTGTATTCACATACCCACCTATAAAGGCCAGACATAAACATGTATAATTAATACAAACATGTATCTACACAAGTATACCAACAAGCTTTATATATACACACAAAAGAACCTACATTCAATTACATACATAATATAAAGTAGCTGTACACATATACAGGCATATATGTCAGCTACATTAGAGATTTCAACCAGTTTTCTCAATATGCAAAAAATTATCAAAGGATAGTTTACAGAAAAAGGGAAGGGAATCTACAAGTATGATAGAGTAGGGTATACACCCTCCTACATGAATATGTATACATATATATACATACAAATACACACACACCTGCATATTCAGATTTCGTTAAAAATGACGGACAAGGGGTGATAAGTTTTCTTTTATGTAATTTTGATGTTTTCTTGTGATTTTTTTTTTTCTTTTTCTTTTGAGGACATGAATTATATAAAAATTGTCCAAATACTTTGTTTATCCAAGTTTTTGGTTATACATTTAGCCATTTTCGAGAATGAATGTTATTTTACATGTAACTGAATATATGTGGTGTTATGTATGACGTAGTGTAAGTGTTATGTGCTGAACATGGTAACCATGTTGTTCATGTCTGTAGTTCATATATATATATATATATATATATATACACGCACACACACATGTAATGATTTGTTTGAACATTATTTTTGATTGATACTCGTATTTAAGTAGATATTCTTTTTATAATCAAACAGTATATATATTTATTTCTACCAGCCTGATTATAAGTTTTTGTTCCGAACATGTTTCATTCGACAGGATTCGAATCTGCAACACTTTCCACATAGGGGAAGCCACCAGTTGATCTGGCACATCTTAGACCTCCCGACCACAAATGACCAACAGTCTAAACGAAGCCAAATATATATATATATATATATATATATACGCACACACACACACCTATGAAAACCAGATATGTATGCATATGTACAAAATTAATGCTAACACACACACACACACACATATATATATATATATATATATATACATATACACACACTAAAAAACCTATATTAAAATACATACATAATGTGAAGTAATTATGCACATATACAGGCATATATATCAAATACATAGAACTTAACCATAATTTTTTTTCAGTATGCAAAAATTATCAAAGTTTAATTTATAGAAATGTATGATATAGTGGAATCATTTAGATTCCAGTAACAACGCATATATACATAAGTATAATTTTTATGATGGATTCAGGTTAGGTGACGTTTACTCGCCAGAACACACATTGGATGTGTGTTGTGGTACAGTGGATATCGGCTCAGAATGACAAATCGGAGAGCAGAGTTCGAATTCCAGTTGAATTCCTTGCATTCACTTATGCACAAATGCCCTTGGGAAAGGTATTAATCCATCTCTTCCCTCCAGTTATGGGTTCAATAATGGGACAGATTGTGTTCTATAGCCTTGGTCGGCAACCAGTCTACTGCAGAAAGCAATGGCAACCTACTGCGGGATAATCTTCTGCTCAGTCAGTCATGTCTCCTTTGAGATATGATCGCCCAAAACGTGTATCGCATATGGCATTTAACTGACTGACATTTACTCCAATTCCAGATCCTTGTTTCTGTTTTGGAAAAGTTTCTTTAGTTTATTTCTTGGAAGACTTGATAGATGATGCTGATTTTCTATTCAAGATCGTTTTTTTTTATCCGAACTACGAATATCTATATCATAATTCCCTCACCATCATTGAACTCAGGAAGGACAGCAAAATTGTTGTCTCCAATGGATGACCACAGGATGTGGTATTGAATGATTTAGATGGTCAGTGGCCATCTCATCAAATGTGCATTTGTAAATGTGAAGGGTATAGACTAGGAAAAGATTAAATGGATGAAAAGAGGAAGTTGCTATTTGTTATGGTGAAACACATCTATTTCTCAGATAACAGACTCTCCCTCCTATATTAATAAGAGTTAACTCTAGAAGTTCTTGGGAAGTTCATAGGAGATTCTTAGAAGTTCTAGAGAGTTCGTTAGTTCTATTAGAATTCAGTAGAACTACTAGGCAGTTGATATTAATCGGCAGTTAGCCGAATACTAAGAAGTCAGCTTAAAGTGGAAGATTACCAAGTTCCTAACATTTCGATTAGCAACTGACATAGCATGACAACTTTCAGTGCGAAAACTACTCCACAACACTATTGGTATGGAAATATGCTGCTGTCTGGTTGCCAAAGCAGATATATACTTTCCTATTAGAGTAGTAAGCAATTTCTTGTTGCTGTTTGACATACTCAACACTGTTGCATTCCTTTCCTGAACAAAAACCGAAGTGGCACTTGAGGAGCTGAATTTCATAATGCATTGAGATCCTAGTTAATGTTCATTAATACTTTTACCATAATAGATCCAGCTGGGGGCAACATTTCTGTTTCCATAATGCATCAATGTGAGATAAGACCACTTTTTAGTATGGGTAGTCCTGGGTATGACGGTAAACTGCATCCAGCAGCAAGGCCTCTGATTGGGAGGTTGTGAGGAGCATGGAACCACCTCTTAATTGCTGTTGTTCCCAGGTCCACCCTGACCCGGAGTGGTAGCACCTGTTAGGGTCCCAGCTATGGATAAATAGTTAACCCCCAAACCTAGTTCAAAATGCCATGAAAGTATTTACCAACAAAATGTTTTGAAGGAAAAATGTTACCAACGAAAATATGTGAAGGAAAAAATATTACCAGTAATACATCTGACTCTCAACAAATCCCACTTTACAAAGAAAGTCTATTCTATTCATACAAATCTATTGTAAAAAAAAAATCTTGTCGGTATTAAATAACCCATTGAGGTTCATATGCCGTAAAACAAATTAAATCTTTAGTATGGTGCATTTTTGATATCAGGCCTTTTCATAAAATGGAATAACTTGTTATTGAATTTCAGGTGAAAGTAAAGCTATTTTCAAAAGTTCAGCTTTAATGTCTCATGATGCTTTATTTCTTACTTTTTGGTTAGTCAGTTAAATGCCATACGTGATACACGCTTTGGATGATCATGTCTTGAAATTATTTTTTATTTTTGAATTGATATTTACCCTTTTTTTTTTTTTTCTTTTTTGTATCAGTTTTTGCAATTCAACATTGTTATCTCATGGCTGTATATTTCTTTTCTTCCACATCTTCTTGGGATGGTCTTATAATATGACTTGGGTAGTGTTATGTTTTGCCAAAAATACAGCAAAGAACTTTTTCAATGTGAATGTAGCAGCTATGCACTACATATTCCCACACAATGGTATCTCACCACTGAATAAAACCATGGGAGTTTTTTTTTATTTTTTAAGTCTGTGTAGTAAACTTTTCTCTAAGTTACATCAAAGTCACTCAACTGGTTCTCCAGCTATTAAAATGGTTGGATACTTTCTGGACTGACCTTATTGATTTTTGTGTGAGCTGAAATTTTAATCTGTTAGTCTTTCATTGGTTGTGATGGGTTCCTAGAAATAAAAGTAACTAGCACTTAGGTGTGTGTATATATATATATATATATATATATATATATATTTTATTTATTTATTTATTTTTTTTTTCTTTTTCAGCTGAAATAGTTTTTGGAAGATTAAATGGTTTTGGCTTTAATTTCAGTTTTTAGTGTTAATATATTGAATCATTTTGTATAAATATTTTAGAATATAATCATTTTTTTGGAAAAGATTTTCTGTTTAATTATCCTGCCCTTAACTTAAGCTGCATGTTTACATTTCAGCATTTGCATCAAACCAAAACTTGGTCGATTCTCATGCAATAGACATTTACTAGTACTCATAAGTACTACTAAAGAGACATTTACTAGTATTCATTATATTTAGCTTTAACCCATCTTTTGTTGTCTTTCTGTCCCAGCACTTAATTTTCAGGCCCCAGCCAATCATTGATTTGCATGCTTGAGTGAGCATTATAGAAATAGATGATTGCAAAAGCCTTATCAAACTATAGCGTTACCAGAAAGTATATCTTCATCTGAAACGCGAGTTGGATTCAATTCCCTAATGGCTAACATGATCAAGTAAACTCTTCACACACGAAAAAAAAAACAAAAAAATAACTTTGTGTGTGATCTTGTTCACGCATCCTTTATTTTTTTTTATTTGTGATCGTATTCTATTGTTCTAGTAATAACGGGTTGAAGTACAACATTATTTTATTTTGTGTTAGTTCTCTTTGGGTGTATTTCTGTTTAATGTTTTAAAAATTAAGATTCTCATCTGCAACAATAGTTCATTGTATGGATAAAATTAGATTACTCATCCAGAAAAAGATAACCAATGCAAATGAAAAATGAGTGAAATGCGTCCATCCCATATCTCTCTCTCTCTCTCTCTCTCTCTCACACTCACTCACACACCCTGTTGACTTGGATAACAATAACTCGCTGATATCATTAAGTAATGGAGATAAAAGTTCTAACAATTCATTTGTTAGAATTTCATTATTATAGTTTTTATTATAAATGACTTTATGAAAAATAATAAAAAAAAAAAAAGAATTATTTATATTAATTTTAAATAAATTTATTCCTTTCAGAGGATCATTTTGTTACTAACCACCTGATAACATTAAGTAAAAGGCAATAAGATTGGACAGTTTACATTCATAGTTACAATTTTGCATTATAAAAAATAAATAAAATTTATTGAATTGTATTTTCTCTTTTTCATTTTGAAGAAAGGGCTTTTTTTTTGGGACATTTTTTTTTATTTTTTTTTATCTTATATTTTTTTTTATCTTATTTTTTTTTATTTTTTTTTATCTTATATTTTTTTTTATCTTATATTTTTTTTTATCTTTTTTTTTTTTATCATTTTTTTTTATTTTTTTTTCTTATATTTTTTTTTATCTTATATTTTTTTTTATCTTATATTTTTTTTTATCTTATATTTTTTTTTATCTTATATTTTTTTTTATCTTATATTTTTTTTTATCTTATATTTTTTTTTATCTTATATTTTTTTTTATCTTATATTTTTTTTTATCTTATATTTTTTTTTATCTTATATTTTTTTTTATCTTATATTTTTTTTTATTTTTTTTTATCTTATATTTTTTTTTATCTTATATTTTTTTTTATCTTATATTTTTTTTTATCTTATATTTTTTTTTATCTTATATTTTTTTTTATCTTATATTTTTTTTTATCTTATATTTTTTTTTATCTTATATTTTTTTTTATCTTATATTTTTTTTTATCTTATATTTTTTTTTATCTTATATTTTTTTTTATCTTATATTTTTTTTTATCTTATATTTTTTTTTATCTTATATTTTTTTTTATCTTATATTTTTTTTTATCTTATATTTTTTTTTATCTTATATTTTTTTTTATCTTATATTTTTTTTTCTTATATTTTTTTTTATCTTATATTTTTTTTTATCTTATATTTTTTTTTATCTTATATTTTTTTTTATCTTATATTTTTTTTTATCTTATATTTTTTTTTATCTTATATTTTTTTTTATCTTATATTTTTTTTTATCTTATATTTTTTTTTTATTACAATCACTGTGTGTATATGTTGAAAGGGCTGTTCTGAACATAACTCCTAGTTTTATATTGTTGGTCCTCGGAGGTAGGTGCTGGTAGGTGGGGTTGAACCTTCCGGAAACTAGCATATTTTTTGTGTTAAAAATGGCTTCTAGGCTTCTGAGTTGTCTGGCAAAATGGTATCTGACAGTTTAACCATCCGTCCATGCATGGAATACTGTTGTCATATACGGTCAGGTGCCCCTGCTGTTCATCTCTGTTTTTGACTGACTTCAAAGGAGAATCAGTAATGTGATAGGTACCGACTTGGCAGCTCAACTCCAGCCACTTTCTCACTGACTGGATGTGGCCTCCCTCTGTCTGTTCTATAGATATTTTCATGGCTTCTGCTTTGATGAACTTAAGTAACTGGTGCCCCTGCCACAGGAGTTTACTCATGCAACCAGGATGACAACTGGGTCCCACCCATTCACAGTTAGATCAACCAAATTCAGACGTCAATTCTACTCCTGCAGTTTCTTTTCTCGCAGTTCCTGCCCATGGACTATCTTCCAAATTCTTGATTTCCTGAATTCTCCAGGAATTTAAATGCAATGTCAATACCCATCTCTTAACTATTTGACTGTAGTTCTTTCTACATCACCCTGTATATCTTTTCCTTTCTCTCTACCTTTGCAACTATCATCACACCTGTATTCCCATCCTTCTCTTGCTCCTTTCTCTGACACCCCCTGTAACTGGTTTTTCTTTCTCTTTACTCTCCTATCTAATCTTTTACTCTTATGTAGCCCCCCCCTCCCCTGCACATCAGTGGTGTTACCACTTTGCATGGGGTAAAATGATTAAAAAAAAAAACATGGCGCCATTTATCAAAACTTAATGAATGTTCATGCAATCAAATAATGTTTTTTTTTTTTTTTTTTTTTTTTTTTTTTTTTTTTTTTTAATAATCGTTTTACCCCAAGCAAGGCAATACTGCCACTGGTGTGCAGGGAGTTACAATAAGAGGAGATAGATGACAGAAAAGAAAATAGTGTAAGTGATGTAGAAAGGGTAAGAGAGAGGTGGGGATCATGGAGGTAGATGACAATTGACTTTGCATTTAAACTTTTGGAGACTGTGCACCTATTAAGGAAGCAAGCATGGGGGAGTTCCACAGGTGGGAAGTGCTAAGAAAGAAACTGGTAGTCAAATGTAATCGCCAATTTTACTCTATTTTTGTGGTAAAAGGGTGAGGCCAATCTAGTTGCACAGGTAAACTCATGAGGGTGAGGCACCAGAGAACAAAGTTTGTCAGAGCAGAAGCCGAGGAAATACTTGTAAAAAAAAAAAAGACAGAAGGAAGCCACATTCAAAGTCTTCATAGAAATCTTTGTTTTTATAATGGCTTAAGATCTTTTTTTTAATAAAATTTCAATCTAGATAAATAGAAATAAAAATCAAGCTTGCTCAGCCGTAGTGCATGGAATTATCCAATCCCTGGAACACTCACCAGATCTATACAAGTTAAGTGAAGATTTTAAGGAATAAATTAAAAATACCTCTTCTGAATTTTGTTAGCTGAAGTGTTTTAATCATATTAATTAGTTTGGGTTAATTACTTTTTCTTCGCAACATGTCATTCATATAAAAGTGATAAACTTTGGATTCTAGTGGCAGAGAAAAAGAGGATCATGAAAAAAGGGTTCAATGGGTTCATTAGAAAGCCAGAAGACACTACCAAGAATACATATATGTAGGCACCTGATGTGCATGTGTAAAAGGAGACATGCATGCTATATTATGTTGCTTTGTGTTTTAGTTATTTTCAATATTTACTGAATATCAAATTAAAAGCAAATTAGAATTAAGACAGCATTTATCAGTCCAACAAAGTGAAATTTAGTAGTTTTTTTTGTTTTAGTTACCTCCAATCGGTGGTTAGGGTTAGTTACCGCCAATCGGTGGTTAACTGCCACAAAGAAATGGTTTGTAAATTTGGATGCCTCCAGAACAAAACTGCTTTAACTTAATCCCCCATAGAGAACCTGTTTCAGCCTTTCATCAATATGGCTGATGCTAACCTCCAGGAGATCAACTCCTTGTGTCTTCCTGGGTTCACGTTTTCCAGACATGAAGTGGAATGATTACATTGAATCAACTGCTAGGTTTGTCACGAGGAAAGTTGATTTACTGTGTTGTGCTGAGACAATTTTTCATTTCTGAAACCATCTTACACAGTTTTAAATCTACCATCAATCTGTCCATTGAATATTACTGCCATATCTGACCTGATGCTCCTTTTATATATCTCAAGATTTTTGACAGAATCAAAGGAAGGGTTTGTAATGTAACAGATCCTGATCTTGACATCAATCTCTTTCCCACCAACATGATGTGGCTTCCTTCTGTCTTTGTTAGAAATATTTTTATGACAATTACTCCAATGAGCCTCCCTCCCTACTGCCTAAGTGTATGCGTTGTGGTACAGTGTATATCGGCTCAGAACGAGAAACCGGGGAGCCGAGTTCGAACTCCAGCTGAATCCATTGTATTCACTTACACGCAAATACCCTTGGGAAAGGTATTAATCCATCTCTTCCTCCCAGCTATAGGTTAAATAGCAGAACAGATTGGGTTCTGTAGCCTTGGTCAGCAACCAGTCTACCGCAGAAAGCAATGGCAACCTACTGCGGGATAATTTTCTGCCGAGTCAGTCGTGTCTCTGTCGAGACATGATCGCCCAAGCGTGTATCACGTATGGCACTCGACTGACTGACTGACTAGACTGCCAACTAGGTCTCACGATTTTATTGCTGATGCAACTGTATCCAATAGTTTCCTTTCTTGCATTTCTCACCTGTGGAACTCTTGTGGTTTCTTGCTTCCCTGCTGCCTACAATCTTCAAAAATTCAAATGCAACTTTAGTCACCATCTTTTGTCTTCCTGAACTTATTCTTTTATTGTCCTTTCTATTCATTAAAGTCTTTTCATTGTCTTTCACTTTTAAGTATCTCTTACATCTTAATGGTATTTTTGCCCTGCTTGGAACAAAATCGTTATAAACAAATAAAAATTATCCTCTGCTTTGTCTCTATACTATAAAATATATTTGATATATTCATGATTTCATTTAAACATCTATAAAAGATTATATAATCATCTAAACACAATTTAGGAGTTTCTTTAACACAATACCTATGTATAAACATGCTGTAGCATGTCTGATATAAAGATGTGCAATTATCCCATTCCTATATAATATTCCTAGTGACATAGACAAAGCTCCACCTGCGAACACTTTAACTTCAGTTCAAAGAAGTCAGAAGAATTTTTGTTTTTAATATCAATGTACATTTTAATGAGGACAAGACTAAATCTCTTAAGTAACTTCACATTTTATTCAAGTTCACACTACAATTACTGTTGGTCAGTGGATATAGGGCTTTGGGGTTATCTCCAAACTAGCAGTATAGCCCGGCATTGCTTGGGTGTAATGAAAGCTTTAAAACTAATCCATGGTCCTGGAGCTCAGACTCTTTGGATGTTGGCACAAAAGACTAAAAAGCAATAGTTGTTTCCAGTTAAAGCGAAACCATAGACTGAAAGAAAAATGAATGGATGTAAGTCAAATTTTAAATTCCTGGTATTGATATCAAATATTTTTTATTTTTTTTTTTTTTTTTTTTTTTTTTTTTTAGTTGTAAACTGAAATTTGAAGGCTAAATAAGTCCTCTGAGTAAATGGTATCATGGTTAAGAGCTACAATTATACCTACTTAGAACCAAACCCAAAGCAAAAACTAAAATAAAAGGGCTGAATAAATGCAGGCAGATAAACACACACTCACAAACCTCTTGACTTATATATATATATATATATATATATATATATATATAATTGATTTTCTGCACTATTGTAAGAACTGCAACCTTGGAACTTTTGATTTTCGATATTTATCGGGGGTATCTTGACACAAAACCTAGCTAAGAACACTCACAGATGCTTATAGTACAGCTGTGTAAATTTTCAAGAAAATCGGTTCAGCTGTTTCGGAGTCTATAGGTAATGGACACACACACACACACACACAAAGTTCCATTTATAAATAAGTTTAGATGTGAATTCTACATGAATTAGGATGTAAGAGAGACTGCTTTTCTCTATTGGATGGGTGGTTATACATCTACTTGTTACATGTCCCCCCCCCCCCCACACACACACACACATATAGACACAACCGGGTTAACCATGGTCCTACATGTCACAGTCAACCACTGACATCAGGTGAAGTATGACTCTGCACTTTATAGCTAGTTGAATCTGCCGATACCCCTGACTTCTTTAAAGGTCATTGAGTGCAAAGTTTATTTTTGCATTACCTGAGGTGAGTCATACAACAAATGGAAAATATTGTTTTTATTAGCAAAGTATGTTTCACAAAGAATTCAGGCTATCACGGAACTTCAAGGAGGAGAAATTAAGTATTTTTGTGATTGGTTTGTTGATGATTCCATAGGTTTTTGTTTTTTCCATTTTGAAGGATTCCATATTTTTTTCTTTTACCTAATCTGGAAAAGTATATTTTATGAAAGCGCAATATTTAAACTACTAACCAAAAATTAATAGCGTTTCCTGTAATTTATTTATTTGCTGCGAATGCAAATTGACAAGTTTTATAAACATCCTAGCATGGTGTGTCTATAACTTTTGCCAGGCTAGGAGTGGCAATTATACATACATAAGGATTCTCTAATTATATAGTTATGTATCAATTGTAAATTGTGACATGGAAATTTCTATGTTTCGAGATAGATTCTCATCATCAGGCAATGTTGATGTTAGTTGTGCAGATGATTTACTTTGGTTTGCTGTGTATGTATGTGGGTCTTTCTTGTGGCTAATCAGAATGGAGATTCATTTTGGCATTTGGCCCCAAAGAATACATACTAATCAACTCCCCCCCTCATCCTACACTTTCCTTGTTTCTTTTCCCTCCTTAATGTTAACCTGCCTTTAACCTGATCTTACCATTTTCTCTTCTTTCCCTTCAGTTTTATTACTTTTGATATGGTATTCTCATTTTTTTTACTTATCATTTTTAGTCTATTTGTTGTAAAGTTTTTTTTAAAAAAATTTTTAAAAACTAAAATATAATTTTTTGGTCTATCTATTTGTTGTAAAGTTTTTTTATAAAAAGATTTATTTTAAATAAATAATTCCATGTTCTGATTTATTTTTACATACTTCGTCAGTGATTATTTTCCTTAAGCACTTGTTGGTTATATGCAGGTTATTTCATTTAGATTTTATCCATTTTCTAATGTGAATAATTTACAATGTCTACATATTAAGCTCTATAATACTCATTATATTGAGCACTGTTTATAATAAAATAAATGCCGGAGCACTCAAAAAAAAAAACAAAAAAAAACTTTGAGTCCTCTTCACCTGGGATTATAAGGATTCTCTCATTTTTCAATGTATTAGGGTCCAGCAGGTCAGTTTTTAGAACTAAACAGCCAGATTACCCACACATATTTGTTTAATTTGTGAAGGCTTGTGCAGAACCGAGCACAATTTTTTGGAAGAGCTGAATACAGAAAACTAGTGCACACCATGCCACATGGTCTCAAGACAGTCCTCTTTGGGTTTTGGATTCAAAGTTGTCCTTTCTTCCAGATTGGTTGCCACCCAAGATGAAAGGACCCAGTCTGTCTTGCACTTTATGCATAACTGAAGAGAGAAGAGATGGATTTATACCTTTTCTAACAGTATTTTGTAATAAACTCAATTGATTGCCAACCTGAGCCACTATACATCACTCTACTGTACATACACACACACACACACACACACACACACACACTGATAACAGTTGTAAGGTGTCTGTCTGATATAAAATCAGATTTAAATCCTTGCTTGAGGAAGCCAGTTAATCTAGCTGCACTGAGAAGCTGTGAAACAAGCTTGTTTGCAGATGATTATATATACACACATTTATTATAAGTTATAGTTCAGAACATGCACAAATTACAATTTACTACAGAAGTGCACACCCTGATTCGTCATTGAAAAACAATGTCTCGTCAGGTAGTTTACCCTCATTATTAACTACCTGATGAGACATTGTTCCTTTGATGTCGAAACAAAATGCACACCTCTGTAGCAAACTACAACTTGCACATGTTCCAAACCATAACTTATAATAAATATTCGTAGCTCTTTCTATATTGAGCACTGTTTTAAATTAATGTTTTGAACGTTGTTAATACTTTCTTTGTTCTTTATTCACTTGGAGATATATATATATATATATATATATATATGAGAGAGAAGGCCAACACTGTCTATATAAAAATTAGACCCAATATTGAGCACTCTACCCCTATAAATATGAGCACAGTACTTCGGTAGTTAAACGCATATGTCATCTCTTGAAATGCAGGCTCTTACTCATTGTTCGTAAAAATGCAGACATATTGATGGTTTTCTAAATGAAAATTTGAATGGTACTTTTTGTTATCGGGTGTAGTTTCGATGGAAATAAACAGGAAGTATTACTTTTGGAACCTCCTGTGTGTGTCTGTCCTCCCTTTATGTCAATATAATTTAAACTCTTTAAATTAAAGAATGACTGTTACATTAGTTGATCAGGTCTTATTGATATCAAGTTAATGGTTTTATATTGGATGAGAATTTATGAAATGTTTGTATTTAAATTGGTTTGAAAGAGTGGGTTCAATTACTTTGAATCATTTCTTTGGTCATCATCAGGTTGTGGGGAGAGGCATTGATAGATGATAAAAAATCTGTTAACTTATTAAGAAATATATTGCCAATTAAAGATTTAAATTTCAGTCTTGCCATTTATGCAGTGTAGCATGTGATATGTAGGCTGATGAGCTATTTAGATTACAGAAACTTAATAACATGAGCACCATTGTTAAAGTAATTCTTTTTCTGAAGATGAGGTTTTTCATTTAATATAAATTGCTTCTGTTATTTGTCAATCTTATTTCAGGGATCCAGACTTGTTAGATTTACTATGATCTGTCATAGAATCTCAGGGCTATTATAATTGTGTGTGATATAACGCTAAGTTACACTCTATTGAGAAAGATAGCGAATAAGAGGTGTAGTGGTAAAAATTAATGTAAAATATAATTCAAAGAAACTGTAATAACAAAACCAGAAAAATAATCATGGTTCAACCCACCATACAGCAAAAACATAAAAAACATGAAAAATATTTATTAAGCTCATATACACACCTCCTCATCAAACACTTACCGCAGTTGCCTCACTGTATCTTTTCTATAAATACTTTCCTAGTAAGTTAAGATGAGCTTTTCACCCCAGTACCAAGACTTTATGAATTTAAGCACAGTACTAGACTGGATCAGTGGATATCGGCTCGGAACGAGAAACCGGGGAACCGAGTTCGAATTCCAGTTGAATCCAAACTTACGCGCAAATACCCTTGGGGAAAGGTATTAATCCGTCTCTTCCGTCCAGTTAAGGGTTAAATAGCAGGACAGATTGGGTTCTATAGCCTTGGTTGGTAATCAGTCTAACGTAGAAAGCAATGGCAACCTACTGCGGGATAATCTTCTGCCCAGTCAGTTATGTCTCTTTCGAGACATGATTGCCCAAGCATGTATCATGTATGACACTTAACTGACTGACTGACATTGAGTTCTCATCAATTTACAGTTGAGTTGCCAAGATGTAGCCATAATTTCTATGCTAAGTTTTTTTTTTTTTTTTTTTTTTTTTTTTTACCCACACCTCTCACCTGTGGAACTCCCTTCCAGCTCCATGCTTTCTAGCCAACTTTAATCTGCAAAAATTTAAATGCAATAACATCCACTATCTACTGTCCTTCTGATTACTCTTTTCTCTTTCTGCTTACTGTTAATGTTTCTGTTTCTAATTCTTCCATTCCCTTTCACCCCTTACATCATTGTTTTACTACCTTGCTTGGGGGTGAAGCAATTTAAAAAAAAATTCAACAGAAACGCAAACATCAGCTACAGTTGAACTGAAAAATAACACAAATAATAAAACGGTACAACAGAAAAATAACCAGCAAGCCACCTGCACAAATCAAACCAACTTGAAACTGTCGAGAAAAGAATATTACACCAAAAATATCATGGCAATATTATTTTTATCAATTATTATGCTTAGTGTGTACAGTAAATCCTATCAGCTTGCAAGCATCTGCACAATGCAAGCTTCATATAACATTGAATGTTCTTTCTTTAGCCATATATCTTCACTGTCGAATAATAGTGACACAACAAATATTCAACCATGAAATAGACTTCTTGATGTTGACCTCGGTGTCCATTTTTAAATTTTATATACACTCAAATCTTTAAAATTTATTTTTTTTTATGTGTGTGTGTAAATATGATTAGAGGCAGTCTGTTCATATTGTTGATGAACAAATCAAATTATAGAAAATTATTTG
Source organism: Ascarosepion bandense (assembly GCA_037127315.1). Classification (NCBI taxonomy): domain Eukaryota; kingdom Metazoa; phylum Mollusca; class Cephalopoda; order Sepiida; family Sepiidae; genus Ascarosepion; species Ascarosepion bandense. Next base: position 7,496,146 of record JBBBDQ010000501.1, on the reverse strand, counting down.
AAACCTACACATACCGGCTACGATGGATAACTTGTCGGCTAAATTCCGCAAAAATGAAAATAACACTGACATCTCATTGTAGCGAAGTCACTGATGCCAGATATAAACAAATTCTCCACATTTGAAAGCTCATAAGTTCAGAACAACTGAAAGATAAACATCTCACTTCTTTTTATCATAATGATAATTAAGTTTTAATTAATTCATTACATCAAGTCATCAGGTTTTGCTGTGTGACAATATTTGCCAAGAGTTCATATTTTTTTTTATAGATACCAAAAAAAAAAGTTTCAAGCCTCCACATGCAACTCTTTCAGTTGCTTCACTCCCTTGTCTTTCTCTCAAAGCTCTTCCTTTTATATCCTGACTTTTAATTAGAACACTTCCACTTCCATCTCGAGATACTTCCAGAACTGTCTAGAATCTTCTAGAAAAGTCTAGATTCATCCCGAACTGGAAGTCCTTTATTTGTGCATAATATTCCTTCTCTTTTTCTCTTCATTTTCCATTTATTTACTTACTTATTTAGACTGTTACCTATTAGATAATATCATTTTAACAGATATATTAACTAAAATTACAGACAAATATCTTGAAATATCAAAAACTAAATTTATCAAATGGCTTCAGCCATGCTCTTCAGATGACTATAGAATCTGTAACACTTCTGGGCAGTCACCTTGTTTAAGTTGGTAAATGCTGCCATAATCCTTTCCTTCAGTTCATCTTTGATGTTACAAGGAGTTTTTTTGTTTCTTCCTCAACTGCATCCTCCACACAATGATAATCAAGGGGGTTGCAGTCTGAGGAGTGGCCAGATGCAAAGGATGATGTGGTTGCAGAAATTGTCTGACAACCATGACTGGGCTCTCCTGTTTGTGTGGCATGGTGCAGTGTCCTGTTACTAGACATGGGGTCTTCCAGCAGCCACCCTCTTGAATCATGGCAGCATTACCTTGTTTAAAGCACTTGATATAGGACTCCATATTGAGTCTCTGTAGGAAAATGAATGGAAGTATAATACCATAACTAGCTATTACTCCAAACACCATGATGTTGACTGGGTATATCATCCAGCTCTTTCCAAATCCTCTGCACTGTCCTCAGATTGATGTCAAACAATGCAGTATGCTGTTGGCAAATTTCTGGTAAAGTGAATTGCATTATGGTGCTCTTTTTCTCATAGACAGTACCCAACTGGCCCTATTATACTGTGCAGTTGACAAAAACAAAAAATGTATGTGCAAAATGGTGACAATTTACCGCTTGCACCCTGTATCCTCCTAATCCCAGAAACAATATCAAACCTATTCTATTATAATCAGATGCACTCTAACTTGATGAAAAACAAGAAAGCAATCAATTCAGAGCCATAAAACCTATTGATAGTAAAAGCTGCGTAACATTCTTGATCGAATATAAAAAGTTCAAAACATCCAACCTCATTATTATAAAAAACACTTCTCTAGAGAAATATGTCCATTAAGAGGCTGTCCCTCCAACTGTGTCCAAAAGTTATCTAATATATATCTCGCTGTATTACTTTCTTGCTATCTACCTGAACATGCTAATGTCAATTGGTTAGTGGATATGAAGTTTAAGGAATGATTGAAATAACGTAAAGAGAAGCCAGAAGAGAGAATTCTTTCTGTATAAATATGTATAACTGTCTTTTTTTTTTTTTGTTTTTCCTCTTCAATTTTTTTTTTTTTTTTATTTCACCCCAAGCAAGGCATTCTACTGCCACTTTTGTGCAGGGGGTTACATAGGGGGAAGTGATGAGAAAGAGAGGTTAGGTAGAGGAAATGTCAGGAGGAGGGTAATAGACAGATGAGAATACCGAGAACGGGGGTGGAGTAGATGGGGGGGAAAAAAAAAGCTTGATAGAATGGATGAGAGTTAGTGAGATAGATGGCTATTGACCTTATGTTTAAATTCCTGGAGATTGTGGCTGTTGGAGAAGCAAGTACATGGAAGGGAATTCCACAGGCGGGAAGTGCGTGAAAAGAAGCTGTTAGTGAAAATTGCGGTTACATTTTATCGGTTTCACTGTAAAAGGGAGGAACCTAGTTGCTAATCTAGTAGCTCATGTAAATTCATACCTAGGGGGGCACCAGGGATCTATGTTCATTGGAGCAAAAGCTGTGAAAGTATTTATAGAAGAGGCACAGGGAAGCCACATCACGCCGGTGAGATAGCAACTGCAGCCAAGCTACCAAGTCAGTATCGATCACATTAGGAAACACATATATATATAGATATATATATATATATATATATATACACACACACACACACACACACACAAAGAAATAATGTAAAACTCACCCAACAGAAAAAAATCTCACACAAACATAAATACACACAAGACCATAAACATTTAATTGTGGCTTAAATTTTTTTTTCAAGCAGTGACACACATTAACATAGTAAAAAGAGGTCGACCCAAAATAAGATGCCAACTCATTATAAACAAATTAAGCAGACATCCACTTAAGCTCTCTAAAAAGAAGTCAACACAATAAAAAGCAATAAAAAGTAATTAAACACCTACAGACACTACAGCATGCTAAAAAAAGGTTAACACAACAAAAAGCCATAGCAAACAGTTATCTGTAGAATCACACTAATACAGATATATAAAATTGTACCAAACTCCACATAAATACCAAAAACAAAAGTGGGGAAAGTAGCAGAAAAAATAAACAAAAGCCCTGAAGATTGAAGACATCACAATATTGCCTTAATGAAACTTTGAAGTTGGCATAACTGACAAACTTCTCCACATCAATTCTATTAATGCTGTATCTCTATCTTGAGCACTTTGGTAAAAACCCTGCTTACCAAAAATACTTTTCTATAAGTAAACCACTGAAAAAAAAAAAAACAGCAATGTGGGCACTAAGCATCATCACAACTTAACACCTATACACACACACACATATATATATATATATATATATATATATATATATATATATATATATATCTCATAATGATAATCCATGTATACTGTCTTAATATGTATAGAAGAAAGAACTACTAAAAAGTTGTAAGTTAAGTGTTTTTTGACAGTATTTATTTATTTCTATTATATATATATATATATATATATATATATATATATTTCAGACCGGCCTCGGCCTTTCATCAGAAACAAATAATTTTAAACTAGAAGTGTCCGTTGCAAGATGTGTACATCGTGAGATGTAGATGGACACCTCTCGTGACAGACGCTTCTAGTTTAAAATTTTTTTGTTTCTGAGGAAAGGCCGAGGCCGGTCTGAAATATCAAATATATACTACTGATAATAATAATATTGGTATTGTGTATAATAGTTGTCTCACTAGTGACCTGCCTACAAGTCCACATATTGTGCAATAGTGAGCATCTCAAGATATATCCACAGGAATATTTACTAGTGCTTTTTTGTCGTTGTCTTTTGTCTCTTGGATGTGTGTTGTGGTACAGTGGATATCGGCTCAGAACGAGAAATCTGAGAGCTGCGTTTGAATTCCAGTTGAATTCCTTGCATTCACTTATGCGCAAATAGCCTTGGAAAAGGTATTAATTAATCTTTCCTCCAGTTATGGGTTAAATAACAGATCAGATTGGGTTTTATAGCCTTGGCTTGCAACCAGTCTACTGCAGAAAGTAATGACAACCTACCATGGGATAATCTTCTGCCCAGTCAGTCATGTCTCTTTAGAGACATGATCACCCAAGTGTGTATCACATATGGCACTTAACTGAGTGACTTTTGTCTCTTAGCAGATTTTCAAAGTTTCTGATATCAACGTGACACAAAGTATCTCCAGTTATTTCTATTCAGGGATAAACTACTTCAAGTTAGTAGAGGCATTATTTTACAGCGATGTTAGATATTTATTTTTTTATTTTTTTTTTTTTTTTTTAAGTCCTAAAAATTCATACTGATGTCCTCAAGGACACATGGCCCAGTTGGTTGAATCCAGTAACCCCCCCCCTTTTTTTTCTTTTCTTTTTTTTTAATCATATCACCCCAAGCAAGGCGGTAACGCCACTGATGTGCAGGAGGCTACATAAGAGTAAAAATTAAGTGGAAGAGAGTGAAGAGAAAGATGAACCAGTTAGGAAGGAGCAAGAGAAGGATGGGAATACAGGCGTGATGACACTACATAAGAGTAAAAAAGATTAATTAGAAGAGAGTGAAGAGAAAGACGAACCAGTTAGGAAGGAGCAAGAGAAGGATGGGAATACAGGTGTGATGACACTACATAAGAGTAAAAAAGATTAAGTAGAAGAGAGTGAAGAGAAAGACGAACCAGTTAGAAAGGAGCAAGAGAAGGATGGGAATACAGGTATGATGGCAGTTGCAAAGGTAGAGAGAAAGGAAAGGATATACAGGGTGGTGAAGAAAGAACTAGAGTCAAGTGGTTAAGAGATGAGTATTGACATTGCATTTAAATTCCTGGAGGTTGTAGCCGTCAGGAAAGCAAGAATATGGGAGTGAATTCCACTGGTGGAAGTGCGAGGAAAGAAGCTGCAGGAGTAGAATTGTCGTCTGTATTTGGTTGATCTAACTGTGAATGTGTGAGACCCAGTTGCCAGTCTGGTTGCACGAGTAAACACCTGTTGCAGAGGCACCAAACTTGACTCAGTTGTGAGTTCAGTAGCTGGTTACATCAGAACAAAAACTTGGAAAGTTGAGTTAAAAGGAGATAACTGATATTGATATCTGGAAAAGGCATGTGGAACTAGAACAATCGGTCCTGGAGGATGAAATAAGGGATTCAGTACAAAATTCCAATTATCTGAAGAAGGCTAGACCATATAATGGCTGAAATGTTGTGAATATGGCAATGAAGATTAGAACAACAGTTCAAACAAGGTAAATAGTGTAAATAAAGTCGCTATTCATCTTCCTGTCTAATTAGAAATATGTCCTTTTTATATAAAGAATGACAAGGTGTAATGAACCGTGTTAAGACCTCATACTGAGAATATAAAACTGACAAAAAGATTATCTACTCCCTAATAAAATCCATTTATTTCCTTTTCATAATCCTCAGTAACCATGACATATTTGTTTTGGATTCTCCCTTCTAACTTTTCAATATGAAGCTTATAAAACAGGAAATCTCTCTATGGAAAATAAGTCTATCACAAGCAGTGACACATTAAGCAGCTTCAAAACTCTCTCTTGAGACCTCAATTATTCCAGCATCCTTTCTACTTTTTAAAATATTAGTTTGAATCATAAATAATTTTCATTTTGGGTTATCAATAATCCACTGTTTCAAACCCAGCACCCTACAGGCTGACGTTTTCAAAGTGTCAACTTATTGTACATTGTGGTGTTTAATATATTTGCTAATTCCCAAGTATTTCGCTGTGGATTGCTTTCCTTTTAATCATTTTATTATGAACGTCTGAATACTTTGGTCTCGGTTCCTCTTCCAACAACATTTCTCCAGAACAAGACTTTATAAATCAATTTTGTGTTTGCCAGGAGGCAATTTTGATTATAATATAAACACTACATATTTTTCTAGATGTTTCCATAGTGCATTCTCTTGCTGGGTCCCTTTACTGTGAAGCTGATGGGTTGTGAACGCAAGTTCTGCTCCAGCAGATTTTCTCAAACTTGCCGCTTGTGGAGTTCCTTTCTGTTTACTTGTTTCCCCGACGGCTGTAGTCTCCAGGAATTTAGATGTGGGGTCGGAAGTCATCTCTTATCTCACTAACTTGCATCCTCTCTCTCATGCTCCTTTCTCCATCCACTCCACTCTCATCAGTATTCTCATCTTTCTCATACCCACTTCCTAACACCCCCTATAACTTGTCACTCTTTCTCATAACTTTCTTGCTATATAACCCCCTGCAAAACAGTGGCAGTAAAATTCCTTGCTTGGGGCGATATGATTATAAAAAAAAAAGAAAAAAAAAAGATATAATTTTGTGATATGAATGTACTTTTCATCCTTCTGTTCTTCGGATTAAGATTTATGCTTTAATCCACTGCATATGCTGCCACTGCTATCCAGAAACTAAGGTCTGTTAATTGATTGCAAATTTATTCTTAACTGTCAATTATTAGTAACATTATCACAAATGACTCCCTAAAATTACTTATGACTTAATAGATCTGCGAAATCCTCTTCAGGGATCACTATCACTGCCTCTTTGATCTGAAATTTCCCTTTTTTAACTTATTTGAGGGGGGGGGAACAGGAGTTACTAGGAGCAAAATCTGGACTAGAGGATTTGACAGACTTAGGGGATATCATGTTAAGAGAGGAGTAGATAAGTTCACCTACCGTCCGGTTCACACTTCTCTCTAGTTTTTTTGAACAGTAGAGGTTTAGCTCTTGTTTCCTGTTTGGGATTAGGTTTCTTTCTTTTCTTTTCTTTTCTTTTCTTTTTTTTTTTTTCTAGATTCTTTTCATTCTCTTTCACTCCTAGATGCCCATTGTCTCTTGATGATATTATTGCTTTGTTTCAGGGAAATTGTTTAAAAAAAAAATAAAATAAAATAAAGCAAAATCAAGTATGATGAAAAATTGACTGACTTGGTCATTGTAAATGCAATGATTTTATTACATGCAATCTCATTGAAAAGAAACACAGCCAAAAGGAGAGGCTATTATCTTACAAGAGCGTGTATTCATGCCTGTATAGTAAGGTTCCTGCCAATTGGTTACTGGATTACATCAAAGTTGGATAATTTGTCCTGATATTTGAAAGAATTAGATCCTAATTGGCCTTGTATCCATAAAGCTAAAATATATTGAAAACAAAGATGAAAATATTAGTTGAAAGAATATCTGAACTGATATTTTTTTTTTCCTGTCAAGTAAAATGCAGGTAGAAATAGCAAAATAGCTGTTCTATCTTCTGTTAGTTATGACATGTTGATTGATAAAATCTTGAGCTCCCACATTTTATACGTATTGGGTTGTCTGAAAAGTTGATGCTGAGTTTTTAATGGAAAATAAGACACCAAACCAAATTATCCCATGAAATATTTATGCAACGAAATGTGTACCACCTTGTTTATATTTCCGAGATAAGGTATTGGCATTATTTGAACTGATGACAAGCCTGAACAAAATCGTGTAAATTTGAACCATTTTCTTGGATAACCTTCTCCATTATTTTCTTCAACTTAGATTCTGTCTTCCCAGAATTTTGCTGATTTCTCAGCAAAGAACTCCTCGGACTGTTTGTCGCCCAAAGAATGAAAATATTTGCCATTGAGATTATTTAGCAAGGATCTGAATAAATGAAAATCGAAAGCAGTAATGTCTGGTGAATATGGCGGGTGGGGTAACACATCCCAGTCAAGCTGCAACATTTTTTGCCAGGTTGCATGAGGTCTGGCATTATCCTGCTGGAACCCCCCCACACACACACACACTTTTTCCTTCTCCAATTTAGGGTGTCTTTCCAGATGCGTTGCATGAATTTCTTAGGATGAAGACCTAGTTTTTTGAGTGGCTAAAGTTGGTTCATGTCACTTGCCTCAGAATCTTTTTCACTGAACATTGTTGTAAATGATTGATTTCTCATCACCTGTCAGAATTTGCTTTAAAAAGAATGCATTTTCATTACATTTATACAAATTGTAGATAGAAATGCATTCTCAAAAATTCTTTTCAGTCAGATCATGCAGTACACAAACATTGTAGCAATTTGAGTTTCAAGTGCTCATGGATTTTGATAAATTTAGTATTTTTACCAATTCTCGCATTCTGTAATGCAGGATATTCTCTATCAATACCTTGATTTGGTCATCATCTGTAGTCAGAGTGGGCAGGTAGGCAGTCTGCATTCTTCATCAATAAGGCTATAATCACCAACTGTAAACTTGGCTAACTAGTTTTTGGTACTTCCTCATACAAATAGCCAACTTTGATTAAAAATGAGTTTTTTTCCAATATTGTCAATTTTCTCATTTCATGAGACTTTGTCCAATTTCATGATTGGATTTTTTTTTTTAATTTTTTTTTTTATTAAACTGCATAAATTTGAATTCAGGATCTTGGGCAAATGATGGAGAGAGAATGATTTATTTGAACTGTTTCATTTTTTATTCATGTGTGTTCCTAGTGAAAATATCAGATGGTCACTTATGGGTCAGAGTGCTTTTTCTTGAGTCGGAGAGTGTTAAAAGGGGAGCAAGTCATGAAGATTAACATTGGATTATTGCTGAGCAAAACCTGAGGTAGGCTGAAGAACGTATTGGCTGAAGCATTTCATGCAAAAGAAATGATTAAGGTTAGTCTTTAAAAACTTGTGAAATAAAATAAACTATTTAATTACTCAAATAATGGATCAGATAAAGGAAGATGAATTGTTCTAACCCTAACCAATCTCCTATAAGTACTGTTAGCGAATACCAAGGCCAAAATGGTTAGTGATTGGCCAGTGTTCCTTGTGGGTGTGGAATTCTGACAGTGTTTGATTGCCTTTGTCACCCAAACCCAGGTTAGCTAAGACCACGTGCATTAGAACTCTGAGACAACATGCAGAATGTGTTCTTGTGATGTCGTTTCTTCTACGACATCTTAGAATTCAAACTGCCACCACTCTCTCTCTCTCTCTCTCTTAATAAAACAACAAAAAGTAATGATCTTTTTCATTGACATTGTTTTATGTAGTAGTGTGGGGACCCAGAGATGACCCAAAGCAACATTAATCTTTATTCAATCCAACCCTAATCTTGGCTTAAAGAATAAAATTTTGAAGGAAAAAATTATTGTTGGTCTTGAATGTTTTTCAAATGAGGGGAATGATTACAACTCTAGTACAGTTTTTGCTTTTTGATTCAATTACAAGATACTCAATTGTATCAAGTGCTATATTCTTTAGCTTTCATTCTCTCGTATTTGTAATTGGTTACTGTATGCACACACTCGCAAAAGTCCTAACTATATTTAGTTCATACTTTTTAACTTCACTGAACTTTTTGAGTAGAACTTCATTCAGCTTCTTTTCTTTTATAAATGTATCATGAGCAATCTTCTACTCACCTCTTGGCCAGCCCATAAAGTCTGTTTCCCCACCCCATCCACTGTCTGAGGTCTGTTTTTTTTTTTTTTTTTTTTTTTTTTTTTTCTTGTTTTGTATTTTCTCAAGAACACAATCTTTGCACTTAATGAACTCACTACTCACTGGAAGCAAACCATTTTGAACTAAGATAAATTTCTATTATTACTCTTTGTAAATTGGCTTTCTCAACAGAAAAAGACAATAATTGACAGGATTTTCTCTCAACTCTGGAAACCTATGATTAGGTGAAATGTTAGCTTAATTGTCCCTGTATTTTGGGAGAGGCACAATGTTTAAATTGTTTAGATTATTTTCGGTTTTTGTTTCATTCTTTTATTTTGTTTTGAATATAAATGTTATGCTTTTCATAGAAAATCTTCAGCAGCACACTTTTTCTTTTATCGTTATACATTCATATTTGCTTCGTCTTGTCTGTAATAAATGAAATTTAATTACATGATTATTTTATCTTAATTGGTTCTGTTCAAATATCACTTTTAAGCAATTTACATTTTTCTTTTCTCAATTTCATTTTCACACACACACATTGTATCCAGAAAGTATTCAGCCTTTTTTTTTTTTTTTTTTTTAAATATTTTTAAATATTTTAAGTACCACTTGTATAATTATGATTATCACTTGAAAATCAATTTAGAGACTTTGTTGCCCATGTTAAGACACTCTCCTCTAAAGTTATTTAGTCAGCAGTTTTTTTTTTTTTGTTTTTTTAATCATCTCACCCCAAGCAAGGCATTTCACTGCCACTATTGCGCATGGGGCTACAAAGGGGAAGGTAAAGAGAAGGAGTGGTTAGACATAGAGAATGTCAGGAGGAAGGTGACGGATGAGTAAGGATAGCGAGGATGAGGGTTGGGCAGATGGGAAGAGTGTTTGATAGAATGGGAGCAGGTTAGTGTGTTAGGAGGTGTCTATTGACCTTACATTTAAACTCCTGGAGATTGTAGCCGTTGGGGAAGCAATCGTTTGGAAGAGAATTCCACAGTCGGGAAGTGCGAGGAAAGAAACTGTTGGAGTAGAAGTTACGGCTGCATTTTATCGGTTTCACTGTAAAAGGGTGGGATCTAGTTGCTAATCTAGTATCTCGTTCAAATTCGTATTTAGGGGGCACTAGTGATCTAAGTTCATCGGAGCAGAAAAGTTTGGTGTTATTAAAGGAGCTTGTGCACTGTTACTATTTGCATTCATTATGACAATGTGTCTGCTCATTCTTCATATCTTGTGCAGGGGTTTTGGAAAAAAATCTTTCATGACTGGTGCAATTTTCCAAAGCTAAAATTGCTGAAAAGAGAAAATTCAAAGGGTGCGATTACTGTGCCCTCTGTGAAATGTCAAACATGAAGCAGAATCATTTATGGTGATTCCAAAAGTGTTTTTTGCAGACTGCTCTGGAAAGTGTAAGTTCTGAAGCAAAGTCCATTAAAACATCCTGTCTTTTAAATGTGTGTGTGTGTGTGTGGTTGGGAGTATCATTGATATAACCAAATTGAGAGTGGCTAAATAATGGTTGTGACAAATATTTTGGCCCGTTTAGTAATATTGATTTAAAAAAAATTCATTTTCGTCTTTATTTTTTTTTAATAATTCTTGTGAAATAGGTGGGTTATGTGTATTTACACTAGACGTTTTATCATTCTTTCAGTGAATTCTTGAAAACGTACATCATAAGATTATATGAGAAAGTATTAACCAATAATGAGTTTTTATTTTTTTTTTTTTATTTGTATTTTGTGAGATGGTGGTATAAATTATACTTAATGTCGCTAAAAGAAATCCTATTAATGCTTACATATGATCTCTCAGTTGAAAACTTGGGTGCAGAGATTCTTTTGCAGTTCTGCCTTTATAATGATATGAAAAACAAATAGATTCATTTGAATGTTAAGGTTTGTTTCATTTGATTCATAATTTCATGTAATATCCCAGTTTTTTTATTTTATCTTATTTTTTTTTTAATCATATCACCCCAAGCAAGGCGATAACGCCACTGATGCGCAGGGGGCTACGTAAGGGTAAAAAGAATGGAAAAGAGAAAGCCAGAAACCACATTCTAAACAGGGAACAAAGGATGGGCCTCTTCACCTGTTCAGTAGACATGGGTGGAGTGTGAACCGGGCGATAGTTTAGTCTATTTACTCCAATTGGATTTATTTATTTATTAACCTCAAGCAAAGCGATAAATACCACAAAGATGCCAGGCGGTTACTGAAAGTGACAAAAACATAGAGGACAATTTTTAAAAAAAAGTTTCATTACATTTCTTTTTATCATCTTTTATATTTTTGAATCTGTGGAAAAAAAATCAAAAAAAAAATCTTGCATTTGATGTCACAAGCTAACTTTACAAGTGACACAGAATCAAAATTATTTGCCATTAAATCTCAGTTGTTAGCTTTTCTCAATTCATACAAGATGCAGATTATTCTAACATAAGTGGAAATCCTTTATCTAAAAAGTCTCCCATGAATTATTGATATCATCTTTTAATGTAAATGGTCCAAAATTAGAATTACCTTCCAGTCTGCTGCACTAATATCCGTGTAACATAAAAACTAAAAAAAATTGCCAGATACCAATTGGATAAGAGCCCTTAGTTACCATGGAAATTAATTATGCTTTGTTTTCATTGGTTGGTTTTGTTTTCTTAACTGCTGACAACTTTAAACAGGAATGATTAATGATTGTCAACTCCTGTTAATATTTTCTTTGTCATTAATATGGAAATGATGTATCTTTTAAATGATGACAGCCATTTTTTCTTCCTTTCATTGTAGTTTTGATGTAAAAATCAATGACTTTGATTCTGTCCAGTAATTCCTAATTTTGTCATTTGCAAATCACTTTTTTCTTTCTTCTTTTTTTTTTTTTAATGAAAATTTATCTATTCTTCAGTTACTCATTTTGTAACATTTTTTTTATAAAATAAATTTCCTTTGTAGTTTTTGTATTTGTCAATAAAGTGTTAATGATAATATGATGACTATTTAATGCTCAAATTAAACATTTTTTCCTATCGTAAATTCAGATTTTGTCACTTTTGGTTATCCATACTTCAACTGTCTTTCGAGACATCTTAAATATATGCAGGGTTTTATATTGTTAGCTAAAACTAAATTAATATCTACATGACTTGAGTTGACTGGTAATAGACACCTTCTATGTTTCCCTATCCCTTGTGGCTCTTAATATGTTTGCTCCTGGCAACCCCTGTTCCGTCATCCACCTGATCAGGCTGTAAATGTATTGTTTCTTTCTTTTTTTATCAAGATAAGTAATCGTTTCCAGCTAATGTTAATAAAGTTGGTTTTCTGTTGTGCTAGACAATTTTTCTTGCCAGAATCTCTTACAGATTTATAAGTCCATCATTCATTCTTGCTATGATTACTGCTGACACTGTGCTTCTGCTATATATTTATAGATTCTTGATAAAATCCAAAGAATCTGTAATGTTATTGTTCCTGACCTGGCATCTCTGCTTCATTTTCCCACTGCTGTAATATCACTTTCTTGTGCCTTTTCTATAAATACTTCCATGGTAATTGTTCTAATGAACTTTTCTCTATGCTACCTAGACTTTATGAATTTAAGAACAGCAAATTCCTGAACTGATGTTTTAATTCACTAGAGTCTATAATGTGTTTACTAGATTTTGTAAATTTTAAGTGAATTTGGATATTTACTTCCTAATCAACATAAGTTGATTAGCAAGGATTATCATAGAAGTAAACTAACTTGGTAAGGTATTAACTATTCCCTTCCTTCTAATTTAATCATTTTAGTTTTTTGAGCCTAAATTTATTGATACCCTGGTTAGAATTTAATTTTATATAAGTGATACCTTTGTTTATTCTCATCAGCTACCCTTGACCTTTCTGGCAAGCTGTCTTCCCTCCACTCCTATGTTGAGCATGCTACAATTCTATACTGTAAATTATATCAGGGTCTTTTCCATTTTTAAGTTCCACAAGTGGCCAGCCAGTTTTTGGTACAATATTTAAGGTTTTCCAGTTTAAATGTAGATTTGATAAGAATCTTGTTTTTGAGAGTTCCACTTTTGAGTGTAACAGTTTGCTTGATATATTGACTTTTATACCAAGAATCAGACTCTGAATGTTGAACTAGACTAAAAAAAATAAGTTTTTAAAAAAAATGATTTTTTTTTTTTGTTTGTTTGTTTGGTTGATCTACTCTGAAAATGACAACCACTTTCCTGGGGTAATAAAAAAAATTACTTGAAGTTCATTAAGAAACATGGAAGGAAGCAATTTCCAGCCAAGGTAATTATTGGAGGGGGAGCATATATGAATTTAATGACTGAAATAGCACAAACCTTTTTTTTTTTTTTTTTAAGTGCTTGACCTGTTGGCCATACAATGACAGTATTTTATGAAATTACATTTTTAGAATTATAGAAAACTAAAACAGTGTTAGATTAGAATCAAAATAGCTGTTTGAATTTTCAAGTAGCTTTTCTAAAGAAAAAAAAAGTCTTGGGTTTTTAGAACTGGTAGTTCAGGCTACTTTCATAGCATCAGAAGTCCTCTGAATGTTTATCTTCATCTTTTATGTGCCATGTCTTTTCAGAAAGTTGCTGATCATGGCTCTCCAAAATCTCCTGTCCTTTGAAACTCTTAATGAATTTTGTCTTTTTTCCTCCATCCATTTGCTCGGTGGGCTATGTGTTTTCTTTTGTCCCTCTTGCCTTCAATCTGTCTTGTGAGCATCAAGTTTTCTAGGCCCTCATTCCTCATGTGCTCCAGAAATTTCAACCATCTTTTTCTGATGTTAAGTATAAGTTTCCATTTTCTTTTATACTTTGTTATTGCTCACATGTTTGGTCCATGATATTCTCAACATCCTTCTGTAGAATCTCATCTCTGTTGCTTAAAGTTTCTTCATGATTTTTGATGATTTCACCAGATTGTCTTCCTCCATTTTGTTTGAAGTTCTGACTTGGAAATTATTATTCAATGCTTCATATGAAATGCTGACTTTTATTGCAGTTATATTTTGGTCAGTTGGCTTTCCATCCTTCCTCAAATGTAGGTTTTCACACACACACACACACACACACACATTTTTATAGGTTGCACTTTTCCATATGCAGCTGATCAGCTTCTGAATCTGAATTCTTGCTTCCCTGTTTTCTGTTTGTGGTTAAGGAAATCTGCTGCCACTGAAAGAATTTTGGCACTTTCTCTCTTGTTAAAGATTGAAGAAAGTGCATTCTGTATGTTGGCCAAACATACAAACAAATTTAAAGATGAACAGATTTTGGAAAATTGCCACTAACAATTTCCTGGTGAATATTAGCCATTCACTTACAAATGATTAGAGGTTGAATAACTTGTTGAAAGTTTTGTTAGCTGTAAATTGACTGATTCTCAAAGAAATGGTCAAAGGAAAAGTTGGTTGATTTCATGCAGAATTAGTCTTACAAGAGATTAAGGAACTTGAAGTAATTGTCACACTAATAAATATTTTTTATCTTAGTCAAATTAATGTTATAAGTGCAAATTAAGTGTCTATTAGGAAATGATGGCAAAAAGAAGCTGATGATGACAATGGGTGTTTATTGTGGAAGTAGCGGTTAGTTCTTTGTTTTGAGATTTGCAATTTGTAGGAAAACAGGAAAAAGAGCAGAGCTATGAAGACGTTTATATGCAATCTTACTCAAGAATAGTTTGAGGTTCTTGGTGGTGCATGAGAAAGATTTATAAAGTGAGGAAAAAAAAATTCAGTAAAAAAAAAAATTTCTGATTGATCAGATTTTTGTTCTTGATTCAGGCTAAGAAGTTTTCAGTACTCTCTTCATAATGGCCGTCAAAAGGATCTGATACTTGTTTTTGATTGGCTGATTTTAGGAATTTCACTATTTATTCTGTCAGTCAGTTAAATGCCATACGTGATACACGCTTGGGCGATCATGTCTTGAAAGATTATCCTGCAGTAGGTTGCCATTGCTTTCTGCAGTAGACTGGTTACCAGCCAAGGCTATAGAGCTCAATCTGTCCTATTATTTAACCCATAACTGGAGGGAAGAGACGAATTAATACCTTTCCCAAGGGTATTTGTGCATAAGTGAATGCAAGGAATTAAACTGTATAGGCCTACATAAATAGGTATTTGTTTAGCTTAGTCTGGCACAAGGCTATAACTATGGCTTCTTAGTATTGGTTCTTATTGCAGAAATAACTACTAAAAATACTCCTTACTAAAATTTATATACAAATCCTACAAATGCATGCTGGGGTTTCTTCCTAATCTATAAAAATGGTCAGTTCTTGGTTTTACTTCTCAGGATAAGTTGTTCAGCAATGTCTATGGCTTGTGATGGTATTCATGCTGGGATGCTGGATGTTTAGGTACCCTGTTCATCAAATTATTACATGGCTGGTCACTTAACCAATTCCCTGGTGCTCTCCTCAAATTCAGGATTGAAATCTGATTCTTCTATTTTAACCGCAGTACAGACATGGCTTCACTGGACTTGTTGAAGCTAACACCAATCAACAAATTAATTTTCATCCCAGTGAGTAGATTGAACAGCTGACTGTTCGTAACTAGGACTTACAATGTGATGGCTTCAGTACCACATCTGTGGAGAAATTTGTTGTCAGCTGTTAGTGTGTAAATCTTCTGTTGACTCCAGGGGCTACACCCTGAACATTCAGAATCCACTTGTGCTATACACTTGATCCCACTAATCTGAACCTTAATTACAGGGAGAACTTCTTTAAAATTGTTTAGGGGAGAGATTGGCACTGATGTGCCATTACTTTGTTTCCTGAGCACTTAATTGTGATGTAGTCTATCTCTCAGCATCTAAAGCAGTGCACCTTCATTTGCACTTTGTGCTGATACTGGCAATCTTTTGCAGCATGGTTCAGTTTGGAATATTTGTAACACTAAAATGCACCTTGACTGACACTTATCAGGAGAAGTAAGGCTTGTATTGGCATAATTGCCTGACATAACGGTTTGCACTCGAGTTAGAAGTTGACCCAGATTCATGTTGTCCATTCTCAACAATGCCTGGAGATGCTGCCTTATGTGACTTGGTAGTCTGGCCACAAAAGTGTGTGCCATCCATTTTTCAGAAGGCGCCTCTCCAATGAGCAGGGCAATCCTCCAAAGTTCAGCCAGGAATGCATCCACTGTTTCACCAGATAGCAGTTGCCGTGTAATGAATCTTTCAAAAGCTATAAGTGAAGCCATCGCGAAGGCAGTTACCAGAGCCTTTTGAATTTCTCCACATTGGGCCAGTCCTGGGTATGACGGTAAACTGCATCCAGCAGCAAGGCCTCTGATTTTATATATATATATATATATATATATATATATATATGTAAAAGGCAAGATGTTTGTGTGTGTGTGTCTGTTTATCTGCCTGTATGTCTTTTTTTTTTTTTCCAGCCTTTGTTCTTCAGTTTTTGTAGTTCTTAGTCTCAGCCATGATACCATTTACTCAGAGAACTTATTTAGCCTTCAAAATTCAGTTTACAATAAAAACTACTTATTTGATATCGATACCAGGAAATCAAAATTTGACTTGCATCCATTCATTTTTCTTTCAGTCTACAGTTACGCTTTAACTGGAAACAACTATTGCTTTTTTAGTCTTTCATGCCAACGTCCAAAGAATCTGAGCTCCAGGACCATGGATTAGTTTTAAAGCTTCATTACACCTGAGCAATGCTCGGCTATCCTGCTAGTTATATTATAGAACTGAGTATTTATTAAGTGATATGTGCACAACTCCATCCATGTTTTCCACTATCATCTCTAAACTGGATTTCCTACAAAGTCAGCTGACTTGCTGGTAGCTCTGCCAGAGAATGTAAGAAATATGCTCTCTCTAAACTCCACAGTTGGCTCCTGTTCTCTCTAAACTCTGTTTAGCTTTCCTGCTTGTTAGAAATTCTCTTTTGTATTTCCAGTTTTTAAGACGTCAGACAAACAGTTCCATCTTTCTATTTTTCTATAAGCCTCTATCATTTTTTTTGGCAAAGTACTAGAGCTCTAATCATCTCTGAAAGAACACTTTCCCTTTCAAGTGAGATGCTTAACCAATTAAGTAATATGGCGTTTGCTTCCCCCACCACAAAAAAAAAAAAAATTGTCTAACATGATGCAGTAAACCAACTATCCTAGAAGCAGTCCTAGTAATTGAGTCAATAGAATATTTCCACATCATCTTAATTGGAAATGTTAGCTCAAGGTGCAGTTAGTCACTTATCTGAGGTTAGCATTAACCATCATTGGAAGGCAAAATGTGTTTTCTCAAACAATTTAATTTTGCTTTTTCAGTGTTCAAGTTTATAAGTCATTCCTTACTGTTAACAGATTGTAGGTCATTTTTGAGATCAGCTACCAGTTTCACCTTATTGGACCGATCATGCTTACCAAGACAGAAGTAGGTAATTGTCACCAGCATGTTGAAAACTGATGACATCAAGATTTTTGATGAAAATTATGGACAGCATAAGTCCAAGGATAGCAGCCTAGGAGAAACCTGCATTAATGTAAAAATATCTAGATGAATAACTGTTCAAGATAACTTTCATTTGCTATTTGCCAAGAAAGATTGAATCCTTTCAAAGATTTGTCCAGGTGAGATGTTCGAACAATTCTGTTTCTGCCATTCATCCATACTTAGAATATTGCTGCCTTATCTGGTCTGGTGCTTCTGATATGTATTTAGAGTTGCTTGACAAAATAGAAAAAAAAATCTGCAATATTATTGATCCTGACCTGGTATCTCAGCTTCAGTCTCTTCCCCATCACTTTAACATAACTGCTCTATACCTTTTCTATGAATACTTTCATGGTAATTGTTAAGATGAACTTTTCTTTGTGGTACCTAAACTTTGATTAGTACTAAATTGTTTTAAAGCCACATCATTTTAGAGTCAAAAGCACTAGATGTAACTAAGTTCTATGCTAACAGTTTTTCTTACACTTCTCACTTGTGGAGCTCTTTTGGCTTTTTGCTTTGCAGTTAACTTTAGTCTTTAAAAATTTAAAGGCAATGTTAATTGGTACCTTCTGTCTTAATTCTTGTTCTTTTATTGTTCTTTCTTTAATTATGTTTTCTTTTCATATTATCAAAAGTCCGATGCTAAGTTTCTTCCCTACTGGCTTCTTGCTTCCCAGTCAAATTTGACCTCCAAAAATTTAAATTCAGTATTAGTCTTCATCTTCCCTCTTAATTCCTGTTCTTTTATTGTCCTCTCTGCTCAATGTTTTTTTTTTTTTTTTTTTCCTCCTATTCTCCTACACTACTTGTCTTAGTGGTTTTATTGTCTGTCTTGAGGTGAAATGATTGCAAAAAAAATTGACCATACTTCAAGAACAGCCGTAAAATTTGCATGAAAAAACCCGACAGTTCAAACTGCTAACCAATACAAACCACTGACTGGACATGACACAAATGATTACAAATCGACTGTTGAGTGATTTTTGTGATTAAGTTTTTTACTCCATGGTGATCAAAAACCTACTTTGCCTGATAAAGATTCCAGTTCATATGTAGTGAAGTAATGAGGAGTGATAAGGATGCCTTAGTTGGAACTTTCAGCCAATTCCTGACATCCACAATAAATGTATGCTAATCTCACTTCCTTGATAGTTAAAATCTTCATAAGTTTGAATGCAACATCAGTTGCCATCTTCTACCTCCCTCAATCTTATCCACCTCTCATCCTTTTTTCGGCATCTCCTGCACCCTGTTTTATTTTTAATGATTCCTCACCCCTATCCTACTTCTGAGCACTTTCTATAATTTTTCTACATTGTTAAAATACCTAATCTTTTAATAAGCTAATTAACTTTGACTGGATTCACACACCTTCCACCCTTTTGCTGTTAGAGTAAATAGTTGTGAAGTGATTAAGGCCTTTGCTAGTTGGGGCATATCATGCAAAAAAAAAAAAAAATATTGTGCTCCAGGGAGTTTTCTCTGTTATATAGTGCTTGTATTCCTTGCAGAAATTGGGAGATCTGATTACATCATAAAGCTATCTTTCTTTTTTTTTTTGTACTTGTTCATCAAATTGGGTGGCTAGGGGTGGATAAATAATTACTGGATGTGCGGTAAAGATTCTCTGTAACTGAAGTGGAAGGGAATTGTGTTAATCTGGAAGTAGAAAAATAGTGTCTGTAAATAAGGGTGTTGATAGTGGTTGTAATAGACGGGTATAGTTTGAAGGGATAATGGTGGGATAGAGGAAGAGAAGTCCTAACCCTTTATTCTGAATTAACCTTGAGTATTTACAAACGTGGGGAAATACGAGACGATGGCTTGGATTGAGGAGTTAGAGCTGATTTTGAATTCATTAAGTTTGTTGCATTCACTTACAAGTAAATACCCTTGGAAAGGTATGAGTCCATCTGTATGGGTAAAGGGCAGGACAGATTAGGTCCTATAACATTGGGTAGGAACTGGTTCAGGAGAAGGACAGCTCTGTATTCAAAACTGCCAACTGAGTTAAATAGTCTCACCGTTTCATAATTGGCCAAACATAGTGAGTATGCCTCTGCCCCTGAAGACATCATCAGTCATGAGGAGTGAGAAGACCCTGGATGTGGATTTATTAACATTAATTGTATTGTGTTAATGAACATTGTTTCAACGTCAAACACAAGATGAAAGAGGATAAGAGGAAACTTATTTCTGTCATCGTTGATCTCCACTCTTTGTGTTTATAGATGTCATCATAACACATAACTGAGTTTGATCTGTAGTTTTCATTGTATAATAATCAACTAGTACAATTAATATTCCAAATAGAATTGTCTTGACAAGAGAAGATGTAGTTGCTAATTAAATGTTTATCATGTAAAATATATACCTAAGGTTACTTATCTATCTACATAGGTATTTGTTTAGTTTGGCATAAGATTGCATGGTAAGGGGTTAAAATTGTCTCTGCAATCTTTGAAATGGAGGGCTTGCCTTAATATCGGACTTTTATTTGAACTTGCACCTGACCCAATTGTAAAAGTTTTTGCAAGTCAGACATATTTGTAACCAATTCATACAGGCCTTAATCAAATTTATACATTTGTGTTTATACAGATATTCAACTTGTCTACTATTGCTGTACCTGCTGAGTCACTGAAAGTTGCATTTTATGCAAGATATTTCAACACTTAAATTTGAAAAAGAATGCAGTCATCCCTATTGCTGTGTGTGTGTATATATATATATATATATTTAGTATATCGAAGCAGCAAGTAATTTTCTAAACATATGCTATTAAATATAAGAGACAATGAATGTCTATTATGTTTAATCATGAGCCGTTCTAAACGTCGTATTTTTGCTTTAATTTCAGTTGATATTAAAGACAAAAATTCTCCAACATTTGGATAATTATTTATTGGTTTTCTTCTAAGCTTTCGGCTCACATGAGCCATCTTCAGAGAGGTTGTTTAAACTGAAATATTATAAAATCCACCATCACCGACGATTTTATTTTGTGTTGGCATAAAACTCCGCTTGGCAAAGGCAATAGTTACCAAAAATAATAAACGCAGTTCTTAAGTTTGCGATGCGGTTTTATGACGTCACACCTTAAGAACTGCGTTTATTATTTTTGGTAACTATTGCCGTTGCCAAGCGGAGTTTATGTCAACACAAAATTGTCGGTGATGGTGGATTTTATAATATTTCAGTTTAAACAACCTCTCTGAAGATGGCTCATGTGAGCCGAAAGCTTAGAAGAAAACCAATAAATAATTATCCAAATGTTGGAGAATTTGTCTTTATTTTCAACTGAAATTAAAGCAAAAATACGATGTTTAGAACGGCTCATGATTAAACATAATAGACATTTATTGTCTCTTATATTTAATAGCACACACACCTATATATGTATAGTTAGATAGGTGTGAGTTTATGACTCTGGGTTTCACACTTTTGCGATCATCAGACACTGATTAAATTTTTTAAAAATATTGGAGATATGTAGGACTGCGTATATTGGTGCATTTTTGTGTAAGTGGGAGGAAAATTTGTCCTCGTGACGTCTCTCATACAAACGCAGACATAGATACACACTTGTACACCCGTTGACGTACACACACGTGCTCAGTATGGGGTTTGGCATATATATATATATAATCTCTAAACTTCTTTATAAATGGAACTTTGTGTGTGTGTCCGTTACGACTGAACCAGTTTTCTTGAAAATTTACAGTTATACTATAAGCGTCTGCAAATGATCTTAGCTAGGTTTTGTGTCAAGGTACTCTCGATAAATATCAAATCGATAATTGAAAAAATCGAGTTATAGGAGTGGTCCGATTTTAATCAAATTTGATACTCATAGACAAAGACATAAGAAACGATATTCAGTTGTTTCAAGGTTGCAGTTCTTACAATAGTGCAGAAAATTGATTTTATATATATATATATATATAAAGGCAAGATGTTTGTGTGTCTGTTTATCTGCCTGTATATCTGTATTTTGTTTTTCAGACCTTTTATTTTAGTTTTTGCTTCAGGTTTGGCTCTAAGTAGGTATAATTGTAGTTCTTAGTCTCAGCCATGATACCATTTACTCAGAGGACTTATTTAGCCTTCAAAATTCAGTTTACGACAAAAAAAACTTATTTGATATCGATACCAGGAAATCAAAATTTGACTTGCATCCATTCATTTTTCTTTCAGTCCACGGTTTTGCTGTAACTGGAAACAACTATTGCTTTTTAGTCTTTCATGCCAATGTCCAGAGTCTGAGCTCCAGGATTATGGATTAGTTTTAAAGCTTTCATTACACCCGAGCAATGCTGGGCTATACTGCTAGTATATATGCCAAGCACCATACTGTTCACATATAGTTATTAGTGAGCATGTGTGTGTCTGCATACGTCAATGGATGTACAAGTGTGCGTTTGTATGTCCACATCATGATGACATTTTCCTCCCACTTCCACAAAAATACACCAATATATGCAGCCCTACATATATCCAGTATTTTTAAGGAATTTAATCAGTTTGTCTGATGATTGCAAAAGCATGAAACCCATGGTCACAAACTAACTATATATATTAGCTCTATCACTGATATTGAGAACTTTCAAATAAGTAATGCACATATATAATATATAAATAATATATATAACAAATTGTGTGTGTGTATATATATATATATATATAATGATTGCTGTCCACTTAATTTTAATTATGACCACTTAAATTAACCCTTGCTTCTTACTCTTGTAAGAAAGTATCTGTAAATCAAGGAGATTATAGTGATAGACACTTGTACAACATGACTACCAATCTCTGATCATCAACCCGGTTTGGCTTAAAAGCTACTAATTACAGTACATCTGAATGAAAACATGAAAGTACAATTGGTGAAACATTACTAAAAACTAGGATGATGGCACTAGTTTGTGTAAGTTGGTGTGTGATCAGTCCTCAGCTAAAATAAAAACAAAACAAAAAAGCATGTTTTATAAATTTTGACCTGCTTTCTTGCAAATTGAAATTTAACCATATGAAAATATAGATAAAAACTTTACATTAGTGTGTGTGTGTGTGTGTGTGTGTATGTTTCAGAACACAAATTTTGTATAGGAAATGTCATAAAATCTATCCAAACTACATATTCAACACTGAAGTATTGTATCAGAGAATTGCTTTTTCAAAATTCTGTCTACCTAATCTTCCTTTGCAGTTGTAAGCCGCCTCAACTCTGAGTCAATGGTCTGCAGAGAATGAATTTAAAAACCTCTTTACTTTATCTAGACAACCGTACAGTTATAAAAGCATAAAGATAAATGTTTTAAATGGACATAGAATTCTATTTTATTTTTAATTCGTATCACCTCATGCAAAGCAGTAAGGCCACTAAGGCACGAGGGGTTACAAGGTGTATAAAAACTAGGAACAGGAACATTAATAATGAGCGAGAAGAGAAAAGAGTAGTCAGGACACTAGATTGACATTTCTATAGATTAAAGTTGCATAAAGGCATGGAAGCAGATGGGAGTTCCACACTCGAAGTGTGAGAAAAGAACTGTCAGCATAGAACTTATGGCTGCATCAAACCAGCTTGACTACAAATTCTAGAAATCTTGATGTCAGTCTAGCACTGCACTTAAATATAAAAATTCTAGGTATCATAGTGAAGAACTCTACCAAAAAATTACCATGAAAGTATTTATAGAAAAGGCAAAGAGAGGCAAACTTAAATGGTGGGAAAGGGACTGAAGCTGAGCTGCCATATCAAGACCAATAATATTGCTGATTCTTCCTTTGATTTTTATCAAAAAGCTTAAGGTGACTAGCAAGGGCACCATACCATATGTGACAGCAATATTCTAAGCATGGATGAATGGTAGACTTATAAATATGTAAGATAGATTCTGGAGAGAAAAATTGTCTTGCATAACACAGTAAATCAACTTTTGTAACAGCTGATCTAGTAATGGATCTTCCCACTTCATATCAGCTGAGAATATGAGCCTGAGGAGGTGCAATGCTTCACTTTCTTGAAGGCTAGCATCAGCCTTGCTGATGGAAAGCAGAGAGAGATCTCTCTGATGCTATCCTCCAGGAAAACAAAACTTTGGGCCTTCTTGGTCTTGTTTCTAACTGACATGAAATGGAATGAGAGGAGTCATTCAATAAATAAGGTGAATTTTTTGGTATAAGGACTTCTAATACAGATAGCTTACTTTTTTTTTTTTCTTCAACGTAGTCTCCCAGCAGTGTCACACACTTTTCCCATCTGTGCACAAGCTTCTGTATTCCTTCATCGTAAAAATATTTGGACTGATGTCTCAACCAATTGCTCACAGCACTTTTGACTTCATCATCACTTTCAAACTTCATGCCTCTCGTGAATGCTTTCAAGGAACCAAACAGGTGAAAGTCTGAAGGGGCAAGATCTGGGCTGTAATGGGGATGAGGGAGCAGTTCCCAGCCCAGCTCGTTGATGGTCTGCACTGTTTGGGCTGCTGTGTGGGACCTTGCACCCACCTTCCAGTAGGCAAGGTCATCATGGACAATTTTGTGTGCTGTCCCCACAGATAGGCTCAAAGTCCTTGCAATGTCATCCACTGTCACCCTTCTGTCAGACTGAATGAGGTCATTGACTGATTCATTCACCTCAGGAGAACTCACTTTTGTAGGCCTCCCAGGCCTGTCTTCATCCTCAACACTGTTCCGTCCTTCTTTAAAAAATTTAGCCCACATGTAGACTTTGTTTTAGCTGAAACATGTGGCACCATACACAGTTGACATTCTCCTATGAATTTCAACTGGTTTGCACTCTTCAGCAACCAAAAAACTTGATAACTGACCTCTGTTCAGTCCTGGAGCATGCTTCTTGTCAGTTCTTCAATATGGCAGTGAATGCTGGAGAATATCATCAAATATGAAGAAAAAACTTGAAGCAACTGAAATGTGCTTCTACAGAAGGATGCTGCGAATATCATAGATCGAGCATATGAGCAATAATGAGGTTTTGGAAAGAACGGAAAGGAAATTAATACTGAGCATCAGGAAGACAAATGAAGTTCCTGGGACATGCAATGAGGAAGGAGAGCTTGGAGAACTTGATATTAACAGGCCAGATAGAGGAAAAAAGAGACAGAGGAAAGCAGTGGATAACATACCTGAAAGACCTAATCAGGTGAATGATGGAACGAGGGTTGCATGGTGTAACAGGAGAAGGCATGCTAAGAGCCACCAGGGATAGGGTGACGTAGAAAGCCATGGACGCCTATGTCCTGAAGGGACAGGGCATATAAAAGAAGAATGAGGCAAACTACTTTTTTGGTGTGTTCATACTGGAGGCTGCACTAATCCAAACACTTCGGTGATGGATCAGGTGTTAACTTTTGAGCTGGAAGTGGAATAAAAAACGTTTCTTCTAATTTTAAAAGGGAGAGGTTGCTTAGCAGTGGAGGATTCCAACCCAACAGCAGCATCTTCCTCATTACAGTAAGAGAGGTAGGAGCGGTGTAATACCAATGCCAATATGACACTGGTTGTGGGGTCTGTGCAAAGAAAGGAAAAACAAGTTGTCCTGGGCTAATATGCAAACATAAATGTGTATGGCGCTCCCCATGTTAAAACGATCTTGTCAGATTCTGCCTTAATGGGGAGGCTGGATACATATACCTGGTGATGGGACTTTTGTACATTAAATCAAGACAAGAAGTAATGTTATTGATCGTCA
The DNA here is from genome assembly GCA_037127315.1 of Ascarosepion bandense. Taxonomy (NCBI): domain Eukaryota; kingdom Metazoa; phylum Mollusca; class Cephalopoda; order Sepiida; family Sepiidae; genus Ascarosepion; species Ascarosepion bandense. Next base: position 7,470,892 of record JBBBDQ010000501.1, on the reverse strand, counting down.
TGTCTTCTTGAATAAATTTCTTTTATTGTTCTTTCTCCTCATTCTCTTCCATTCCAAGTAACCCCCTGAATCTTAGTTGTATTATTGCCTGGCTTGGGGTGAAATGATTAAAATATAATTTTTTTTTTTTTTAATGTGTGTACATTTGCTGAGATAAGATGTACGTTTGTCCCAAATGCCCAGATTCCTTTGGCTTTTGGTTCTGAAATTGAGGACTGGTCAGGACAACAGCAACAACTATAAATGCAATACTGAAACACAATTTTCCTTGAATTAATTGCCTCCAACTTCCTTGAATTCCTGCCCAACCCTCATCATAGTTTTCATGTTCTTCTAATTAGTGCACAAATTCTCAGAACCTGATCCACCTTCTGTAAATAAACGATAACTGACGCCAGGTTGTCTCTCCATTTGAAGCCATTTGCAAACCTGACTATTTTTGTCTATTTTAATCTGGTCATATAATTATACACAAGGTTGGATCAATTAGTGTGTTATCTGACACACTTATTAAGTGAATTTTGGTCTGAAATGATTGCTGTATAATTTTTAATTTATGTGATGAATAGAGAATTGTTGAATGAAGTCCATTGACAGATTTGTCATTGATAAAACAAATTTGTGCTTTATGTAATATATAAAAAAAAACTTTGGTGCGAAATGAATTTTTATAAAGTTTTTAGTTTGGTTCAATTTCACAATAGTCTATCAGCCAATATTTATCAACTATTTTTAACTGAAGAAACCTTACCTCTCTTGTAAGTACACGCACACACACACACACACACACACACACACACACACATTATGTGTGTTTGCAGTTGGGCATATTGAATTCTCTCATAAGAGTCTGTAGCAGTTGAAGTAAAAAAAAAAAATACAGCATCTTATTTAAGACGAGGCATTGGCAACCTTTTCCAACTAGTGGGCCGCATCAGATATGACTTATCATAAGACAGACCACACTTAAAGAAAAAAAAAAAAATTAAGGTAATTTTTTGTTAAAGGTTCCTCAGCCATTTTCACTACAGAAATGGGGAAAGGTTGATTGCATTTTGGAGAAAAAATTTCTCAAGAATGAAAAAAAAAAATGAAGTCTTGGTACAATATTATCACAGATGATAGTAATTAACACATATCACTGTGTGTGGTGACTTTTTTTTTTTTTTTTTTATATTCTTCTTCAAAAATACAAAAAGTAATATAAAAAATTTTTTTTTTCATTATCTTTAGTAAATATCACATGGTTGAATAATGAAAGCATTACATTCAATGAAAGTTACAAAATTCAAGAAACATTGTATTTAACTGCAACCTTACACAACCAATGATAGTGTGTGTGATCAAGTAAGAATGAAAGTTTTTAACAAATGGTATTTTCTTCATGAAATGTAATGACATTTTGGAAAACCAAATGACTTGCATGTGGCCTGTGGGCCACAGTTTGCCCATAAATGATTTAAGATTTAGATAATTTATAAAAAAGTTAATGTTGGAAACCTATGACAGGTTTATAGCTTTTATTATTGCTATTATCTGTCAATCTTCATATACAAATCACTAAATATTTCTAGTATTGAGGAAAAAACTTGATTTTACGAGAAAACTATTTGTTTAAAATGGATGTAGCAAATTTTGAGAAGCAACCACTTTTTATACTTTGTTTAAAAATATAGGCTAGGAAAGAAATTGACAAGGCCATATATAATATTATCTATAAAAACAAGAACAAATAGGAAATGTATCTAACATGTTTCACTTTTATTAAAGAGACCTGAGAGAAAAACAAAAGGACAGTACACTGATATGTTGTGGTTTGGGTTTAATTTTGATTGGTCAGATATGTGCCACAGGTATTAAAACAAAATACAATTTGTAAATGTATGTGGAATATTTTGGATGGTAAAATGAATGTTTATGTAGAAGCACTTGTCTTTTTTAGGTGTATGTTGGATGATAACATTAGTTAATATAAGTATCTATGAATATGTAAGTGGGTTCTGTACAGATCATTGACATGTAGTGATGAGATGTGATGATTTTTGCATTTGGTTTGATATTTACATGTTTATGCATAGAGAATGCTGTTGTCCCTTCTGTGTGGTTCAACATTACACACACTATATATATTTAATGTCTCTCTCTCTCTCTCTCTGTCTCTCATAAAAAATATCCAACTAAATAAAAAAATCACGATATCTTGTTAAATTTCATTGCTCTATATGGAAATGATATGTACAGAATTTTTTTCACACATATACACTTACATTAACTAATGTCACTGTTCAACATACACCTAGACATAGAAGCATTTCTAAATAAACCAGGCCTTGGTCAGAAGGTCTCTGCGAGCCATGTGGCTTCCAGTAGCAGTAGTATAGGAACTCTCTACAAGTTGTCCATATCTCCTGCTTATATGGAGTCCTGTGTCCTTCAGAGATTAATTTGACCAGGGTCTGTGTTTGGTTGTTTTTCATCCTTAGAATTAACATTTTTTCAAAACTCCATATTCTGAATATATTTGTTCAAATGGTTTTCCACATTTAGGGTTTTCAGAGGAATGAAAACAATATTTTTTTTTTTTTTTTCAAAATTTTGATTGGTCAGAGGAATCAAACTTTCTCTTAACTCTCTTCATGTCACATCTTTCTCTTACTTTCTTAGCATCTAATCTCAGCCTCCTCCAAGCCCTTGGAGCAGGCTGTCTTTATAATGCATTCAACCTTCAGATGGCATAGGCAAAAAAACAAAAGGGATTTTCAGTCATTAATCGTTATCAGCTTGTTCCCTGCTGTGATTTCTTGATTGACCAAATCACTTAAGAATTGTCATGGGTTGAAAAGGAAAGAGTTTTTCCCATTCTCTTTAGTGGCAAAAACAAAAAGTTTATCTTTCCTCTGTTTATGCATTCTATTTTTTTTATTTATTTATTTATTATGATGGACAACACCACACAGCCTTTTTTTGATCACTTTAAAATATTTGTTTATCACTTGTATCCAAAAGAATCCAGATTAATGTTGGATATAAAGCTTTCTGGGATAAATGTCATGTAAATTATAATTTACTACTAACACATCAAGTTGGCTGCTATCTCTGTTTGGATATCTTTCTTCTGGGTGGCTGATTTCAAAACTTTTTTTTTTTTTTTTTTTTTTTTTTTTTTTTTTTTTTTTTTTTTTTTTAGACCGATTATTTTTCTATTTGACATCTTCGAGGATACATTAATGGTTTGTTTCTTATTGGCAGTAAGTGGTGAAGAACAGATAGTTTTGGTTTTGCTCAATCTTACTAAATTCCATCCAATTAAATTTGGCTCAATTCTTTTTGAAGTTATTTTAAAACTTTCTTTTTTTTCTTTTCCTTTTTTTTTTATTTTTATTTTTTTTATTAAACTCATTTCATTTTTAATTTTCTTAGATTTTCAATCTCTAGGTGAATTTCAACACTTCTCATCCAGTTAGACCCTTTCCTCTTTCCTCCTGTTTGATCAATCTCTGGCAATCACAGTGTCACATTTTAGCTTATTTTGTTTTGTATTAAGTCTCTTAATGTTTTAGTAGTTGTAACAAATTTTATGTTAACTTTAGTCAAATTACTTTTAATTGTAGCTGTGATAGTTGGTAGGTAGAGTAATATATCTTGACAAGTAGTCCCATAATGGCAAAATATTTATCGAAATGTCTAAAATGACAGCAACATATATATTGATGGATCTACTATTGAGTATCTTATATTAAAACTTAAGCAAAAATACAATTTACACCCCCCTCTCTCTCGAGCGTGATGGGGGAGATATATATATATATATATATATATACACACACACACACACACACAAACGCATTGCTCATTCAGTAATGAATTAGAGCACTCTAACTACTGGTGTATGATACATCATATGCTAAGAAGTCTGCCACCTTCTACCAAGCGCCCATAGCTCAGAGGTAGAATTGCTGACTGATGCCAATTCGGTCGAGTTTCAATCTTGGGTAAAAAGTAATCGGATGTCTAACCATACTAATGAGCTGTGAAACAGATCTGTCTGTGGATGACACACACATGCACACACATATATAGATATATATATATATATATATATAGTTTTTTTTTTTTTTCTTACTACTCAACAACATAATTATTGCAAAAAAAATAAAATAAGGCACTGTTAAAGAGCAAACATGCATCAAAAGCTTTGATAACTGGTAGTAAAGAGAATGAATTGAGCCAATGCTGCCTTGCTATTGTCTCTCTCTCTCAACAAGCATGACAGGAGATATATATATATATATATATATATAGGAAATTATGTAAAATCTGTAAAATGGAGAGGATGATCCCTAAAACATATCTAATTAATTCTCTTTTCTTTAACACCCCCTTTACCTTGTTTTTCTCTCACTTCACACCAGTGCCATTTTTGCCTTGCTTCAGGGGAAATGGAGAGGATAAAAAAAATATTTTCATGTTCTGTTTTTGTCTTTTTCTATAATTAACAAATTTTCAATATTTGGGTTGTTGGGAAATTTCATGCTGATTGTTAGTCATTCATGTTGCACTGTTAGAACACATCAAATTTATCAACAAATCTGCTTAAATTTCTACTTAGTTTGTAGTATATTCTATCTCTTGAGAAAGAAAGTTTGAACTGATTTAACATGTGTCAATTTTGCATCCCTTTGAAAATGGAAGCTTATATGGTGCATTTTAGACACTTGATGCTATTTTATTACCATGAAGGGAAAAATGACTTGCAGGCAACAAAAAAAAATGTGCAGTGTATAGTGAAAGTGCTTTAGCTGAAGCTGACACCACTATACGAAAGTGGTTTGCTAAGTTTACAGTTAATGATTTTAGCCTTGTTGATGCAGACCCCCTTTCTACTACAGATGACAACTAAATCAAAACATTAAGAATAACTCGCATTGCACAATGTAGAAATTGAAAAATATCACTAAATTTATCAAAAATCCAACTTCCATGAGAACTTAGTGAAGCTTGGATACTCAAATCGCTACAATGTTTGAGTACCACATGTAACATGCATGAGAGAACTGACAATTGTGGGTATATATTGTAAAAGGTTTTATTTTCTTTACAGTACTATTGCAGCTGTGAAAACTGCAACTAAGACAAACAAATAACATGAGCACATGGAGGAAGAACATACATAAGGATAGATAATTATAAAATCCAAACAAATAAGGAAATAAACAATGAAATTTATATAAATAGAACAAAAACAAGGGAACTTATAACATGTGTTTAAATCAACAGGAACTGTTTGCGTCGCCAAAGCAATACATTTTTACAAATTAAGAAAGGGTCTAAAAGGCTCTAAAACTTTAGAAGAATTAAATTCCATTAACTATAAAATTTGTCTAGGGTTTGCTGGAAAGTGAAGAGAAAAAATGTTAATTACCTCGTTGGCACCTCGTGTGGTCTATGGCAATTGAGTTACTCCCTGACAGTATTGAAAACAAATCTGCTACCACTGGAGATAACAAATTTACATCTGACCTCTTAGAAGGTCTCAATCCAAAAAGTCTGTTAAGGAGGTTTGTATTTCTTATGCAGAGGCCAAAATACTATATTCTAGAAAAGGTTGCTCTAAAAACAGCTTAATTGTTATATTTTTACTTATTTTAACTTTACCATTTCTGTCTCATATTTTTCATTCAGACCTCATAATTGTTTTACATTGTCCTAAAATATAAGGAACTATATTTTCTGGCAACATTGTCTTAAGTGGGTGACAAGGCCACCGGTCAGGAATACAGGGCTGGTTTCGGCGAGAAAACGAACCTGCTGATTTTTACATTAGGGTTTGGTAGTAAATGGTGCCTGGCAACAGCTTCACCACATAATCTGAGTGAAAATAATCATTTGGATTGCATTTCTATCTGTGATTTGCTTTATAAACACAATGAAGAAATTTCCGACAGATGAGAAACTGATCATTTACAACAGTGTTCCAAGAATCTTGGAGTTAATGACATGAGCCAAATTTAGCCACCCCCAAAAACGGGTCTTCATCTCCAGAAAGTCATGCCATGCATCTGCTGGGATTTGAAAGGGATCCTGTACTATAAGCTTCTTCCAAGTAACCAGTTAATTGATTCTAAAAAGTACTGCTTGCAACTGGATGAACTAAAGGTAACAATTTAAGAAAAATGCCAAGAATTGGCAAACATGAAAGGTGTTGTTTTCCATGAGGATAATGCCAGGATTTTACCCAAACCTGCTATGTTCACCATACATTGTTCCTTTAGATTCCGTTATTCAGATCTTTGCAAAATAATCTCACTGGTAAAAATTTTTATTTTTTTGATGACATAAAAAATACTTTAATGGTTTTTTTTGTCAAGAAACCACCAAAATTCTAGGAAAACTGAATCTTTAAGTTGAATGAAAAATAGAGAAAGATTATGCAATAATATAGCTAATACTGAATAAATATTTAATGACATAATTTTATTTTAATTTCCCTTAAATTAGCATGAACTTTTCAGACAACCAATACTATTTTGTAATTTGTTTTGCTTCATGGTTTATATATACATATATATCTTCAAATAAAGAATGAAAAAGATATTTGTAATGTTCAAAACGTTAATTTAAAACTGTGCTCAATATAAAAATAGAGCAATGAATATTTATTATAAATTATACTTTAGAACATGTTCAAACTACAATCTAATACAAAATTGTACATTTTGTTTTGACATTAAAAGAACAAAGTCTCATCAGGTAATTGATAATGATCTAGCTGATGAGACATTGTTCTTTCAATGTCTAAACAAAATGTATAATTTTGTAGTAGTTAGTACATGTTCTAAAGTATAATATATATATATATATATGTATGTGTGTGTTTTAGTTTTTGTAATGTATGTATATAAATATTTATATGCATTATATTCTAAAGGTTGTCATATTTAAGGGTGATAGTGGGGACAGGCTCCCACTGTCTATGAAATGTTTGTCTTAAATAGCCTTTGATAACTATGTTCAGCTCTAAGCTGGAGAATGAACAAAGGCTGAAAACTGGCAGCCTTATAACTAGCTCTCTTCAGGTAGATGGATCTCGATAACCCAGGAAAGTAGTCCTTCCATCTAGGAGAAGATGCCTCTGTTGGCTTGTGGTCATGTCTAAAACACAAAAATTTGTAGAAGTAAATCAAGACAGAAAACCTGGAGTCCTGAAGTTCCAGTTTTGATTGAGAACATCTTAAGTGTCTTCAAGACTTTGAAGTTGGCATGCATCTACTCTATTAAAGAGATAAACATTTTGTGTACACACACACACACACACACACATTTATCTTTTTACTAGCAGTATAGCCTTGTGTTGCTCAGGTATAATGAAAGCTTTAAAACTAATCCATGGTCCTGCAGCTCAGACTCTTTGAACATTGGTACGAAAAACTAAAAACAATAGTTGTTTCCAGTTAAAGTGAAATCGTAGACTGAAAGAAAAATGAATGGATGTAAGTCAAATTTTGATTTCCTTGTATCGATATAAAATAATTTTTTTTTTTGTTGTAAAGTGAATTTTGAAGGCTAAATAAGTCCTCTGTGTAAATGGTATCATGGCTGAGACTAAGAACTACAATCATACCTACTTAGAGCAAAAACTAAAATAAAAGGGCTGAAAAAATAGACATACAGGCAGATAAACAGACACACACGCACACAAACATCTTGGCTTTATATATATTATCTATTTTCTGCACTATTGTAAGAACTGCAACCTTGAAACTTCTGGATATCGTTTCTTATGTCTTTGTCTATGAGTGTATCAAATTTGATTAAAATCGGATCACTACTTCTACAACCCGATTTTTTTCGATTATCAATTTTCGATATTTATCGGGGGTACCTCAACACAGAACCTAGCTAAGAACACTCGCAGACACTTATAGTACAGCTGTGTAAATTTTCAAGAAAATTAGTTCAGCCGTTTCGGAGTCTATAGGTAATGGACACACACACAGTTCCATTTATAAATAAGTTTAGATTAGATAAGGAGTGAGATTCTATTTATAATATCAATACAGTGTAAAATTGATACCTGACTTTTTACAGTTATTGAACTTAGAGAAATATGTATAAATCTCCTAAGCAGAGTTTCAAAATTGACATTTGTTAGCAAACGTCTATCACTACCTATCTCATTTTTTCTTTTACTCACTCTCTCTTGCTCTCTTTCTGAATGTCTCACAATTGGGGTTTAAATATTTTTCTAGACAAAACTTAATTTTATTTTTGTATTTTTGCAGGTTCCTCATGTTTATGGATCAGTTAATATCAGTGGATTGTTTTCACTGGAAGTATAAATAATGTCTGTGAGTAATAATTTTTTTCCCTCTTACAAATTGTTTCACAAATGAGTTAATGTGAATAAAGAATACACACGCACACACGGTTAGGACTGGTGGAACTTGGAGTGCAGTTCATCTCATTTTCCACGGAAATAGTGATATAGGAGAAAGTGGTTTGCAACATCTCGTCTGTGAGAAAAGGGGCTTTATAGTGGGGAAATAATCCATTACCCACAAGGATTCAGAGATGCTTTTGAACTCTTTCAAAACTGGAAAGTGAAGACTGGGAAGCTCTTGCCCATATATGGCAACACTACACTATTTTCAACCTAATCTGGCTCTTGTAAAAGGTAGAGAATAGCAGGAGTAGTCTGGTACTTGTTGGAGTGGTATGGGGGAACCAGCTATTTTTCCAGCATTTTTTAATGATGGATTGTATGTACAAGTTCTGCTTGAGGTCTGGGCTGAGTCTGTCTCAGTAGGCTCTCTAGGTAATGGGACCTTCCTGAGGGAACACCTTTTCATTGCTATTGAAGATTCTGAATCATAAACTACCCTTCTTACTCCCTCCTCTTCTGCACATACAAAAACCTCATTCAGTATCTCCCTGCCTTGAATGGCTCTTGGACCTTGTATTGGATAAACTTTTTCTTTACTTTTTTTTTTTTTTTATTTGTTGTCTTGTCAGAAGGTTAAAAATGTTAAATGCTTTTCAGTGCTTCTGCTTAAGCCTTTAAAGAAATCTCATGAGATTTTAGTAACATATTGACTTTTCCTTCACAGCATCAATAAACTTGTATACCAAAAGCATTAATGTACAGTCTGAATATTGTTTAATAGAAAAACACTAAATTTGTAATATTCAGCTATTTTTATTTAGGTTTTTTTTTTTTTTTTTTTTTAAAGCTTTGAATACTCTTTGAATTTGGTTATTTTTTGATTACATTGTTTCTTGTCTGTATTTCTGGGATAAGGAGTTATTCTACTGTCCTAGTCTCTGTTATTGTCTCAATGTTTTGGCCATTCTCTCTGGTTTGTATCAGGTACTTGCTGATCAGAGTAACCTTCAAGGTATTTTTAAATTGAACTCTTTATTTAATCAGTGGAGGTAGATTGTCCTTATTCCGCCAATCATGTCTAGGGATATTTTTTCTATGAGTTTATGGCCACATGTTGAAATACTGATGTCTGTATGATCAGTGAAGTTAAGCAACATTGAACCTAGATAGGTAACAACTTGGAATACCAGATGCTCTAATCTTGGATGTGTGGGTGATGAAATGGATAATGGCTTGGAATTGTTAATTGGAGAGCAGAGTTCCACTTCCTGTTGGGTTTGTTTATATTTACTTACACATAAATATCTCTGCCTCTTGTCCTTCCAGCTATGGGTTAATTAGTAAGACTTGTATTACTAAACCATTATTATCTTAAAAAAAATCTTACAATGTACAAATATATTCTGGTTTTAAGCTGTGAAGAGTTAAACCATAGAAAGTGAATGAATTGATGAAATTAATCCATGGGGATAGATTTGTTCTCATTTCACTAATCTTGTCTAATTCTTATTTAGTTGTACTCAATTATTATTGTTCACACCAAAATAGTAATCTTTCATGGTTGACGGTTGAAGTAATCCAGGGACTTGAACCAAAGAGTTATGAGTTCAATACCAGGTCACAGCAGAGGTGAACAAAAACTTGGAGAGTTAATAAAAGGAAATAATTGAAACTGAGGCATTCAAAAGAGGCATGGCATATAGAACTAGAACAATTTACTCCAGTGGACGAAATAAAGGAGTCCAAAATTCTAACATGACATCTGAAGAAGGCCTGGTTGTATAATGACCGAAACATTGTTCAGACTGTTGTTCTCATCTTCACTGTCATATCCACAATTTAAACAATGTAAATAAAAATTAACCAAAAGTTAAAAAAAAAACAAAAAAAACTTGGTAGTAAAGTATCAAAACATTTATGACATTTCATTAGACATTTGAATTACTTTGTACTATTTTGCTTATTAATACCACCAATTGACCTATTAAATAACTAACAAAGAGGGCATGTTTTCAGGGATTGATAATTCAAATCTCTTAAAGGCCAAGTCTATATTTATGATTCATGCTTAATAGATATGGAATGTAAAAATAACCTGAACATTATAATAATAAAAAGTCAAAAATTAATGACAGTAATCCATTGAAAACATTTGGGCAATAAAACACTCCTTTCTTACCATTATAAGTTTTTTAATTTCTTATTTATTTTATTGCAACAGTAGAAGCTTAGTTATTCATATCTTGTTGATAGTAAAATAATTTGTTGAACAAGGACTCTTTTAAAGTGTGTAACTTCATTTTTTTAAATTTTTTTAATTTTTATTTTTTTGTTGTTGTTTGTCTGCTAGATGTTTCTATATAAAGAAAATCAGGTGTATCTGCCAAAACCAAAACAATAGAAAAATCTTGTATTTGGGATGAGGAAAGTATCCTTGCCATTTTGGAATGAGATCTAAGTAATTGACAAGGAACACTGGTGGCGAGTGAGAGTTGAATGGATTGTCCAGGTGTGTAGGTTGAATTCAGTTAAGACTTTCAACAAGTTGTGGTTTTCTTGGCTCCATAAAGGAGGGAAACGCACGTCTTGGATAGCCAGGTTGGTAACACTTTTTATCTGTGCATCTGTCAATAACCGAATATTGTTTGGTATTATCAATGTCTCTTTTATTCAATAAAATTGCTATCAGCTTCAACCACAGCATCCAGGTGACTTCACAATCTACTGCATCTCTTCTGGAAGTTGGTGAATGTTTCCGTAATTGTTGCCTTCAGTTCAGCTTTGCTGTTCCTCAACTGCATCCCCCACGCATAATAATCAAGGGGGTTGCAGTCTGGGGAGTTAGGGGGCTAGATGTAAGGGGTGATGTTGTCACAGAAATTATCTGACAGCCATGACTGGGTTCTCCTGCTTGTGTGGCATGGTGCAGAGTCCTGTTGACAGGATCTTCCAGCAGCCACTCTCTTTACCCAGGGCAGCATTACTCTCTCAAGATGTTTGATGTATGTCTGTGTCTGTGTCTGAAGCCCTCGGCAACAAATTGGGAAGTTCTTTTCTCATCAGAAAAGATCAGTGAGTTTTCCAAACTGCTGTACCTTTGTAATCAGCATTAGACTCAATCAACACTTTCCAGATCCTCAGCATTGTCCCCCCACAAAAAAACTCCCCCCAAACACTCTCAGCTTTGTATTAAAGCTTCTGGCATGAATGCCAAGCAGTAGTTTGCCATTTCCAAATTTCTGACAGTGAATTGTGTCATGGGGCCTTTTTTCTCACAGACGTGCCCAACTGAACCTACTATATCTATACTGTACAGTCAACAAAATCATAAACAATGCACACTATGCAAAATTAAAAATACAGAATGATTACAATTTCCCCTGTATATATCAAAAGGGGAAAATGTTTTGAAAATCTGTTTTTAGTAAATTGACCAATATTTTGTTAGTGCACACTACAACTGGACAATAAGTTGATGCTTTTGTGACAAAAATTTTATTTTAAATTTGACCCAATTATTGCAACAGGGCAGGTTGACTTTTTTCTTTTTAGAAAATCAACATTATACTTGGTGTGAAAGTTGGTGTTTGATATTAGTGACACCAAAAATTCAGTGTTTACCAATTTTTGAGCATTTACTTTTAACTTTTTCTGTACATTGTTTTCGGACAATTTTTAATTTCTGCAGGCTTTTGCTTACAAACTGACTTGAAAATTTTTATTATTTCAAGAATAATTCCAAATAAAATTGATATATTTTTTTTATTACATACATTATGGAAAATATATTCAAACCAGAATTTTAATTATGAATTATCACAAGCAAAATATACAATTTTTTATTATTTTTTTTTACTATATTTGATAAGTAAAAACAGTGAAAAAAAAATTGTAAAACATTACTAAGAAGCTACACAATGAACAAGATTTGTTAGGTCATCATTAATAAAATCAAAAAATAGATAAGTGTATATAACACCATAATCGTGCTGGCCACTAAATGTTTGGCATCTGCATTGTTTATTGAAAGCTACTGCACTCTATAACATATCACATCATAATATAGCTAAATTGTTCAGCATAATTTCCCTTTGAAATAAATGAAGGTCTTATTTAATGGCACTGATTTAGTAATAATGTGCTTGCACCATGCATTTTGTCCATATATAATTGTGAAGCTTCAAAAGATTTTATAAGGTTGTACTATAAGTATTTTACTGATTATCAGAATAAGATTTCAACACCATGATTTTTAACCAAAAATTATTCAAACTGGTTTCCACAAAAAATGGTAATTATTTTGAAAAAATATTTTGCCATTATTTATCGTGTTAAAGCCCGACTTACAAATTGAATGCAATGCTACATTTTCAAAATCGACCTACCTAATCATTACAGCAGTCATGAAATTTAGTAGATCTTTTAAATATGGTGTGCAGTTCTGTTTTTAAATTTTTTTTCTTACAAAGTTGCATGTAAACACACGGCCTCAAAAAATGTATCCAAACTTTTACTGTGTATAGCTTTTTAGTCAACTAGCTTTCTTTTGAGCTCTACATGTTAGTATTACTCATATCAATCAGGTTTAGCTTTGAACAAAGAAATTTAGTCTTGACATGCGACTGGAAATAAGAAAAAGGCAGTTGAAATTCAAGGGGGTATTTCTGAATTTTATTCAGATCCACCCAGGTGAATTACAATCTTATGAATTAGGGGTTGAAGTTGATGGTATTGTACACAAGATCTGTTTTAGGTGATAGCAACCCTGCCCTGTGAAGCAGGATAGGGTGACGGAAAATTTTCACAGAAACCAACCCTAGGTTCGAATTTGCATGAGATACTAGATTAGCAACTAGATCCCACCCTTTTACAGTGAAACCGATAAAATGCAACCGCAACTTCTACTCCAATAGTTTCTTTTCTCGCACTTCCCGACTGTGGAATTCTCTTCCACATGACTGCTTCCCTGACGGCTACAATCTCCTGGAGTTTAAATGTAAGGTCAATAGACACTATCTTCCATTCTTTCAAACGCACTATCTTCCATTCTTTCAAACGCACTATCTTCCATTCTTTCAAACGCACTATCTTCCATTCTTTCAAACGCACTATCTTCCATTCTTTCAAACGCACTATCTTCCATTCTTTCAAACGCACTATCTTCCATTCTTTCAAACGCACTATCTTCCATTCTTTCAAACGCACTATCTTCCATTCTTTCAAACGCACTATCTTCCATTCTTTCAAACGCACTATCTTCCATTCTTTCAAACGCACTATCTTCCATTCTTTCAAACGCACTATCTTCCATTCTTTCAAACGCACTATCTTCCATTCTTTCAAACGCACTATCTTCCATTCTTTCAAACGCACTATCTTCCATTCTTTCAAACGCACTATCTTCCATTCTTTCAAACGCACTATCTTCCATTCTTTCAAACGCACTATCTTCCATTCTTTCAAACGCACTATCTTCCATTCTTTCAAACGCACTATCTTCCATTCTTTCAAACGCACTATCTTCCATTCTTTCAAACGCACTATCTTCCATTCTTTCAAACGCACTATCTTCCATTCTTTCAAACGCACTATCTTCCATTCTTTCAAACGCACTATCTTCCATTCTTTCAAACGCACTATCTTCCATTCTTTCAAACGCACTATCTTCCATTCTTTCAAACGCACTATCTTCCATTCTTTCAAACGCACTATCTTCCATTCTTTCAAACGCACTATCTTCCATTCTTTCAAACGCACTATCTTCCATTCTTTCAAACGCACTATCTTCCATTCTTTCAAACGCACTATCTTCCATTCTTTCAAACGCACTATCTTCCATTCTTTCAAACGCACTATCTTCCATTCTTTCAAACGCACTATCTTCCATTCTTTCAAACGCACTATCTTCCATTCTTTCAAACGCACTATCTTCCATTCTTTCAAACGCACTATCTTCCATTCTTTCAAACGCACTATCTTCCATTCAACTATCTATCACCCCGCCCCTGACATTTCCTATATCTAACCACTCTTCCTATTTACCACCCCTATGTAGCCCAAGCGCAATAGTGGCAGTGGAATGCCTTGCTTGGGGTGAAATGAGTAAAAAAAACAAAAACAAAAAAAAGAAGTCTCCTTTGCAAACATACGAGGTATACATACTAACTTTTACAGCATAGAATCATTCCTTCAAACAAACTCACCTGACATCTTAGCTCTCTGTGAAACTAACCTTGACCCATCTATCCCTTCTTCTGAGTTTTACATTCTGGTTACCTTCTCCTCTTCAAGGACTCCAATGTCCATATTCACAGGCTTGGTGTTTATGTCAGCGAATATCTCCCTCTAGCTAGGGTGATCTCTCTTGAATCCCTAGATCATTCTTTCATGTGCTTCTGTCTCTCACTTCTAAGCTCGGTTAGTCATCTTTTCTTTCTCTACCGCTCCCCCTCATCTGACTGTTTAGGACTTGATAACATCTCTAATAATATTAAGGCCATTTCTTCTCATCCATCTGCCCATATATTTGTGTTTGGTGAGTTTAATGCCCACCATGCCAAGTGGCTTGAAAACTCTGTCACCAATCTTGCTGGTTTCCACACCATGAATTTTTCAATCACTCAGTCACTTATGCAAGTGGTGGATTTCCCCACACGTTTTTCTAATAAGCAGAGATCTAGCAGTGAGTCACTACCATTAGGACAATGGTAGTGACTCACTGCTAGATCTCTGCTTCACTTCCATCCCTGACTCTTGCAATGTCAAGCAGGTCTGCCCTCTCGGAAACTCTGACCATGTGGTGGTTTCCATCAACATCACCTTCTAATCCCACTCCACCCAAGAAACTCAGACCAGCAGAATATCCTACTGCTACCAAAGAGCAGACTGGGACTTGTTCCGCGACTTCTTGTGTGATGTCCCTTAGAACAACGTTTTTAGTCTTCCCATTGAAGACTCTGCATCTGAGGTCTCCTCTTGGGCTAAGGCTGGCATTGATGCTTTCATCCTAGCCAAGAGGTTTCGGCTTAAATCTCATTTGTCCTCCTGATTCTTGCCCACTTGCTCGGCTGTCATTGCCCACCGGAATCACTTCTTCCAGCTTTATAGAAGCCACACATCGAATCATTGCAGGTGTCTTTTTGCCTCAGCTCGTAATAAGTGCAAAAAGATACTTAATGAAGCTAAGATGTTGTTTGCTGCCAGAATGAAGCAGCGCATAGCATCCTGTAAGTTTGGTACCAAAGACTACTGACGACTCTGGAAAAGTATGCTTATGCATAAAACCTCAATACTCCCTCTAATCAATGAATTTGAGGTCCTTACCTCTTCAGTGGACAAGACTGAATACTTTGCTCACAGATTCTCCACCAATTCGAGACTAGAGTATTTACACCTGACTTCCCACCTAGAACTGAGGTGCAACTGAATGACGTCCACATTACCCCCTCACTAGTCTCTAACATAATCTCTAACCTTGACCCTCATAAAGTGAGCGGAAGTGATGGAATCCCAATCATAGTTTTGAAGAAATGTGCCCCTGAACTCTTCTCTGTCCTCTCTAAGCTCTACAACTACTACCTATCTGCTTCCTGTTTTCCTGCCTGTTGGAAGTCTTCCTCTGTAGTTCCTATATGTAAGAATACTGGGAAACCCTAGGACCCTGCTAATTACCACCCTATCAGCCTCCTACCAATCTTTGGCAAAGCCTTCGAAGCCATTATCAAGGCAGAGGTGGTTCAGCATTTTACAGCCCACAGACTCTTCTCGGGCAAACAGTATGGTTTCCACTTCATCAGGTCTACTACTGATATGCTAATGACCATTACTGTGTGTGTGTGTGTGTGTATATATATATATATATATATATATATATATATAGCTCTTGACAAGAATGGCGAAGCTCGAACTGTTGCCCTGGATGTTTCCAAAGCGTTTGACAGCCTGGCATGCTGGCCTTCTATGCAAGCTGCAGAGCTATTGTATAACTGGACAATTGCTTGACCTAATCCAGTCATTCCTCTCAAATTGCACAATGAAAGTGGTATTGAACAGACATGCCTTCCAAAACTACCATATGAACGTGAGTGTCCCTCAAGGCTCTATCCTAGGTCCTATGCTTTTTCTGATCTACATTAACGATCTCCATGAAGTAATAAGATCCCAAGTAGGCATGTACGCTGATGGCACCACTGTTTACTCTCTCCTTGATCAAAAATCTGCTGAGGTTGATAAAGCGAACCTTGCTGTCGAGCTTGAGAAGGACCTCCAACCCATGGTGGACTGGGGTAAGAAATGGCTTGTAAATTTTAATGGTTCCCAAACAAAGCTGCTATCTATTAACCATCATAGACAATCGCTTCTACCCCCATTAGAAAGAGTAAAACAACATGCCTCCTTGACCTCACACTCTCAACGGACCTCAAGTGGAATGACTATATAGAATCCATTGCTAAATCTGCTGCTAAGAAGGTCGGTTCACTGAAGGGCCAGGAAGTTTTTCCAGTCTGAGTCAATCCTGCACATATATAAATCTACCATCCGCCAGTGTATTGAATACTGCTGCCACATCTGGTCGGGTGCCCCTGCTATTCACCTCAGGGTTTTTGACAAAATCCAACAAAGAATCTGTAATGTGATCGGTACCAACTCGGCTGCAGTTCCTATCTCACCAGTGTGACGTAGCTTCCCTGTGCCTCTACTATAAATACTTTCATGGTTTCTGCTTCAATGAACTTAAATCATTGGTGCCCCCTAGGTATGAATTTACATGAGCTACTAGATTAGCAACTAGGTCTCACCCTTTTACAGTGAAACTGATAAAATGCAACTGCAATTTCTACTCTAACAGCTTCTTTTCACACATTTTCCACCATATTGCAATGTTGAAGCAAAGGATTATATCTAGCATTCCATATTACTATATTGTATTCATTTCTATGGATAAAAGCATTGGTTAGAACCAGTGATGTGACTCATTTCAATACCTAACTACAGCAGTGGTGAACAAATAACTTAGAAAGCTGAGCTAAAGGGAGATAACTAAGAGATCCGGAAGTGGCATGTCTCATGGAATGAGAACAATATATCGCAGTGATTGAAATAGTTCAATTTGAAATTTCAATCACCTGAAGAAGGGTGGGGCATACAAGATTGTGTGTGTGTATATATATATATATATATATATATATATATATATATATATATCCCTCCACTATCCAGAATTACAAAGGCACTATGTGAAGGGAAGAAAGGAAGCAGCAGCGTTAATGAGTTTGGTAAATAGAAAAGTAATAAGAAGGAAGAGACACAGATATAAAAAGTGCAAAGAAAATCTTTTGCTGGAAGAAAAACTGGAGGAGAAAGAAAAAAATTCAGAAGAATGCATAAATGAGTTGGGGGGGGGGATAAAAATAAATGAAGCGGGTGGGGCAGCATAAAAAATATAACCAATTCAAAAGAGAAAGACAGTGAAATAAAGAAAAATTCCAGTGTAAATATCCATAAAGCTATTCACTCAACTAAATAGACTGGTTAATATAATTTTCTGCCTAATAGTAAAGGCTAATTTTTTTCTTGATCTCATCATCTTGTCTGTTATGCACACCTGGCAAGGTGTGGCAAGGTGTGGGAAGTTTTGCATTAATGGCATCCAGCCAACTATAATTAACAACACCTCTAGTGATATGCAGAATACCAATTTTGACTTAGAAATGGACAATAAATTTGGAATTTTTGCTTTCAAATTTCATCAGCACAAGGAGAAAAACACTTGTGGGGTGCATTCCTGAACTCATCTGATAAAGACGTTCTCCTTAAACATGCATGGTTTACTTCTGAAGAAACAACTTGCATTGTATAGAGAAAATAGGTAATTTTTTTTTTCTTTTTTTTTTAATCCAATTTCTGGTCAGTTAAAAATGGCTAAGAATTTTTCAGTTTCCGATTTTATGAAAATTAAGTTGTAAGAATTGCTTAAAGCTTTTATAAATTAAATTTAAGTGTAAGGTCATTTTGATGAAGTGGCAAATTCAGTTTTAAATTCATTTTTATTTAAATGATTGTTAGTCTCTGAAAATGTGTGGCTAGTATTAGTTATCAGCACTGAAATTTAATTTCTGCACATGTGCTCTTGAGAAAGGCATGAATGGTAATGGTAATATCAGCCATTTCCTTATAAGGAAACATTGGCATTCACTGACTGAACGTCTAGTAGTAAAGTTAATTAAAATTTATAAAATCTCTTAAAACAGTTTTTCAGAAAAATAGCTTTTAAAACTCCAGTAACTGTGATTGCTCTTTCCTGTCTTGATGGAGGCTTTCTTTCCAAACCATTTGTTTGGCGACATGTGGAATGTCAACATCTTGATTGTCATTATTCTCTTAAGTTATATGTGCTATCCATTTTAGTTGTTGCCATTGTTGAAGTTCTCACGTGAAGGGGTTTATTATTATTTAGTCAGTCAGTTAAGTGCCATACGTGATACACGCTTGGGCGATCATGTCTTGAAAGAGACATGACTGACTGGGCAGAAGATTATCCCGCAGTAGGTTGCCATTGCTTTCTGCAGTAGACTGGTTGCCGACCAAGGCTATAGAACCCAGTCTGTCCTGTTATTTAACCCATAACTGGAAGGAATAGACAAATTAATACCTTTCTCAAGGGTATTTGCTCGTAAGTGAATGCAATGGATTCGGCTGGAATTCAAACTCGGCTCCCTGATTTCTCGTTCCGAGCCGATATCCAATGCACCACAACACACATCATTATTTAGTATATTTCTTTATTTGTAATTCTGTAGCACAAGTCTACAAGTTTCAAAGACCTACAGGCTTCTATCTCTTTTTTTTTTTTTTTTTGTCATAGTTATGGGTTAAACACCAAGGAAGATCTTTAGCCTTAAGTGGTAACCAATCTAAAGGAAAATTAATTCCAAACTGAGAAGGCAGCAGGGAAGTTAGCATTTTTTTCCTAAAAAAAATGCATGGAAATGTTGTTAAAACAATAGTTATGATAATGAGGCTGAACCTAACTGGCAAAAAAGCATGAAGATGACGCCATTGCAAAATAGCACTGAGAATACAATGAGAATTATGTAGGAAGTATGATGAGTGTGCAAAAAAGAAATAATGGTATGAACATTCGCCACCGTCTGTAGTTAAGAATGAGCAAGTGGAGTGTGATTGTCTTGACTGTCAAATGCCTGGCAAGTAATCGCCCTGATATCACAAGAGCAGCCATGAATGAACCCTTTTATAGACAGTGGCACCTTGGGATAAGAACATTGTGATGTCAGTGAAAGTACAGAGGTACCATGACCTGGGAAGGCAAACTGAAGAAATATGCCAAGCAGCAGCTGAAATTGTTCTTTTTTTGAAGTTCTTTGGAACTATTTTCGCTAATCTTTCTGTCTTGGAAAATTCCTTGGGGATACTTGGCATCATTGAGAGTGTGTAGGTGGCAAGGCTGCTCGAAACTGTTCAAATGCTGAGGAAAGCATTGTCTTTTAGCTCTATGTAAGAACTGAGATACGGTTGCCGTCATCATCATCTGGCCAAAACAAAGAGTTGGGGTAGAGCTTAAAAATGAAATAAATCTAATGAGCCGCAGTTGTATGCATTCTGAAGGGACACAGCATTTAAAAATAAGTCTATTATGTTTGATGAAAGATCTTGTAATTAAACTATTGACATTTCAAATACATTCATGTACTTTCAAAATCCGTAATGCCTATACTTTTTTTTTTTTTTTTTTTAATGGGTTCATTTGTAATGTTACGTGCCTCAATCTCCTTAATGAACAGTTTTAAAATCATTAATGCTTTTTCAATGCAAAATAAAGTTGCTTATCAAATCTAGAACTTAAGTGTTAGTCTATACGTGGACAATCTTCAAAGAATGTATTAGTCTATATCCTGTTTCACGTTTCTAGCACTTGCCAATTTGGACCTACATGTGTACAGTTCAGAGTAGACAAAATTAATACTGCACTCTTTCATCTTGATCCAAGTGTAACAGCTGAAAAGAAGAAAATGGCAGTGGTAATCACCTAGGAGAAGGAGAGATGTGAGAGAGAGAAGAGAAAAAGTTCTTATTAACATGCCAACCCACATATCATGTGAATGGGCACCTGGTGTTCACAGCAGGAGGGCAAATGAGGAAGAAAGACACACAGAAACACTCATGCAGCCCTCTCTCCCTCCATCCACCCCAGTATCATCAACACTTTGTGGGCTGGAATTTTGTGTTGGTTTCTGACTTATTAAATTCAGGCTGTATAAATAATTTAGTTAACTGAGCATCTTTTGGAATTATTATTCACCCCTTCATCTACTTTATGAAATAACTTCTTTCATATAATAGCCAAAGACTTGTTGATGGCCAAAACGACCACACACACACACACACACACACACACAAGATACTAAAAGCAGCCAGGTTACCATTATGAATCTAAATTAAAAGTAGTTAAAAAAAAAAAAATCTTAATAAATATCTAAAAATAGATTCAGACTAATATTTGTTTGAACTGGTGTGATCATCTCCAGTGTTATGATGATTATCATGTTTCAACCCTTGTTCCTTTTCTCAAATCATCTCTTGTTGCTGTTACCTTTGACCTCTTCACCTGACCCTGATTCTCATCACTTAGTAGCTTTCTTTCTTGACCCACTACAATTCTCTCACTGTATATTTTGTTGCATGAATTTATAGCAAATATTAAACTTGTTTTCACTTTATATCTTCATCAAATTTAATCTTGCAGTCGTCCTTCCTTCCCCGCCTTTAGACACTTTGGACTTTGAGAAAAATGAGTCCTAAAATACAATTTATGCAATTATCCCAATTTATCCTTTGAATATGATTATCATGTCAAAACAAAGTCAAGTTTAATTCCATGTATCATTTCTTTCTTTCTCTCTTTAAAAGTGAATTATCTTCTATCAATTTCTATTGAAATCCCTAATTGCAAAGTGTTCCTTGTTTGATAAAGTAGATTTGAAAGGGGCTAATGAAGAGCAATATTATTGTGAATTTTGACAGTTGAGACAGTTTGCCTGCTTTGGAAAAAAAAAACAAAAAACTTTAAAATGATTTTAATTTAATTTCTAATGACAAAAGGAAACTAACTTTAACTCTGTAACTTTTGAACGTTCAAAGAAAATAAATAAAAAATGGTGATTGAAAAAACTCGTTATTATATCAATGCGATGATTATTTCCAAAATGTCGTGTCTCTAACCAGATGATTACAAATGGAGGAATTCTCCAGTATCCACTTTGCTGACAAAGCAAAACAAATCACTTTACGTTGAAATCTATATTAGCTGACAAGGTCGCTTTGCTCAGCTTTTTCCCTTTCCAATAAAACTGGCAGTAAATTGTCTAGATCTCATCTTTGAGGATCTGTGTATTTCTCTCTTGCTGTCTCTCTCTCCCCCCTCTCTATTTCTCTCAAGGTATAGGATCTAAAGGACAGGAACAAGCAGTAGTGTGCAGAAGAGGGAAGAAAGGGTGTGATGGTCCTGGGCATCCAATCAAAAGAGCGAAATAAAAAATTTTTATATTTAATTTGCATAAAATGTTTTTCATGTTTCAATTGTTTTTATATATTTAGAGTGCCTTCCTTTCTCACATTTCTCAGTACTAGGCCCTACAGCCCCCACCCCACCCCCCAATTTTTGGAGACATACAATCAAGGAGTTAGCTCCAGCCATCACTAGGAACCAGACCATCTATGCAGTTTGTGTAAACTGTTGATAGCAATAAACGGGCTGAGACATAGAACTGAGCTAAAGGGTTTGTCATCAACCCTACACCATTAGGAGACCATTTTTGGTTTTGTTATTCAAATTACTCTCATAAAAACTGATAAAAATCTCCCATCCTGTGCTTATGTTGTAATATAGAAAAGGGGTGAGATACTGTCTGCTTTCTTTTTGTTTAATTAAAGTTGCGGGGGGATATAAAAGTTGCTAAAACTTTCCATTCAAAATCAAGAAATACCTCATTTTTTTTATTTTTGTTTTAATTTTTTTAAATTTCATATTTTCCAAAAAAAATTTTTTTTTTTTTTTTTTTTTTTTTTTGTCTGCTGGAAAAAATATTGTGCACTCTACAAAGAAAATCAGATTAATGAAATAATGGAATCTAAGTCATGATAATATGTGGTGTGATTATTTCATAGCAAATGGAACACTGTAAAAAAAAAAACAAAAAAAAAAACAGAAACCGTAAATAATACAAGAATTTGGGTGGTGGGAACTGACTTTACTTCCACTGCTTGAGCAGGTCATGAAAGATTAACTTATTACCTGGATACTTGCTTATTTCTCAATTAGCTTTTACATCATAATATCATAATTAACATGACTGATGCAAGGAATAGTGGAGTCATGCCTTTCCAAAATGATCCATACAGAAGTCATCTAAACTGAAATTTAGGCAGTGCCTCTTCCATTGATTTCATTAATGGTTGCTTCTTGGTATCATGATTTTCATATTAAATTCACCATTTTCATGTTTCATGTGGGAAGAGTAGTTAAACATGTAAAACCCATGTGCTTTTCATATTTGTTTAAAAAAAACAAAAAACAACAAAAGCACATTTGGTTATTACTGAATTTTAGTTGAAACCATCTTTTCAAAAGATATTAAGAGCTTGTTACCTTCAACACTTGAGTGAAGTTCATGGAGCCCTTCAAAATTTAAAAGAAGTTGATATATACCAGCATGACTTAGACCTGTTGTTTGCAAGCTGTATGGTGGAAGAGGACAACAGTTGAGGCAGAATGATTGAAAGACAAAGATTTAGAAACAGTTTTTAAAAATTAATGTGCCAAAAATAAATGATTTCAAAATTTAAAATATTTTGGATTACTTGTAATTGCAAGCATGAGTCCAATTATAAATAATTATTGAACTATTTTTATCATTGTGATTATTGCATTATATGAAGCATTTGTAACGAGGGTCCACAAATTGGAGGAGAGCCTTATCAATGTTAACGTTCTAACTTTGTATCATTAGTTATCTCATCAGTTTTAAATGTACTTTATTTAGTGAGGTACTAGCAAGTTTTCATTCTGAAAATGTGTCCCAGAGAAAAAGCTTGTGAACCACTGACTTAAACTGAGCCACTTATAAAAAATTGAAACTTCTTTTTTTAAGGAGAAATAACTTTTTTATATTAACATTCTTTAGACCTTACTTTTATCTTGACACTGGTCAGTATTGAAAAATATTGATTTGCTCTTGATTTAAGAAGGGGAGATCTTGTTCATAAGCGATACAGTGGTAAATTGACCTCTGACATTCATAGTTATTGGCCTTAGCAATTTTTTTTTTTTTTGTTTTATTGAAGATGATGGGGGTTACAAAAAAATTTCATTTTTTCATTTAAATAACAAATGTTGGATATGTACATTCTTAATCCTCTGTGCTGTATCCCTTCAGGACATAGGTAATTATTGGTCTTAAGATCTTCCTATCTTTTGTGGCCATGACAGTTTTCTCTCTTTGCTACGGCATCTACCCCAATTTCTACTGTCCATTTACACACTCATAAGGTAGATGGCCCACTGGCTTACTCTGTCTCTTGCCCTTAATGTCTTGTAAGGGTTATGTTTTCTAGGCCCTCTTTCCTCATTAGATGCCGAAGACATTTCAGCTGTCTTTTCCTGGTTCTAAGTGTCCTTCTTTGTCATTTTTCTCATTGCTTACTGGCTCTCTATATATGGAATCCTCAGTATATTTCTGTAAAAACACATTTCTGTTGCCTCTAGTTTTCTCTTCATCTATGGGGTGATTGTCCAGCATTTCATACTGTTATGTTTGAATAAAGTCTTGATACCAGCACATGTGTTTGAACACGGATCTCCAGGTAACAAAGGTAACCATTGAATGAATTGTGCAACTGGGATCAGGTGATCATAAATATTTAGTATATAAAGCACTCAGACAGGAGTCTGAGGGTGTTGTGTATAATTCTGGTGTTGTGCGTCATTGAAGAGATTGTTTCTGAGTGAATTGCTCAAGAGAATTATTCCGTATTATTCGAAGGATTTGTTTAGTACGTTGACTTTGTGAGAAGATACCAAAATATTATAACTTGCTAATAGTGAGTTACCAAGAGTTCTCTTCAGAATAATGTGACAAAAAAACGTTATAAAAGATGCCTAATAAAAGAATGGATATCACATAGCAATCCATCACTCTTTTTTTTCTTTTTTTTTTCTCATGAAATTTTTCTGTTTGTTAATACTTTTAGTTTTTGGAAGGCATTTTTCACTTGTCCAATACATTTTGGTGTTGTATTTTCCATTCTTTGTTAAAACATTTCCCATTCTTTGTTAAAACATTTCCCAGATATTAAAATTTGTCCTTGCTTGTTGTTGACATCTTATCTTGGGCTTTTCTTACTCATGACCAACCCAATCGTACTTTGTCTTCTTGAAACTGATAATTATTCTCTTTTTTACTCACTTTCCTTTAAGGTCCTGTAGTTTTTCTTTCTGAGTCAGCCATCAACATAGTGACACTTGCATAGCATATATTAAGATTATGCCCGCTGGTAATAAATTCTAGTAGAGTCTCCATCTCCCTTGGAATGGTGTAGTTGAATAAATCCTTGGAGAAAACTCCTCCTTATCTCCTGCTTCTTTTTCTTATTTTGTAGCTACTCACTTCATTGTCTACCTGTATGTAAGCCACTTTCTCCCAATATAAGTTCTTCACAGAAAGTCTTCTGCCCCGTCAGTTATGTCTCTTTTGAGACATGATCATCCAAAGCATGTATCACGTATGGCACTCGACTGACTGAATGTAATAGTTGAAAAAAAATTCTACTGGGCATAAAGTGGGGGATCCGTTTTATATTGTTATGAAGTAACAAACTGATCCCCCACTAATTAATACTCTAATAATACATCTCTTCCCTGTCTAGCTATGAGTCAAATAACAGGACAGATTGGGTTCTATAACCTTGGCTAGCAACCAGTATACCGCAGAAAGCAATGGCAACCTACTGTGGGATAATCTTCTGCCCAGTCAGTCATCTCTTTCAAGACCAGATCAGCCAAAGCATGTCTCACATATGGCACTTACCTGACTGACTATTGTAACATCCTTTCCGAATAGATCAAGTTTCTCTAGCAGTTCAAACAGATCATTGTGTTCTACGTTGTTAAATGCTTTTGTGCAACACTATAAAACATAAGTGCATGTGCTGCATTTGTATTTCTCTTTCTCTTTGAAATCCTAAATATTTTTAAAGGAGAAAAATCTATGCATTTGTATCTGTTTATTCTTCATATAAACTAAATCTTTATGAACCTCAAATATTTGGGTATGTGCTTCTGAAAATGTTCCAAACAAGTTTTTTTAAGAAAGATATTAAAAAAAAAAAAAAATTTTTTTTTTTAGAAAAATTATAACATTGG
Source organism: Ascarosepion bandense (assembly GCA_037127315.1). Classification (NCBI taxonomy): domain Eukaryota; kingdom Metazoa; phylum Mollusca; class Cephalopoda; order Sepiida; family Sepiidae; genus Ascarosepion; species Ascarosepion bandense. Next base: position 7,445,072 of record JBBBDQ010000501.1, on the reverse strand, counting down.
GTGATATCACTGATATCTACCATTTTAAAACTTGTTAATTGCATCTAAGTAATTTTATTTAAGACCAATACCTATGTAAGGGTCGGGGATCAATTTGAAATCCTATCAATATTATAAATAGGACCCCCTTCTAAAAAGCAAATCATTATTTTTAATTTCTGACAAATGTCATGGCTTACTGCTATATCACAATAAAATATTAGTTCTTGTACAATCACCAAAGTTAAGCAATTTTGTACATGATCAGTATCTAAATGGGTGATCGCCAGAAATACCAGGTGTTGTAAGCTTTGGTGGTGTAATCAATAAAGACTCAAAATGAGAAATTTGAGAACTGAGTTTGAATTTCAGTTAGGTTTGTTATATTCACTTAAAGGTATGAATCCATCTCTTTTCCTACATCTCTTCTCCAAGCTATGGGTTAAATAGCAAGACTTGTATCAGAAAATCCATAAAATATGTTCTGTTTTTAAATAATCTCAAAAAAGTTAATTGATAAAAACAAAAAATCAATGACAAGTGTCAATGGCCTAAGGAAGATCTAAAAATGCTTGTCTATAAAAATTATTTAATGAAAAAAATATTTCTCTATTTTTGTCTTAGTGGACCAGTCTATTTAACTAGTGACATAAACCCTTCCAAAATAATTACTATCCATTCCATATAAAATCTGCTGGAGTATTAGAATCCTGGAAGTAGAATGTATCTGCAATATGTTCCAAGCCCAGCTGAATGGGTCCAAAAGATTTAGGAACATACATTAGGATGGCTTTTAGAAGCACAATCATTGTTTGAAGTCTGCTTATTGAATTTGACCCTTCATAAAGGATATACAAGACAAAACCATTCTCCCTTCACCCTATGGAATAGGATATAATAGGGGTAACAACAGTTTGTTCAAAGATTTGAAGAAAACATGAAAGCTATATTCAAAGTAGAAAAATCTAGGATGACAGTGTCTGGAATGAAAATTGAGCCTTTTATACTTTCTGGATATCTAAGTGGTAGGCGTGGAAGATCTGTGGATAGCTTCCGAGTGGCAGGCATAGGATACTCCTGGATAACTTTCGAGTAATAGATATGAAATATTTCTGGGTGGGTGTTGTTAGTATTAAATTGGAAAAAAAAAAGTTTTTGAAATAAATTGATAAATCAATTCTGTATACATTTCTTTGCTTAGCATAGAAAGAATTGAGGATCAATCTGTTTATATAAAATATAGACTCACCTGTGACATGAATTACTCACGGGTTTTTGTAAAGCTGCTTGGTTTGATCAATATATTTACTACTATTCTCTTGCTTTGTTTAAGTGGAGGAAGAGGATAGTAAGGAACCTCTGTTTTTCTTTATGGATTCTACACTTGAAGGCATTTGACTAGATCTGCTAAAATATCAGGTTAATAAAACTAAAAATTATTTCCCCCAGGTTAATGATCAATTTTCCTTCATATTTTAAATATTTATTTTACGAGGGTCATTCAATAAATGAAGTTAATTTTTCAGTATAAAGACTTCTAATACAGATAGAAGCTTACTTTTTTTTTTTTTTAATTTTTCAACGTAGTCTCCCAGCAGTGTCACACACTTTCCCATCTGTGCACAAGCTTCCGTATTCCCTCAGCGTAAAAATCTTTAGATTGATATCTCAGCCAATCGCTCACAGCACTTTTGACTTTGCCACTTTCAAACTTCGTGCCTCTTGTGAAAGGGACCAAACAGGTGAAAGTCTGAAGGGTCAAGGTCTGGGCTGTAATGGGGATGAGGGAGCAGTTCCCAGCCCAGCTTGTTGATGGCCTGCACCCTTTGGGCTGTTGTGTGAGCTGACCTTTGAGTAGGCAAGGTCATCATGGACAATTTTGTGTGCTGTCCCAACAGATAGGCTCAAAGTCCTTGCAATGTCATCCACTGTCACCCTTCTGTCAAACTGAATGAGGTCATTGACTGATGTGATCACCTCAGGAGACCTCACTTTTGTAGGCCTCCTAGCCAGTCCTGTCCTCATCCTCAACACTGCTCCGTCTTAAACAATTTAGCCCACTTGTAGACATTTGTTTGGCTGAAACATGTGGCACAGTTGACATTCTCCTATGAATTTAACTGGTTTGCACCCTTCAGCAACCAAAAACTTGATAATTGACCTCTGTTCAATCCTGGTGCATGTTTCTTGGTCAGCCATCTTTATTAATTGCCAAAACTGATTTTTAATTTTTTTTAACCCTCTAGGGACATTCGTATCATATTTGATACAGTATTTCCCTATAAGGAAACATTTGATATTTCCCTATAAGGAAACATTTGGTATTCATTGACTGAGCAGTCAGTACTGCTTTCATTTGAAATTTATAAAATATTTCTCTTAAAAAATTTTTCAGGAAAATATTTCTTTCAAGGCTTGTTTTCATACTGTATCAAATATGATACGAATGGCCCTAGAGGGTTAATAATATAATATGATTAAGGCTTCTACTTGTCATAAAGTGGGGGATCAGTTCTATATTGTTATGAAGTAATAAACAGACCCCCCACTAATATGATACGAATGGCCCTAGAGGGTTAATCTGCAAAAAAAAAAGTAAATCCCTTTCAAAAACAAGTAAGGGAAAGAAATTAAAAAGAAAGTAAGCTTCTATCTGTATAAGTCTTTATACTGAAAAATTCACCTTATTCATTGAATGACCCTCGTATATATAAAATATAATACCTTTTGTATTGTATTTAACATTTATTTGCTTATTTTATATATATAGGCTATAACATTAATGTTGGATGAGTGCAAAGTGTAGCAGTAATCATTGTTTGCATTTCACAAAAATACCCACACCAAGGTATGAATCCTTGAGTCTCCACCCTGCAACCACTTTCCCTCATAATAATGCCTCTCTTTATAACCTTACAACAATCACATTCAGTAGCCTTTTACCTTGAGTGGCTCTTGGGCCTTTTATTGGCAAACAAGAGGGAAAAAATAAATTATATAATATATACTATTTATATTTCTTGTATAAACTAATAAGTAGTCAATGTGCTTCTAAAATTCTTTTTATAAAGAATGTTGTGTACTATTGTTTAATTCTTTTTCTGTCACTTCAACTCAAGCAAGGCAATAGTGCCACCCAAAATGGTTAGTAAGTGTGGCAGAATGAGAAAATATTAAAGGACAGGATTCAGGAAGACAAACAACAGCAATTTTGATGTGGCATTTAAATTTTTGAAGATTTGAGGTGACAAGGAAAACTGGAAGAAAAATCCACAGGCAGAAATTGCAAGAAAAGAATTTATTAGAATGGAACTTATGCTTATATTTAGGTATTTCAATAGTTAAACAATGAGATCTATCTGCCAATCTAGTATTACCTTGAATTCATTTATTCAAGGTACCAAAGAATAAAGTTCATTAGAACAGTTGCTATGAAAATATTTATAGAATAAAAACAGAGGAAAGCCACATCAAAGCAGTGGGAAAGTGACTGAAGTTGAGATGCTAGGTCAATACCGATAATATAACAGACCCTTTGGATTTTGTCAAGAATCTTTAGATATATAGCAAGAGCATTGGACCAGATACTTGTAAAATAAATGATTGAATGATTTTGCCTAAGATTAGAGTGTAGTATCTAGGGAATATTTCTCTGTGGAACAAATGACATTTCATATATGTGGGTTGTATAGGAAAACTACTAAATATTGTTCACTGGGAATGTATTAGATACCTGACAACTGTTACCAAATGACCTTTGGAAATTTTGAAAACTTCTGTGAGAATTAAAAAAAAACAAACCTTTGTACATTGTTAGGCTTTATTATGCAACTCAGTTATTTACCAGTAAAACTTTTGGGATAATGTCTTTTTTTTTTAATTTAAAAAAAATTTTTTTTTAATTATAATCGTGTCACCCCAAGCAAGGCATTTTACTGCCACTTTTGTGCAGGGGGTTATATAGGAGGAATGTTATGAGAAAGAGTGAGAGGTTGTAGGGGGTGTCAGGAAGAGAGTAGAAGGAAGAGAATACTGATGAGTGGGGTGGACGGAGAAAAAATCATGAGAGAGAGGATGTAAGTTAGTGAAGCAGGAGATGACTATTGACTTTACCATTAAATTCTTGGAGATTCTAGCTGTCGGGAAAGCAGGTATGCAGAAGGGAATTCCACATGCGGGAAGTGCGAGAAAAGAAGCTGCTGGGGAGTAGAATTTGCGTTTACAATTTATTGGTTTCACAGTAAAAGGGTGGTACCTAGTTGCTAACCTTGTGGCTCAAGGAAATTCATATATAGGGGGCACCAGTGAGCTAAGTTCATCGGAGCAGAAGCCGTGAAAGTATTTGTAGAAGAGACGCAGCAAAGCCATACTGTGTCGGTGAGAAAGCAACTGTATCCTAGCCTCCAAGTCAGGATCGATCACATAACAGATTCTCTGTTGGATTTGGTCGAGGACACCTAAGTGGATAGCAGGACCACCAGACCAGATATGGCAGCAATACTCAATGCACGGGCGGATGGTAGATTTGTATATGTGCAGGATTGTTTTGGATGGGAAAAACTTCCTGGCCCTACACAGAGAATCGACTTTCTTACCAGCAGATTTAGCTCTGGATTCTGTATAGTTATACTTGTTCAAATGTCATGTTTAACATTCCCTATACTCTGATGAAATAACATACACTTACCTTACTATTTATAATAGTAATAATATTTATAATAATTTTGATGCTAGGGACAAATTTTGTTATTGGTACATATTGAAGGCAAGAGCACTGTATCATCTGTGTATCTTGTTGATAATATAGTTGCCAATAACAAATCCTGCATAGGTTGAATAGATCTAGTGATAAGACATATCCTTGTTTTACACCCCTTCCTATTTTTATTTATCTGCTGAACTCATTTCCTTTTCGTATGCAGGCGGTCCTGGGTATGACCATAAACTGCATCTGGCAGCAAGGCCTCTGATTGGGAGGTTGTGAGGAGCATGGAACCACCTCTGTTAGGGTCCCAGCTATGGGTAAATAGTTGCCCTCCCAAATCGGTGTCAAAATGCTATGAAAATATTTACCAACAAAACCTTTTTTGAATGAAAAATGTTACCAACAAAACTTTTTTTGAATGAAAAAAATTGATTTAAGATTAAAAAAAAAAAAAAACGTCTCCAGCCTAAAATGACCATTTAGATGTTGATAGGCCGTTAAGCAGGAATAAACAAACAAATCATATGCAGGCGGTTTGCTACCAGTACAGATTCTTGATAATTTTAATATCTTTTCTGAATATGTCTAAGTTAGCAAGCATCTCTATCACATCTTTGTGGCAGACTTTGTCGAACGCCTTTGCATAGTCTATGAAACACAGGTACATGTCTTTCTGTATTTATATTGACCATTTTGATAACATTCTGAGCATAAATATTGCATTCCTTGTTCCAGTGTCCTTGTTCTTGATCTATCTCTGGCTTGATTCTACTGCACATTCTATTCATCAGAATTCAGATGATGAGTTTTGTTATGTGGCTCATTAAGCTGATTGTTTGGTGGTGTACACATTCCTTTGTGCCTTGTTTCTTCGGCATTGCTGTGAAAATTGATCTTAGGTTTTCCCATATATTTGCCTCTGTTGTAGATTTCATTTCTTATTTCTGTAATTTTGTCTACGTCAAATTCGTCTAAGGCTGTCAGCATCTCTATTAAAATACTGCCTGGTTCTATTGCTTTGTTTCTATTCAATTTGGACAGTGCAGCTTCCTCTTCAGTTTTTAATATTTCTCCATCAGCATTTATGTGTATTATCAGTTTCTGTGAGTTGTGGTACAGTGGATATTAGCTCGGAACGAGAAATTGGTGAGCCAAATTCAAATTCCAGTTGATTTCCTTGCATTCACTTACGTACAAATACCTTTGGGAAAGGTATTAATCTGTCTCTTCCCTCCAGTTATCGATTAAATAATAGGACAGATTGGGTTCTGTAGTCTTGGCTGGCAACTAGTCTACCACAGAAAGCAATGGCAACTTACTGCAGGATAATCGTCTGCCCAGTCAGTCTTTTGAGACATGATTACCCAAAGTATGTTTCCTGTATGGCACTTAACTGACCGATCAGTTTCTCTCTCTTGTCATGGAAGTGATCTCTGATATGTTCGTTTCATCACTGTAGTATTTTCTCTTTCTCCAATATGAGCATTCCGTCCTTGGATTTTATACATCTTGTTGATGGGCAAGTCTTTTGTCCTGTTAGTTCTCTTATTTTTCATGCATGTCTCCTTTATTACTCAGGTTCAAACTCTCTTTTTTTTTTATTTTTTTTTATTTATTTATTTATTTATTTATTTTTATTTATTTATTTATTTATTTTTTTTTATTTTATTTTATTTTATTTTATTTTTTTTTATTTACACTGTCCTTATATTTTTCCTGTAGGTTTGGTTCAGTTCATTCACAAGTCTGTTGTATTGCAGTCTGGGTGCTGCATTGGGTTTCTTTAATCTCTCAAGTTTCATCATTCTTTTTTTTTTTTTTCTTTTGTGTGCCATGTCCTTTCAGGACATAGGCAATCATGGCTTTCCATGTCTCCCTGTCCCTGGTGACTCTTAGCACGTTTTCTCCTGTTGCACCATGCAACCCTAGTTCCACCATCCACCTGATTAGGTCCTTCAAATATGTTATCCGCTGTTTTCCCCTCTCTCTTTTTCCCTCTATCTGGCCTGTAAGTATCATGTTCTTCAAGCCCTCCTTCCTCATTGCATGTCCCTGGAACTTCAATTGTCTCTCTTGTTAAATTTGATCTAGTCAATGATAAAGCTTTTATACATAAAGCATTGGATTAGATATTAGGGAAAAAACACTTTCTGAAATAAAAAGAATGTAAGTTCTCATACTGTCTGTAGCCAAGTGTTTATTTCTAACCCATGCTCTTTACAAATGGACAAAGAATTGAAGTCCACAGAGGATTGCAATAAAATACAGCAGGAATAAGATTGATAGATGTGTTGTTTTAAGGTTGATGCAGGTTATTTAAAACCAGAAAATATTTTTGGATTTTAATAAATTTTTGATGATAATAATTTACTAATACAAGTCCTACTAATTAACCCATAGCTGGGGAAGAGGAGTTGATTTATACCTTTCTTAAGAATATTTGCTTATAAGTGAATATAACAAACTAAACTAAAATTAGAACAATTCCAATCTGTAATTACTCCATTTGCATATCCAAGGATATGGCACTTGGTATTCTCAAGTGGTCATCCATCTACGTATTAACCACGCTTGACATTGCTTAACTGGTGATCATGCAAGAACTAGTGTTTTAATGTGATGTGGCCATAAGCCTAGAAGAAAGAGGAAAGAAATATTACATAAAAATTACTATCTAAATACTTTATGGTCACAATTATTAAATATTAATTAAGCATTCTGATTAATAAGGTTTATGAAAACACGCACATACCCACCCATTGTGTTGGATTTTTCGTTGTCCTTCAACTGATATTATTCCTAAAAAATGACATATTTATATATTGAGTGGCATTTTCGATGAAGATCAAAGTAACCCTGGGACCAACGTGTCATTCCTCACTCCTTTGTGACCAATGGTGTTTTGAATCCGAATGGATCAAAATGTCATGATCCAGTAGATTTACCTCGGATCAGTGTAGTGGCTGTGTTCTTTGGAAAAAGTGTGATGCAAAAACAAATATATGGAAGCACATAAATATAAGAGTGTAACAATTTAATCTGTCAGTTCTTTGACCTAGCAACAGATTTTATTAAAAAAAACAAAAACAAAGGAAAGTTTTTAAAAGTGAAATATTTGACATTTCAGTCTGAACATAATGTTTAAATATAATCCAGTACAATGAACATATTTGACCTTTTTAAATTATGAAATTTGCTTAAAGTGTATTCAGCCATTTTGAATATTGTAAGATGTGGTCTGGCCATGATAAATTAGCAACCAATCAGCATGACCCTTCACGAAAGATAAATGCAAACCATTTGCTATCATTCAGATATGAAAGATCTAGAAATAACACCATGTTGTCAAAACACATGCGGGGAGGCTAAGAATGAAAGGGCAAACACCAGTAGTAGAATTTAATATAATGAAAAGAAAAAAGCTAAAAAGCAGACTCAGAAATTACAATCTGTGCATGGAGAAGTTGATAAACATAGAATTTAAAAATTTGAGTAGATTAATAAATGAAAGGCACTAAATTATTTCAAACTATTTCCATGCTGACACTGTGTGTGTATATGGGCACCTTGGCGTGGTGTAATGCTTAGCAAGATCGTATTGCTAGAATCATTATAAGTGAGCTCGATCCTCACTGGATACCCCTTACTTTTGGCCAGTGTGTCACATCTAAGCTATGCTTACAAAATCACCTTTCTCTAGGTTTGTGGGTTGGGTGCAGGGTTAACAACTCTACCCCATAAAAAACAGTTTGTTATGGAAACAGCAAAAACACTGCCCTACACACCATTGGGTGTAATGGAAAAGTTGAGATATCTATATATCTCAAGCCTCATCTGTGATACTAAAATGAAATTGTTAAATTATCTTTGATACTCAAGGCTGAAAGAGAGAAGGAAAAAGAAAAAGTGAGATAGTATCAGGAGGTAAGAAAATTATGAAAAGGACAAACAACCACATCATTTGGCATGCACACACTCAAAGAAAAACTTTAACCTAAACCAATAGTTTATAAATATTTTTTCACTTATAAAAATAACGAAAAAGAAAATTGTCAGTTGATTATTGAAACCTCCTGATGAGTGGACCAAATGATTACAAAAAGATTCATCCACAAAACTCTGGTGTCAAGGTGCTGAATATGACAAATCAGATATGTGACAAATTTTATATTTTTATTAATATATAAAAATGTGTGTGTAGACCCCCACTGTCAAATGAGATTATTTTGTTGGTGCCAAAATGCCATTAAGTGAACTTGTATGCAGTTGAATGCATCATGAGAAGATGAGGTTTCTTTCATTTTTCCTTTACTTTTTGTCACTTAACTTTTCTTCCGTACCCCTTCATTTGCCTTTGTCCTGTCTCATTTCCACTCTGCCTCCATTCTCTCACCTTTGCTCGATCTCCTCTACCGCCCGCCTCTGTTCTCTCGCCTTTGCCCGGTCTACCTTACCGCCCACCCCCGCCTCCATCTCATGCCTTTGCTTGTTCTCCCTTACCACCCACGCCGTCTCCAGTCTCACGCCTTTGCCCGGTCTCCCTTACCGCCCTCCCCCGCCTCCGTTCTCACGCCTTTGCGCGGTCTCCCTAACTGCCCTCTCCTGCCTCCGTTCTCACGCCTTTGCCCGGTCTCCCTTACCCCCGCCTTTGCCCGGTCTCCCTTACCCCCGCCTTTGCCCGGTCTCCCTTACCCCCGCCTTTGCCCGGTCTCCCTTACCCCCGCCTCCATTCTCATGCCTTTGCCCGGTCTCCCTTACCGCCCTCCCCTGCCTCCGTTCTCACGCCTTTGCCCGGTCTCCCTCACCGCCCTCCCTTGCCTCCGTTCTTTTTCCTTTGTTCTGTATCATTGTAGACTGCAATATTACCTCAGAATGTGGTGTTCAAAATTTGGCTTCCTGTGAATGTTTGCTTTTTCAAACTTGTCACTTTTTGAAATACTGTGGATAAGTTTAAGAAAAGTGAATCGGCAGATAGTGATCCCTAAATAGGAATTTCTACATTGTTTTCATGGAAGAGATGTTGTGATAAGTGAGTGATATCTTAAGGGGGGGACTTTAATGAACCTAAGGTACCTTTTTCATAGGTAGACTACTCTTCTCTAAATGATTGAAAAATTTCTTGATAGATATTGCCCACTTACTTGTATGATTTCAAGAGAAAAAACACCTTAAGAGTTTATAAAAAAAAATTTATTTCTGTGGTGTCACAATTTGTAAATGTTTTAATGCAACTCTAGTAGTTCCCACTTTAGCCACAGCTGAAAACAACAAAACAATTATAGGTTTTCAATTCATTTTATGTAACAACTACTTTCATTGTTCCTAATTTCTGTATGGAATTGTAGGAGTGTATTATTTGATCACATCGTTCAGATTGTGGAGATAAGTGTCAGTTTTTCAAACCAAGACACACCCTTGCATAACCCGAATAAAATTCATCTGTTCTAATATCCCGCGGTTGCTCTGTGAGTTAACATCTTTTCCTTTTTATCTTCTGTGTGTTTATGAATTTGTAACATTTATTGATTTTGAGTATTTTGTATTTTTTACTGTGTGAACGTTATTGTTAATTTGTTTTTCTTAGAAAATCAAATAATTTACATTACTTTGATGTCTGATCATTTTAGAATTAAAGTTTGATTACAGTCTGTATTTTTTAAAATGTTAATTAGAAAAATTTTTGATCAAATTAAGGAGATAAGACTGCAATCAAACTTTAATTCTAAAGTGAAGTGTTTTTCTGTTGACAATAGTCTTTAATATATCTTATTAAATAAGCAATTAAAAACTTTTCTCATTAAATAATGTCATAGTTTTCTTTTTTTTTATATATATATATATAATTCGGAGCAGATTTTAGGTTTCTGTTTGATAAAAACAAGTTGATGATTTAAATTCTCCAGAGTCATGCTTTTAATTAATGTAAAATAAAGAAAAAAATTAATTTAATCCATTTAAGAATAAGTCCTGAAAATTTAATTAAAATCCGGCAGTTATTTATTTTTAAAAGAATTTCCAAAACAGTGTTTTTACTGTAAAAGAAAAGATGCTAAATTTGATTTACTAAAATTTGGGCCAAATGCAGATGGAAAAATCAAGAATTTTAAACAAAAGTTTTCATGTGCTAGAAAAGTCTGAAAATTTTAATAAAAAATACTTTTGATTTTTTTTTTTTTTTTTAATAAAAATCTAAATATTTTGACAATAACATTTTTTTTATTTTATCAAGTTAGGGGCTTTTTATTATGCTATGCTCATTTTTAGAAAAGTTTTGGATGTACCTAAAAAAGTAACAAATGCATAAAGATATTGAATGAAATTGACTATATGACCAGACACTTCTGAGGGAGAGAATAAAATTTATAATTAAAAGTTTAAAATTTCAGCATTCCGACATTTTTTCATAATTTTTTGTCTGTACAATTACATCCGAAACTTGATTTTATTTTTCCCTCACCTTTCTACACATATATAATCCTATCATCAAAATCATTCAGTCTGATGAATTCCTAAAGGATGAAACCTGACACAATATTTTTTTTCACTTTGTTAGTAATTTGCTTAAAATTGTTGAGAGATAGGAGATATATATATCTGAAAGTTGGTGAGGTGAGGGATCAGCCAATTATGCTATTATGGTTTTTTTATCTTTTCAGTTTTCATGAAATCAAAACTATCAAAACAGGATAGCATAATTGGCTGATCCCCCCCCCCACTTAAAGATCTAAAACCTCTACATGTCAAAACTTCATTTCCCTTCAAACATTTATCACTTTCTAATACAACTAATTTAAATCTGAACTATAACTGTTATATATATATATACACACACACACACACACACAGTAGGTATGGATGGAATAATATTCAGTATCCAAAGAAACACTATTCTTTAAAAAGTGCTCAATACAAAGTAGAGCTAATAATGTGTCAGTTGGCGGTCAGTGTTGGGTTAGGTACTTACCAGGTATTATGGTGATGTATGTCAAATCGGATACCTGAGGGGAATTTGTTGGAGTGTCCATGTTAGTGTATGTATATAGATGTACATTGTTTTTTGTACTAGTAGACATATTGGTATTTTGTTTTACTTTGTGTGTGTGTATGTATATATATTTGTATGCGTGTCTGTGTACATATATGTATGTGTATATAGGTGTGTATTCTTGTCTATGCACGTTTTTATATGTGCATGAATGCTTCTGTGTGAATATTCCTGCGCTTATTTATGTATGTTTATGCTAGAAGTTTTGTATAAGTATTTTAATGTATGTGGTTATATTTTCTATTTTGTATGTGATGAACTGTGAAGTTTAGTCTTGTATGTTTTTGTTCTTAGCTTGTGTATTTGTGTGAGTATATATCTAATTATGTTTATTTGTTTATGCACTGAAATATGATTGTATCTGTCTTGACCTCATTCATTCAAGGTCATTGTCATCTTACGAATTCACGTATCCATTATTGTATCCTTTGTTGTTTTCCAAACCTGGCTTTAAAATTTCACAGATAAATTGACACATCAATAAAAGCAAAATTTTAAAATGTGTATGCATATATGCGTGCGTATATTAAGCTCTGTGTGCCTGCTCATCTATTTGTCCATGTGTGGATGTTTGTATGTGTACATTCATGTTTTCTCATTTAATATGTGAATAACATAATAATCTAAATATAATGATTTATTAAACTTAGAATTTAAAATTTGCAATAAAAATAAAGTGAATCTAATCATTGATTAATAATGCTGATCTCAATTTAATCGCATATTAATGTTAATGCCCCAAAAATTGTTTTTAAATTCTGTTCTCGTATTCTTCAAATTAGAAATTATTTTATTTTGATTGGTCCACACTGTCATTTATATCAGTCAGTCAAGTGCCATACGTGATGCACGCTTGTGTGATCATGTCTGGAAAGAGACATGACTGACTGGGCAGAAGATTATCCCGCAGTAGGTTGCCATTGCTTTCTGCAATAGACTGGTTGCCGACCAAGGCTATAGAACCCAATCTCTCCTGTTATTTAACCCATAACTGGAAGGAATAGATGGTTTAATACCTTTCCCAAGGGTATTTGCGTGTAAGTGAATGCAATGAATTCGGTTCCCCGATTTCTCGTTCCGAGCTGATATCCAATGCACCACAACGCATATCCGTCATGCATATGTATGACGGATGTGCATTGTGGTGCATTGGATATCTGCTTGGATGGGAAATGTGACATGGAGATCCAAAGACACATTGGCATGGCCGAGGACACATTTTAAAAGCTAACCAGAGAACTTGAAAAGAAAAGAATGCTGGACTGCTATGTGATATCTGTCCTACTGTATGGAAGTGAATGTTGGATGATCTCATCAAGGATGAAGGAGATGCTTGAGGCAGCAGAAATGTGGTTCTACAGAAGGATGCTGAGAATACCATGGATGGAGCACGTGTGCAACGATGAAGTGTTGGAAAGGATGCAAATAAGAAGAAAACTCGTACTTAATATCAGGAAGAGACAAATGAGGTTCCTGGGACATGTGAAAGGTGTGCCTGGAGAACTTGATACTCAAAAATCGGATAAAAGGAAGGAGAGACAGGGGAAACCAGCATGAGACATACTTGTTAGGTCTTAGCAAATGGATGATGGAGTGTGGTTTAGAAGAGATACCAAGAGAAAAAAAACATTGAGAGCGACAAGACAAAGCCAGGTGGAAGTCCATGATCATCTATGTCCTGAAGGAACATGGCACATGAAGAACACCAGAAAAAAAAAGCACTGTCTCAAAAGAATGGTTATTCCCTTGACACTGCTATTACTTTTGACTCCATTGACAATGCTTACTTACAAGATTATGAAAATATGTGAATCAAGTAATGCAATATGTTATTTACCATTTTATAAAGAAATAAATTGGATCAATTTTTAATAAGATTTTTCAAATATCAGAAAATATCAAAATACATAAGTGGATGCTTTTGGCCTAATTCACTGAGTATATATGGCAAGAGCAAATGAAAAAAATGTCTGGAAAAACACATTTGTTTCAAAATCAAGTAACTGTAATTGTAAGTTGTGAAAATTTACTCCACACATTTTTTTCTTCAGGTCATAGGGTTTAGTAAACACATCAATCTTTCAACCAAAGGATTTCTTTCCCCATAACCAATTGAAAAGTGGAAGTGCTATATCCCGACCCTCTGCCTGTCAACAAATGATCTTATGCAAACAGAACTTCAAGTTTTGTGTTTAATCAATTTTTATTTCTCTCTCTAAAATTCATTTTTATCTTTCAAAATAAAGGATTTTATTTTTTTGCAAACCAGATATTTTTATTTTTAGTCTACTTGCAAAATATAAGTTACCTATATCAACCTTTCTTGCCTTTCACAGTGGAGGTTACCCATATTCTGATTGGTTAACAAGTGGAGATTTCATCTACTTATAAAATCTACACAAATGTTTGGGTGATTGAATGTAACCTGGCTTTTGACTTGGGTATCTTCTTGCACATTTTTTTTCTTCTCTTTTTCCCTAACATAGATTAATTAACATTGTCAAGTTAAATGTTCTTAACTGCTGAGCAGGTATATTGTCTAAACAATTATTTCTGTAATGGATGATGAATATAGCGTATATCAAAATGTTATTTTTTTTTGTTTTCTAATTTGTAAAACATTCTTCTGTAAGGAAAGTGCATTCTGTTCTCTACATTGGTTCAGCGCAATATGGGAAATGCAAATCTGCATCAAATATTTATTCTAAATATCAAAGTGCAAAAATACCTGTACCAGAAAAATTGTTTTTGTTAAAAATGAAACAAAAACAAAAAAAAAAACAGCAAAACCTTGTGGCTCATCTCCATGGTTAATAAAAAAAAAAAAAAATTAAATAAAAACCCTTTACTGTACATTTCAAATATAGAATGTATAGTAAGTTTTAAAGCACTACTCTATTTGATATAGGTTATCTGATATGAGGGTTTGGAAGATTGTAATGCATCAGTTTCTGTAAGAGCATTCTTAACTTGAATATTATTAAAAATCTATATATATATATATATAAAAGGCAATCTGTGAGTCTGTGTGTGACTGCTTTCTATGCACGCCTATATTTTTTAAGCTACACCATTCAAGCTTTCTAGGGACACAAATCTACAGGGAAGCCAGGTCGACACATACTTTTTGAGTTTAAGTTCAGCAATTTTCCCTTTCGCACTTTTTGGTCAATGGAGCTGATTGTTTATACTTGCTCCATAAAACATCTAAGATCTAAGATGGTTGCTAAATTATGTCACAGGAATCAAATCATGTATCAAATGTGACTAAAATATTTTTTATTAAAAAAAATGAGTCTTTATATTTAACTTTTATTCCGATGTTTTAAAAATTCATTTGGTCAACAAAAAATATGAATATTTTTCCCATAATTTTGAAACAAAAGAAAAATTTTTTAAAAATTTAATATTTCATACTTCAGAAAAAAAAACTTTTAAAAAATTTTTTTTTGCTAAATATTTCATGCAGGAAATCAACTGTCTGTAATTCATGTGGCACTAATGTAACTTTTTCCTCAAAAATGAAATGTCTACATTTTGAAATATTCTTGGAAAATTTCTGAACTGAGAGCGTAATAGTTTTTATATTTTTAATTTCAGTAAAACAAAATAATTTCTATTTTTATGTTAAATTCATTTAGTCAACAAAAAATGTTCAATACTTTCCCCCGTAATTTCGAAACAAAAACAAACGCAATGTTGTTTACAATGTCACACAAAACATCAAATCATGTTTACACAAAACAAAAGAAAATAGATTTTTTAATGGAATTTTTGAACAATTTTGAAACAACAATTTTTTTTATATAATTATTTTTTTTTTATAACTGAGTTTTAAAGGAATTTATCCATTTAATATTATAAACATTATTGCATCACGAGATGTTTGTTTGAGTTTTGTAAACGTTGCATTCCAAGTAATTTAGCAGCCATCTTCGATTAAAGTAACAGGCACTCACACCAGGTGTTTTTGTAGATTTTTTCACATGCTTCCTAAAAAAAAAAAGAGCTCGGTTTGGGGGCGTATGACCACTAAAGCTGCAGCAGTCAGGGCAACAAGGGAAATTGCTGCGTCCAGCACTAATGCTGAGGCAGCACTGAGATTGCTAAACTGGGTTCAGTTTGACTCTCCATTTAAGACAGGTAAACTTCTATCTTATTTATTACTAACTCTACTTCCTGCAAATGTTTTCTATTCATTTCCAGATCAAAGACCCCCCCCCCACACACACACACCTAGAAGAAGACAAAAGTACGACCAGCACTAAAACTACACTTTATCCTCCGTTCAAATACTACAGCAAAATGCATTCAATGCCTTCTTAATGCTGAGAATGGTTACTAACAGCCTCAGCTCTCCTTTCCAACTTTCAATAAATGATTTCCATCTACTCCTCTCATTGGCATCTTCTCCTACTACTAAAATGTTCTGAGTTGCACGGGCAACGCCGGGTTATGATGCTAGTGCTGACTATATCTGAATTTTAATGCTAATTATTTAAAGAAATATACAACTTTGCACTATGCCGACTTATAGACATCTATTAAGTTATGTTTAGTTTGGCACAATATACTGTGAAGATTCATTCTTACAAAAAATCTCATTAGGTACAATAAAAGATTAACAACAATAACTACTAATGAAATAACTACTAATGAAATAACTACTAATGAAATAACTACTAATGAAATAACTACTAATGAAATAACTACTAATGAAATAACTACTAATGAAATAACTACTAATGAAATAACTACTAATGAAATAACTACTAATGAAATAACTACTAATGAAATAACTACTAACACTCTGCCATTAAATTTTTCTGTGGTTGGTAGAAGATTCATTCTTACAATAGATCTTAGCAATCTCAGCACACAATTATTAGAGCTTACAGTTGTGTCATGGTTCCCATATGATCATGGAAGTTAGACAGCTTCTAGCCTGGTGAGTATCTAGATGGGTGACTGCTTTTGAATACCAGTTGCTGTAAGCTTGTATGTGTGGGTGGTGTAATGTATAAAGGCTCAGAATTGTTAATCAGAGCTGATTTTATTGGATTTGTTATATCCGCTTATGTACAAATAACCTCAGAAATGGTACAAATCCATCTTCTCCTCCCCAGCTATATGTCAATTAGTAAGACTTGTATTGCTAAAAAACATTATCTCAAAAAAATAAATTCTTACACTCTAAAACTTTCTTATGGCCTTTAAAAATCTGCAATATTTTTATAACCCATAAAAAAAAATGAATATGATGTTCCTTTATATATATATATATATATATATATATATATATATATATATATATGAGAGAGAGAGAGAAAAACTTCTTGATAAAATCCGAAGAATCTGCAATATCATTGGTACTGATCTGGCATTTAGGCTCCAGTTACTTTCCCACTTCCCTAATGTGGCTTCCCTGTACTTTTTCTATAAAAACTTGCATGGTAATTATTCTGAACTTTTTTCTCATTGTGGTGTAGTGGATATTAGCATGGAATGAGAAATCGGAGAACCGAGTTCAAATTCCAGTTGAATTTGTTGCCTTCACTTACAGGCAAATACCCTTGGGAAAGTTGTGAATCTATCGATTCTTCCTCCAGCTATGGGTTAAATAGCAAGATAGATTGGGTTGTTCAGCCTTGGTTGGCAACCAGTCTACTACAGAAAGTAATGGCAACCTACTGCAAGAAAACTTTCATGTCTCGAAACAGACATGATTGCCCAAGTGTATATCACATATGACACTTACTGATTGACAGCAAGATCTCCTCATTTTACAGTTGAAATGGCTATGTGTAAAAACTTTAAGTTCTATGTTAAGTTTCTGTTTTCACGCTAATCAGTTGTGGTATGCTCTTCTGGCTTTTCAGTTAACTTTGCCTTTAAGTTTTTGTAGGTCAAAGTTAATCATTATTTTCTGTATTAAGTCTTGTTCTTTTTATTGTTCTCTCTTTCTTATTCTTTAACCCTTATTAACCCCTTGTACCTTAGTAGTGTTATATATATATATATATATATATATATTAAACAGTACTTTATAATTTTCACTGGCCTTAATTGTTTGAGAAATCTTATTTGAAAAAGATCTAATCTTCTGGCAGAAATCAAACCTGCATACTCTCAACACTGAGGAGATGCTGTTGTTAGATCTATAATAATATGAGACCAGTGTAAATTATAATGTACTGTTTAGTATATATATATATATATAAAACAGACTATCCACTCAAATCTAAGTATCTATTAGGAAAAAAAATACTGTTAAAAATAAATAAAATTCAAATATGTCGGCTAATGCCAGTTTCATAAATTTCCCTGTAATTCCATAATATATAATGGCCAGTCACTCGTATCTGATGATGCTTGTCCACTAGGGTGGCTAGCTAACCCCCTTTGCAGATGGTTGCTCAGGCAAACTTGTGTTTAACATCCACAGCTTACCTGTGGTTTTTACTACAACTATGCTGATCAGACATTTACAGTTTCTGTGTGAGAGCTCATTATTCAGTCTTAACAACAATCTGAACAAGGCCAGTTTGCTCAGACCCAGGCTCTTGATGATTTGTGACTTCAAGCTAACATAACCATCAACAGCTTCTTCAAGGGAGCCATCTACCCAATTTCACTCACAAGGCTTGGATCAATCTGTGGTATTGTTTTCAGGCACTTTTCAAAGGTGCTGCATGCTGGGATTGCCCCCTCCAAACTAATAACCTCATGAAGTTACTTTCCTGAAAAATCAATTATGGTGAGATTCGAACCCATACTTCATGAAAGTCAACATTCTAACCACTTGGTCACATGCCCATATATAAATTTTGCCCACCGAAACCAACGCTACAACAATTAGTAGTATAAGTTTTTTTTTTTTCTTTTTTTTAATAGTGAAAAGGTTTTTTTTCTTTGCCTCACCCTTTTTTAAGGTGTGGTTATTGATGGGTTTTTATTGGAATTTTTCTTTTTTTCCTGTGATGCCTTAAGGTGATTCATGGGTTATGCAAAGCTCACCTCTCTCTTTCATCTCTGCTCAAGTTGTCTGAAGATTGAAGATCTCATTAGCATGGAACTCTGGTTATGACTAGAGCCATTCTTTCATAGGATTTAACATTGTTGAGCATTTTTTGCTTGATCTAGGCTTCAACCAATTTACTAAGTAGATCAGTTTGCTTTTAGGTTTTTTTCTTTTTTCAGTACTGTCAGTTTTAATCAAGACTGTATCTAGATAAGTTTTAGGATTCAGCAAGTTGTCTGTTGGCTCCATCAACATATATATATATATATATATATATATATATATATATATACACACACACACACACACACATGGAAAAAATTAATCTTAGTATTTGCAGATCTTATTTTAGCCTTAAGTAGCAGTATTTATTTGATTTTTTAATCAAATTAAGGCTGTACCTAATTTTTAAGTATTTGAAAATATTTTCGTATGTACAAAATTTAATTAAAGAATTAAGAGGGAAAAATTATATATATTGACTACACCAAAGAAAGATTTATTTTTATTTTTCTAACATTCTAACATTTTTTTCATTTTGTTGGAAATAAACAATATATAAATTGCCCTATTATATCAAAAATACCTACACCTATATACGAACTATTAAAAAGCCTCAATTAAATAATTTATCCATACATGTGCAACAATTACAACATTGCATCAGCAAATGAATTCTTAAAATATAACAGCAGAAATGTAAACACCCTTCAAAATGGCTATAGAAATGGCTGAAAGTGCTTGGGATGGTAAAAATTACAATTTTTATGTTATCTCCATCAAAATGAAAAAATGTGGGATGCTGGAAAAACTTAGTCAGCTGTATTTAGTGAAAGATGTTTGAAAGAAAGGTTGCTGCCCAAGTATTCACACACACACACACACACACAATTGTGTCTCTATTATTCTCTAGATTTTCTTTTAGTTCTCTCTGCTGATCCATTCAAATTATTCCCGTTGTCTATTCTTTCACCTGCCAAACTTAATTTGATTTCCCATTGATCAGAATCAAGAAATTTTCAGCCATTATTGTTCTATGCAACATCTTATATTGTGAAGGGTACATGAAAAAAATTAATGTTAAGAATGATTTAAGTAATGAGAAAGCACATTAAAAAAAATCATTCCAAATTTGTGGCTAATAGCAAGAGACAAAGAAAAAAAACCCCTATAGAAACTACTTGTTGAAAAGTAAAGGTGAACTGAATGTAATATAAAAGGCGTCTGCTGTTATATCCACCCCCGCCCTTGTATACCAACCAGCTGCTACACTAATCTTGCTTCTAAAATTAGCAACTTGGACAACTAATTTATTTTTATTTATTTTTGTTTATTTATATTTTTTATCTATTTTACTTATTTTTATTTATTTTTAAAAGGAAAACTGCGATATTAGAGAAGATTAATCAAGTCTCTTTGCTAATTTTCATCATTTGGGATTTTCTTGTCCCAAATAGTAAGTCTAGTTCCAGAGGATCCAATTCCTCAGGTATCATCTTATTGCTTGGGGAAGGGCAAGGCCTTCCTTGATACTTCTACCATGTCAAAAAGAAAATCTGAGGGATTTAGATAATATCTACACGCACAAATTAACGCACCCCCCCCATTTCTACATGAAACCTTGACTTAGATTAAATTTACTCTTATAGGGAAAATAAATAGTGAATGTTTTCATTTCATGATATATACTAATACAATGTTAGGTAGTAGGTGGGTATTTAGTAGAGAACAAAGAATACTAACTCTCTATTTGATACTGTGACGTGGGGTTAGTTTTTCTTTAGCTTTTGTGCCTTAATTTACTTTATTTTTCTTTCTTTTTTTAATACTATTGATCAGTCGATACAAGGCTTGAGAGACACTCAGTCGGTTACTGAATTTAATGTAATAAAGGCATAAAATGAGGAAGTAGAACAGATTACAGTTGGGCATAGACGTGAAGAGTTCAAGATCATAGTGATTAGGGAACCGTTCCATGAGGAATCTGTTCCACCAAATAAGTTCTGGGAAGAAATTGTGTGAGTGGAACTACCTTCTTACCAATGGAATATGAGGGTGAGGATAAGGCCTCTCTATGTAGCATGGTAGGTCCTAACTGTGACTACAGGGGAACCAAGGAGTGAATGTGATTTGCCTGAATATCTGCCATGAAAAATAGCATTAAAGAAACAAGAGGCTTGCAATGCTTCATTTGTGGGGAAAAAACTTGTATGAGGGAAATAATTTATCACCTACAAGGCTGTGTAATTTTTTTTTTTTTTTAGTCTGTCAAAGCTGGAAGGTGAAGATTGAGTAGCACCAGTCTAAATATGGTAACACTAATTCATTTTTTGTCTGTTTTTTTTTTTTTTTTTTTTTTTTTTTTTTTTTTTTTTTTCTAGCCAAACATAGGGAAAAATTAGTTTGAAAAAGTTGATTTCATTTTCTGGTTGAAAAATAAACATTTCAAATTGGGAAGTTGTTGCACATGTCTGGTCATTTTTTCTTAATCATTTCACCCCGAGCAAGGTGGAAATGCCACTGATGTGCCGGGGGCGACATAACAAAGAAAATTAATTAGAAGAGAGAGAAGAGGAGTACAAACCAATTAGAAAAGAGCAATAGAAAGATGAGAATGCAGGTGAGATGACAGTTTCAAGCTAGGAGAGAAAGGGAGGGATATAGGGGGTGGGGGAAGGGCTAGAGTCAAGTGGTTAGTAGGTGAGTATTGACATTGCATTTAAACTTCTGCATGTGTTTGATAAAATGCTGAATAAAATATTAGGAAGAAAACACTCCCACTTTTGTGAGATGGAAAAGGAAAAGAATATTTTGAATTGTTTATCCACTGAAAGAAATTCACTAATGTTATTGGCTACATCATTGCAAATTTCTTTTTTGAGTGGGTGTAAGGCAGTAGTCACAATAAAAAATACGCCAGAATTCGGATTGACTAAACTTGATCTGGATTATGGAATGGGAACATGTAATATGATAATGACCTAAAATAAAAAGAATTTATTTTGCACACCCAGAGAAATGCAAAATGATTATAAAATAAAAACTCAACAATGTTGGTATCAAAAACGGACAACTTGTCAAAAGACTTAATACCTTAGACAAGAAAAAAAATTTCATATGAGAAAGTAAAGAAGAAAAAAAACATCCCATATGAAAAGAGAAGAAAATAAAAAAACCCATACAAGGAAAGATCAAAACACAAACTGCTACCTCTGCACTAAATTAAATCAGTGAAGGACATTTTATGTCAATACTCAAGCTTCACATCCACACGATCTTCAAGCAACTAGAATGGAGATGAAAGAAGAGTCCTAGAATTTATACCTTAGAAAGTAACAGTAACTATTGCTTCATGATGGTGATAGAAGAGGAATTTTTAAAAAATGCAGTGTATAACACCCCCCTCTTTACTTGCCAAAATCAGGAGGTATATATATATAAGAAAAATAAGGCAGACACGTTATTTCAAGGTAAATCAAAAGGATAGGCCTATTTCAGGCGAGCCATCATCAGCTTCCGTCTTTATTTTACAAAGGATCCTTTGAAAATAAAGATGAAAGATGATGATGGTTCGCCTGAAATAGGCCTATCCTTTCGATTTACCTTGAAATAACGTGTCTGCCTTAATTTTTCTTATATTTGCTCTATATGTATTTATATACATACATATTTAGAGCTCTCTGAGAGAGTTATCCTACCACTGTATGTACAGGGTACTCCTTTAGATTATTCTATACCCACACTGCATGCCGAGATAAAGATATATATATATATATATATATACACACACACACACACACACACATTCTTATAATATACATTTTATTCCTCGCTGTTATAAAACTCAGTTGAACAGCACACAATACGAGCACTATACATATATTATTTAGTTCATTCAGACTAGTATTTTTTTTTCTTAACATGTGTTGTGATTTTTGAAATGTGGTATTCATTATTAGTGGTATTGCTATGTGGACCAATATGATTGCTATGGTTGTTATACACTGAATTCTTGGGGCCATTGTAATCTTTGGCCTTCAAGAGACACATGGCCTGCCTATTTAAGGTATCAGTTAAAACATATCTGGATGCCTGGGTCTGGTTGTATTGAAAGATCCTATCCTCTATTTCCATAAAACAAATGCACAAATGATACATTCTCAATTAAGTGTTATACATTTTTTCTTTTTAAATTTTTTTCTTTTTTTTATAATTGTGTTGCCCCAAGCAAGGCATTTTACTGCAACTGTTGTGCAGAGGGTTACATAGGAGAAATGTTATAAGAGTGACAGGTTGCAGGGGGTGTCAGGAAGAGGGTATGAGAAGGATGAGAACACTGATAAGAGTGGGGTGGACGGAGAAAAGAGCATGAGAAAGGATGCCAGTTAGTGAGATAGGAGATGACTATTGACTTTACATTTAAATTCTTGGAGATTGTAGCTGTCTGGAAAGCAAGTAAGTGGAAGGGAATTCCACAGGTAGGAAGTGCAAGAAAAGAAGCTGCTGGAGTAGAATTTGCGTTTACAATTTATCGGTTTCACAGTAAAAAGGTGGGACCTAGTTGCTAATCTTGGGGCTAGAGGAAATTCATGTATAGGGGTACCAGTGAGCTAAGTTCATCGAAGCAGAAGCCATGAAAGTATTTGTAGAAGACACAGGGAAGCCACACTGTGTCGGTGAGAAAGCGACTGTATCTGAGCTGCCAAGTTGGGATTGATCACATTACAAATTCTTTGTTGGATTTCGTCAAGGACCCCTAGGTGGATAGCAGGAACACCCGACCAGATATAGCAGCAGTATTCAATGCACAGGCGGATGGTAGATTTGTATATGTGCAGGATTGTTTCAGATGAGGGGGGGGGCTTCCTGGCCCTGCACAGAACTGAACTTCTTAGCAGCAGCTTTAGCTATGGATGCCTGGGTGATCATGTTTCAAAAGAGACATGATTGACTGGGCAAAAGATTCTCTCACATTAGGTTGTAATTACTTTCTGCAGTAACAAATGAGACTAAGTCGACTAAAACTGAGATGTTTTAAGTGATTTGATTCATCTATCCCCCCCCAGCCCCCCCCCTCCAACTCCACCACCACTGATTAAATAATGGATTCAGTTAGAAATTGGGAAGATTATAACAAACAATCAGATATAATGAAGAAGGCCGGGGCATACAACAGCCAAAATAGGAGTTTAACTATCAAGGTGAGGATGTTGATATGAATAGCAAAGGATCTTTGTGAATATTGACATTTATGAGAAGGGAAATGCAAATGTGTATCAATAAAGGCGTTGATATTCCAATATAACAGATACCTGAAGGAAGACAGCAGTGCATGTACATTTGCAAATTATAAAAAAAACAAAAACTGTCCTCACACCTGCCAAAAAGATGTACAGTCTATTGATTTTGATGAACCAATCACCAGTCCAGTTAGTTATATTAACTTCTGCATAAATACCCTTGGACAAGTTACGAATCCACCTTATACCCCAACTATGGGTAGTAAGACACATATCTGGAAAAATCATTATCTTCTAAGAAAAAAAATATTGTTACCAAAAGAAGGAAATTATTCTTACAATCCAAAATATATTTTTAAATAACCTATGAAGGGTTGGCAAAACAAAAAAATGAATGTCTTAAACTATTGTGTCAATCAACAAACCTGATGCAATTGGATAAGTAAAGAATGCCTATTGGTAGAAATCTTAATTACCAAATCAGTGACCATGCTGTCATGTTAAGGTCGATTCCCATAGACAATGAAAAAAAAAACGTTCTAAGGAAGTTATTTTTATTATTGCTTTAATCATTACTGATAATGACTTCTATTATTATTGCTGTTATTTTGATCTCGACTTTGTTATTCTACAACCATTAAAAATTAAAAATAAACAATCTGAAAGATATAATAAAAAGCAACAGAAACAATAAATGTGGAAGCCTTTAGCAAAATGTGTTCATTCCAGTGGTGATATTCTGAAAGATATTGTTTAATTTGTGGAAAAGCAACTTTGATCTTGGTAATTTGTCAAAACCAACTTCAAGATTTCAGTTTTTACACATTTCTTTGTGTTCAGATACATTTTGCAAAACCATTCCTCTCTTCCTCTTTTTCACACTCTCTTGAAATGACGCTAAATTAGCCATTCTCCTAATATGAAACATTTGACATTCATGGATCGAGCAGCCAATACTGCTTCTGGTTGAAATTCATTAAAAAAAAAAAATCTTAAAACAAGTTTTCTGGAGAATAGGTTTCTCAAGTCCAGTAGCTGATATTGCTCTTTCCACTATTGACAAGGGTTTCCTTCCTAACATTTTATTTGAAGTAGTTATTTGGTACAGTTGTTTGCTGTGTAGTACCAGACTGCAATGTTACAAAGACCCTCAGGCTTCACCTGCTCAAAGCCATATTTAACCATTGATCTTAGAAAGCATATATATATTTTCATTTGAATGGGTTTGATGCCATGCATGACATCCATTTGAAAGTCTTGATATGATGAAGCTATTATAAATCTTTTTTTCTCACTCTCCTTCCTTGTCTTTACATATTTGGACTATTGTCTTCATGCTAGGAAAGAGAATGATATACCCCAGTGATTGTAATAAAGTGTTCGGTTCAAAATTTCCAGCAGCTGAAGAAGGTTAATCGTCAAAGCAATTTACAAATGGCAACCAAGATGAGGACAATAGTCCAAATAATGTAAATACTACCTCATCTCATAAATATAGACAGATTCATCATCTCCCTCGTTCTCTTATAATAAACAATTTTCATGAAGCTCAACTGAATACCATGTTTTTCCTTCTCTCTCTTTCTCACGCAGACATTCATATTTATACACACTCACTTGGTTATTTTAAATGACACTAAAGATATCTTTTCTTGAAATAAATTGCAAATAATCAAAGGAAATAATCAACAGCAAATTTCATACAACATATTAATAGCAGGAATTGCATTGTTGGTTTGAGTGCTGGGAATTTCACCATTCGAATTCCAGTTGAATCCATTGCATTCATTTACGCGCAAATACCCTTGGAAAAGGTATTAATCTGTCTCTTCCCTCCAGTCATAGGTTAAATAGCAGGACAGATTGGGTTCTATAGCCTTGGCAGGCAACCAGTCTACTGCAATGGCAACCTACAGCGGGATAATCTTCTGCTCAGTTAGTCATGTCTCTTTTGAGACATGATCGTCCAAGCGTGTTTCACGTATGGCACTTAACTGACTGATCTAGGTCGGGCTCGTTATATCACCTTAAGGAACTGGAGTCCATTTACATCAGGTCCTGTGGGCCTGGTCTGTAAACAGAGAGAATGCCTTTTGGGACTGAGTATTATTGGGCTCTAGTATCCTTAGTTTTTTTTCTCCACTTCACAATTCCCATTTCAGATTTTTACTTTAATGCCTAAATCCCAGAAATTAAACTTGATAATCATCTGGTTGAAACCGGTTTTTTTTTTTTAATGCCATCCAACCTTTAGTTATTCCTGACGGTTATTAAATTCTGTCCTGTTAAAAATTTATTTAAATATATATAATCAACCTAAATGATTCATCTCAAAGCAAGTAAGCAAAAACCCATTCATGCACACAATGAAAAGTAATTAAAAGAAAATCAACCACCTACGAGTAATACAACATTTAAAAAGTCGACACAACAAAAACAATCAAACACAATTAACTACTTGCAGGCCACTCACAAAAATATTATATACCAATCCCCATATAAATAAGGAAAATGCAGGATACAACAGCAAGTGGAAATTTAGCCCTGAAGAGTGAAGACATCATGGTGGCTTCACAAAACATTGAAATTGGCACGACTCTGCTCAGTTAAGCAACAAACTTCTCTACAATTAACCATATATATAATCTCACTTTAAACATTGGTATCTAAAGGCGTATTATGATGTGAAAGATGCCTGCCAAAAGCTAAGCAAAGTATTCAGAAAGAGGAAAATTTTGTTAGAAACTATAAAAAGAGTGCTAAACTGTTACATAACATCAATTCTCTTATATGGCAGTGAATGCTGGACAATCTTGTCACAGATGAAGAGACTTCAGGCAACAGATGTGGTTCCATAAAAGGAAACTGGGAATATAATGGAATAAACAAGTGACCAATGATGGTGTTTTAGAGAAAATGAAAACAAAAGGGATACTTATGCTTATTATCAGAAATAGTTGAAAGTTTCTGTGGTACATCATGAGGAAAGAGGTCTTGGAGAATCTGATACTCACATAACACTGTAGGCAAGAGGAACAGAGGAAAACCATGCATAAACTACATAGCGTGCTTGAAGAAATAGATGGCAGAACAAGGTTTAAGAGAGATGACATGACAAAATTTATTAAAAAGACAGAAAATTGTGGAGGGCTATGATCACCAACATCATGAAAAGACAAGGAACAGAAGAAATGTTAGGATGCATGTGACATTTTATTCATTTCTAGGGGAAAGCAGAAGAGGCCAAGGCCTCCCTCCCAAATTTTGGCTGCCCCCCTCCCCTCATAAGCTTAAAAATCTATGAAACTGATCACTCTGATTTTGGTAGGTAGGATTTGATCTTGAACATTTTTTTTTTTTTAATCGTATCACCCCGAGCAAGGCGGTAACGCCACTGATGTGCAGGGGGTTACGTAATAGTGAAAAGATTGGAAAAGAGAAAGTCGGAAACCACATCCTAAACAGGGAACAAGGGATGAGCCTCTTAACCTGTTCAACAGACATGGGTGGAATGTGAACCGGGTGTCTCTGTGTTTTGTTTTTCATTTAGCTTTTTAAGGACATATGCAGAAATCAGAGCAGACAAGTCACACTGTTTTGCTAGTATTGACGTTAGTATTGACGTTAGTATTAACTCTTTGGTTTTGTTTTGAAATTAACCTCTCTTGTGTCCCAAAAGCTTGAGAATGGAAAAGAGGGCAAGAATAGATTAGAACGCCACTACAATGAATGAAAAGTTATTCTGTTTAATTTGGTGAAGTAACATACTTACACTGATTCTCAACAAGTTGTGTATAAGATAGTGGTGTAATATGAAAAATAAAAACATAGCTTGAGTTTGATCCCTAAGTGTTCCCTCCTCTTAATCACCTCCGGTTATTGTAGAACAGATTCCAATGTGGGTGTTTCTCTAAACACTATAATCTTAACCATTTTAAGTTCATTAATCAGATAAGTGGTGTACATGATACACACTTGGGTGGTCATGTTTCTTTCAATCCATGACTGATGAGGCAGATTTTCTTTCAGTGGGATGCCATTTCTCATAGAATTATCATCACATAGTATTTTAAGTTAAGCAAAAAAAAAAAAAAATGTCTGGATTATTTTTGTGAATATCTCTTCAGCCTACCCTAGAACTGAACTGTTATATTTGAATGTGTATCAAGCAGGCTTACCACCAAACTGTACATCCTTTATTGGACCACAATTTTTTGTTCAATGAAGGCTAAATATCTTTTCTTATGAAGTGAATGTTAAATGGACTAAATTTAAATAAACCTCTAGACATTCATGGAAGAATTATGAGAAATATTTTTATTTGTATTACTCATAATGCTTTAAAAATGTGCATAATTAGTTGATTAGAGGTATATTATTGAATTATCATATAACCTCTTTTGGTCTGGCTCATTTTGCCAGACCAAATCTGGTATGGCAGTGGAACTGAGTGTATCATAAAATCTGTGGTGTACCTTTTCTCTTTGTGCTGCTGTTAAGTTGAAGAGAAGTTGATTTTAACACCTGGTTATTTACCGTTTACCATTATCTTAGTTCTTTTGATTTACTCATTCCTGTTTTCTTTTGTGAAGTTTAGTCGTCATTTAATTGTTCTTCTCAATTGTTGATGACTCAATTGAACAAAAACCAAAACTCAAACTAAGACACCATTTTTTTTTTTTTTTTTTTTTTTTTTTTTTTTTTTTGTTGCTATTCATTCCCTTTTCATGCTGGCAAATTTGATTTCACCAATTCTCAAACCACAAGGGTTAACCGAAAGAAATTGACTTACCCAAAGTACAAACTGAAGATTATATAAACATGGAACTTATAGACTGTCCCATCCAGATTTTTCTTTGGCCTTGGACTGTTTTGGGTCTGAAACTTGTTAGTCAGCCAACTTCATATTTTTTTTTACCTTTTCTCTGTGGGCGTTTCTAATTGATACTCTTCGGAAATTACAGGTTTGTAATTTTACATTTTCATCTTGTTCTTTTATTCTAAAATATAGAGCGCAACTAAGGTGGTCCTTGTTAAGGATTGCCTTGAGCAAAATGCATTTAATGTAAAGCACTGTGGTGAGTTTTGGTTTTTAATCTTTTAAATAATAATACTCTATTATTTATAAGAAAACCCATATTTTTGTTTTTAAGGCATCCGTTGATCTTTGAAGCATTACAATTCATAATTAATATAAATGTGATTTATTCATTTTTGGCTTATGACTATGAAAATAGTTATGGTATTTAATGTTATGACACCCACTTAAAATTTTCATGTTCTATTAAGAAAATAAATTTTTGGATAGTGAATGTAATGTTAGTGGAACTTCATCTGTCTTCCCTATTTGGCTGAGTTGAAAAAATTTGGGGGACATTTATTAGAAATTTATGCTAAATTTGTGGGTAGAGATGGCTTTTTTACTTGTTATCATGGATTATTATTCCACACACACACACACACACACAGTCATGGGTATGACGATAAACTACATCTAGCAGCAAGGCCTCTGATAAGGTTTAGTGGAGTGTGGAACCACCTCTTAATTGCTGTTGTTCCCAGGTCTACACTGACCTGGGGTCGTTTAAGAGAAAAAGAAAAAGGTTAGGCTGGGTAAGAGTCTTCAGTTTTGGATAGCAACTTACCTAAGAGAAGGAAATCTCTGAAATAAAAGCCTATACACCAACTGTGTAGAATAAGGTACGTTGGACTCTCTAACCTTGGTAGACTATCTTCCTGTAGATGATGTCTTGATAAAAATACTAAATTTCCAGTCTCCTAAACTGGTTGGTGTCAGTAAGAGCATTCAGCTGTAAAAATCACTCCAATATTTCATGATGGTTCAATTACGGGGCCACCAAGAAAACCCAGTCCAACCCATGCTAGCATGGAAATGGATGTTAAACAGTTTAAGTCAAAAGATTGAACACCTCTGCCAAGGCAATGCCAACATCATTTCAGCAATTAGCAAGAGATGATCATTAACCCTGGAACACTAACCACCAATTAAAGCTACACCACTACTGACCATTGGTATATCATACCCAATTTTGAAAATATCAAAAAAATATTGAATATAAATTTTTTATTTGGAATGTTTTACATGAAAGCACTTCAAAATCTGTACTTTGAGTTAACATTAATAGGAACTGAAAAACATTATTTAGGTAAGAAAATCAGGTACTAAAAATTTAATTGTAATTAAAATGGCATCATTTGTGCTAGTGACTATACCCATGGTTAATGTGTTTGCGTTAAAATGAGAATAACTGCAATGAACTTGACCTCACTCTCAAGGATGAAAATACAACAAATGAAGCAGACCACTCTCAAAATTAAATGTGCACTTTAAATGTACCATGAAAGTTACAAAAAGTAATAGTAAAAAAAAAAAAAAAAAGAAAAATTGGAAACATTTCCCAGAAACTTTATCCCATAGCAGATTGAACCCAAAATTTAATCACGCCATGCCAATCACGAGGCCAATCTTGCCTGAAAGATTCATACCGTGGATCTTGCATTCTAGCTAATGAATCAATTATTTAATTGTGTCATTAATTTTAATGATTGTTTTCAATGCAAAATAATTTCATGAAAAAATAATGGTTCTAACACTGCTTATTTTCTCAGATGGCATTTAATTTTTAGTGAATTTAATTTTCATATCTGATATGCTTTTTTTTTTTTTTTTTTTTTTTGCACCTCTATTTGCTGTAGTTGTTTGATGTGCGTGTAATAAAATAATTAAACATTAAATTTTAGGCAGAATAATTGTGGAAGAGTTTTTTTACTTTTTAATATTCCATAGTTGTATTTTGACTAACTTTTTTTGTATAGTTTTGTTGAAAATAAATATTAAATTTATATTATAAAAACTATTTTCTTGGAAGAAAATAGTACATTAAACAAATATAATTACCTAAAATAGTCTAAGGGAGGTAATTCAGTATTTGGCATGTGAAATGTCTAAAAAATATTAAGAGAAACCAGATAAGTAACTCAGAAAATTTATTCTGGACCAGATTGAACCCAAAATCTAATCATTTCATGTCAGTCATGAGGCCAATCATCACTGGAAGCTTCATGTTAATCCAGCCAGTGGGTTTTGAAAGATCATGATCACAAACAGACAAATATGACTGACTACAATACCTCTGCATTAAGGTGGAGGTAATAAATGGAACAGTTGCTCACATGCAGGTATATACTGAAAATACCATTTGATGTAATAAAAAAAATCTCTGTACAAAATTTTTGAAAATATATATATATATATATCCTGGTAAAAAGAACCAGTAGTTTTAGAATTCTGAGTTCTCTGGCATTTGCTTTTTTTAAACAAAGTGCTTGATACAATAAATATTGTAGAACATAATATAATCATATAATTAAATTTTTCTTTTTAATTAAATATGCATTGTGACACTGAAATTTCTGTGTCTTGATATTTCTATCTTTTCATCAGGCAATGTTAGATCGTAGCTGTGAAAATCATTTTTCATTTAAATATAAGAAACAATACGTTTGTTATTTATAAATATGAGAAGACATAAGTTATGTGTGTGTGTCAATTTAATTAATCAGAATATATTCAATTCAAATTTTAAAAAACTTATATTTTTGGGAAATACATGATTTCTTCTTTCAGTTTTGATTCCGAATGCATTTTATTCTAATTTTTCAAAATTTAATTTATAAATAACATTTATTTATTAAATAATTTTTTAAAATTCATTTATTCTTTTTATGTAAAATCTATTTTATTATATTTTAATACAATTCTTAAAATCATAATACAATCTTTTAGATATCTATCTAACTATATTGGCTTACGGCCTATCACGTTGAATACACCGGTTCTCGCTCGATCACTGAAGTTAAGCAACGTTGAGCCTGGTCAGTACTTAGATGGGTGACTGCTTGGGAATACCAGGTGCTGTAAGCATTTAGTGACAAATGTGCGTGCTTACGGCCATATCACGTTGAATACACCGCTTCTCGCTCGATCACCGAAGTTAAGCAACGTTGAGCCTGGTCAGTACTTAGATGGGTGACCGCTTGGGAATACCAGGTGCTGTAAGCATTTAGTGACAAATGTGCGTGCTTACGGCCATATCACGTTGAATACACCGCTTCTCGCTCGATCACTGAAGTTAAGCAACGTTGAGCCTGGTCAGTACTTAGATGGGTGACCGCTTGGGAATACCAGGTGCTGTAAGCATTTAGTGACAAATGTGCGTGCTTACGGCCATATCACGTTGAATACACCGCTTCTCGCTCGATCACCGAAGTTAAGCAACGTTGAGCCTGGTCAGTACTTAGATGGGTGACCGCTTGGGAATACCAGGTGCTGTAAGCATTTAGTGACAAATGTGCGTGCTTACGGCCATATCACGTTGAATACACCGCTTCTCGCTCGATCACCGAAGTTAAGCAACGTTGAGCCTGGTCAGTACTTAGATGGGTGACCGCTTGGGAATACCAGGTGCTGTAAGCATTTAGTGACAAATGTGCGTGCTTACAGCCATATCACGTTGAATACACCGCTTCTCGCTCAATCATCGAAGTTAAGCAACATTGAGCCTGGTCAGTACTTAGATGGGTGACTGCTTGGGAATACCAGGTGCTGTAAGCGTATAGTGACGGATGTGCGTTGTGGTGCAGTGGGTGTCGGCTCGGAAAGTGAAATCGGTGAGCCGAGTTCAAATTCCAGTTGAATACCCTGCATTCACTTAAGCACTGGTACCCTTGGGAAAGGTATTAATCCGTCCATTCCCTCCAGTTATGGGTTAAATAACATGTGTAGGACTTGGGGACCCTGCTCTTAAAAAATCCCAATGAATCGTGAAAAGAAAAACGTAAAAATAAAATAACCTTACCCAAAAATCACTGGTTATGACCTTAAAATGATCCCATAAGGATTGATAGGTCGTTAAGCCTCAAAAACAAACAAATCTATTACAAAAAATTTAAATGTCAATTATTTTAATATCTAGTCAATTATTTTTCTTAAACAAATTATTGGCTATATACAAGTTATTTTTATCCATATTCTAAGGTGAACATTTTGCAATGTTTACATATGACATTTATTTCATGAGGTTTATTTAATAGATTTTTATTTTTTATTTTATTAAGAAATTTAATAATATATAGTTTTTCATATAGATACAAAGGGCATGGGTCAGTTAAAAACTTAAATATTCTAGCTTTTAAAACTTTCCATTTTAATGTGGGTGTTTTGTATCCTTTAGATACCGATAATATTTTGATAGGAATGTTCTATTTCTGTACTTATTATTTTGAAGACATGTTGATAAATTGTTTTTTCAAAGAGTTCTAAGTACTATGAATTTAAATCTTTACATTACTATGGTTTTCCACAGAAGAAATAGTACATTGATAGACAATGGATTCTGTAAGGCACCTGTTTTCTAAAGGACAATCTATAGAGTTTCTACAATTACATTTATTATTGTCCAAATTGTTAATTTCAGTTATTAGATTTTTTAATTCTGTTAAAATGTTTTAAGATCTTATGATTGTTTTTATAATTTTTTCCAGAGTATTTTTATTGAAAATCTTAATGGATTATTATTTGGAAAGTGCTTAATCAAATGGAGGAATTTTTTCTCCCCAATTTACTACTAATTTTTTGGTTGAAAGGGGGTGTATACCAAATATTTCTATTCCTATTTTTTCTTTGAGGGGTTGATTTTCTTTTACATATTTAATATTTGGGCTTTTATATCCACTATTTTTTAAGGCACTATTATAAAAATTACTAATAAGCCAACCAGATTTGAAGAATAGCATAGTCTAAAGATTCTATAGTTATATCGAAGTTATCATCCTTGGAATTAATTTTTCTCCACTGTTCTTTTTTATGAATGAGAACAAATTTTTTTCATTCATTATTATATATCTCTCCTCCTCTGATATATCCAAATAAACAGTGGCAAATTCCAAGGCTGTTACAAATAGTTCCTTTGATACTGATGGATTGTATTCCTCAATATCGAATTGGATAAAAGAACAGTTGTTTTTTACATTATAAAACCAATTCATTACATCAGTGGTATCCTTCAAAGTCTAAGCATTTATAAAGCAGATAGTCTTTTTTATGCAAACGTAATCAAAGAAAGAGCCACTTAGGACCCAAATCCTTCTGAGATGGAATGGCTCTCTTACTCACTGTGCCTGTCTCTTTTACTGTCTGTGTGAGTGTCTCCCTCCCTCTCTATGTCCATCTGTCTTGTCTCTCTCTGTCTGTCTTTGTCTGTCTGTCTGTCTTTGTCTGTCTGTCTTTGTCTGTCTGTCTGTCTTTGTCTGTCTGTCTGTCTTTGTCTGTCTGTCTGTCTTTGTCTGTCTGTCTGTCTTTGTCTGTCTGTCTGTCTTTGTCTGTCTGTCTGTCTTTGTCTGTCTGTCTTTGTCTGTCTGTCTTTGTCTGTCTGTCTGTCTTTGTTTGTCTGTCTGTCTTTGTCTGTCTGTCTTTGTCTGTCTGTCTTTGTCTGTCTGTCTTTGTCTGTCTTTGTCTGTCTTTGTCTGTCCTTGTCTGTCTTTGTCTGTCTTTGTCTGTCCTTGTCTGTCTTTGTCTGTCCTTGTCTGTCTTTGTCTGTCTTTGTCTGTCTTTGTCTGTCTTTGTCTGTCCTTGTCTGTCTTTGTCTGTCCTTGTCTGTCCTTGTCTGTCTTTGTCTGTCCTTGTCTGTCTTTGTCTGTCTTTGTCTGTCCTTGTCTGTCTTTGTCTGTCCTTGTCTGTCTGTCCCTGTCTGTCTGTCTCTGTCTGTCTGTCCTTGTCTGTCTGTCTGTCCTTGTCTGTCTGTCTGTCCTTGTCTCTGTCTGTCTGTCTGTCCTTGTCTCTGTCTGTCCTTGTCTCTGTCTGTCTGTCTGTCTGTCCTTGTCTCTGTCTGTCTGTCTGTCTGTCCTTGTCTCTGTCTGTCTGTCCTTGTCTCTGTCTGTCTGTCCTTGTCTCTGTCTGTCTGTCTGTCCTTGTCTCTGTCTGTCTGTCTGTCCTTGTCTCTGTCTGTCTGTCTGTCCTTGTCTCTGTCTGTCTGTCTGTCCTTGTCTCTGTCTGTCTGTCTGTCTGTCTTTTTATGCAAATCTCTTATTAGCCAATGACATGGTTGTGCTGGCCTATGGAATTTCATCTCATGCATAAGTATATGAAAGGAAGTTAGGTCTGGACATTCTAAGATTTTGAATTCTATCAATTACAGAATGGTCAGGAAAAAAAAGTTCCATTCAGTGACAATTCTTTAGGCAGAAGTTCCTTGTTGATCAAAGGGGTTAGGAGAATGGCCAAACTGGTTCCAACTGGGAGAAAAGGCAGCAGTAACTTAAATAACTATTAAGCAACACATTGAATCTTGAAGAAATGTGCAGGTAGTGTCCAAGATATTGACTTGGAATGACAAATCTAAGAGCCAAATTCAAAATCCGGTTAGGTTCATTACATTCACTTGTGTGCAAATATCTTTGGCAAAGGTATGAATTCCTCCTCCTCTTCCATCAATGGATTCAATAATAGGACTTGTACATGGAAAAATTTTATTCTTAAAAAATTGTTAATGCAATATAAAAGTAATTCTTACAGTCCAAAATGTTTTTCCTTTAAATAAATCAGAAAGGGGTTAAACCATGAATAAACAAATCAATTAATCAAATCTTGAAGCAGATGGGCTACAGTAGAAGACCCTTCTGAATACCACTTTTTGGCAAAAGACTATTGAAAAACTTTACCTTGTCTGATGAGCCTTGATTTTTGCTGTGTCATTTGGATATGAATGTCAGGATTCGTCATAAACTGTTTGACCCAAATTTTGCAAGATTTAATGATAACATTGTCAGATGTATGCCATGAAGAAAAGTGTGTTTCCGAAAACAAAAATAGGTTGAATCCAATATTAGAAGAGTGTACCTAATAAAGTAAACCTCGATAATAATCTTTAAAGCCCATTTGGAACGAGACATTTTCACATAAGGAAATGAATCAATAAGTTGGTAGCCAGATACAGGAGCTGAATTTTGCTGTTTTCATTACACAAAACATCTGTTTAATATTCTCCACTCTCGTCAGTGCATTGTAAAAGGTCATTGCTTTTTAATCAAATGCTTTCTTCATGAGGCCGTCAGGCATCTCACTGTACCTTTTTATAATATGACATCTTTTATCATCAATGCAATATTCAATTTAATTCAGCCACTGTCAGTTTTTTTTTTTTTTTTGAAAATGATGTGAAAATCATTCACAATGCATTTTCACTTTACATATAATAGCTTCATTTTGTAAGTACAACTCTCATTACAGGATTTTTTTTCTTTTTTTTCTTTTCTTTTTGTTTTTTGATTGTGCTTTTCTCGTTTTTGTTTTTCTTGTTTCTCCTTTTCACTTTGATTTTTTTTTTTGTCTTGTTTTTCTTTCTTTCCGTAATGATTATAGATTTCCGTGTAAAAGATTTTTCTAGTTAATAAAATTTAATCTGCAGAGTAGTATTTATTGCAGTTGGATGCTTTTAAAGTGGAAGCTCCTTATTTACAACCCTTTTTTTAACAGCAACTCTCAAAGGATATAAAAACATTCCTTGTTATAAATTGTGTGGGTGTAAAATGTGTTGTTTTTGAGGATGAGAGTAATAAATTACCTTATCAGATTTGACAATCTCCAACATGTCTCATATATATATATATATATATATATATATGTCATCTACATACAAAGCTGTGTCACTGTATCACAGCTCATCCAGTCTGGATTGAAACTTGACCGATTTGTTATCAGTCAAAGAGCCTACCCCTAAGCTATTGGTGCAAGGCTGAGAGAGAAGGAAATTTTAACATGCTATATATACGTGGTGTATACACATGCTAGCAGCTGAGAGAACTAATATATATATATATATATATATCTATATATATATATATATATATACACACACACACACACATACACACACTTTACTTTATAAATGAAATTTGTTTTAATTATTTTTAAATAAATTTTCAGACTGACTGAATTTTGATAACTGTAATTGTTTTAAACATTACTCATGATTGTAACCACTGACATCCTATCTTGCAAAAAAACTCTTGCATTGTTTTCAAAATTATTTCCACGTAGCATCATTGGTTTGTGACCAGGTCTTGGCAGAATAGGGGAAAGCTAGTACTTTGAATGCTGACTTTACAAGTCACGTAGAATAGGACCTTCCTCATTTGGCAGGGAATTGGACAAAAGCAGCTCTCCTAACCTGTATTTGTTCTTGGCCTTGTGCCATACTAGATTTACTTTTTTCAAAAGATATTTGGTTTTGTCCTTGACATAGGAAAATACAATGTTTTCCATGTTGAGAGCC
Source organism: Ascarosepion bandense (assembly GCA_037127315.1). Classification (NCBI taxonomy): domain Eukaryota; kingdom Metazoa; phylum Mollusca; class Cephalopoda; order Sepiida; family Sepiidae; genus Ascarosepion; species Ascarosepion bandense. The sequence goes on along the minus strand of JBBBDQ010000501.1, from coordinate 7,407,730 downwards.
CATTTGGTAATAATGTTGTCATTGTTTCTAACAGATCTTTCCTGGCTCTCACTTGGCTCACTCCATTTAGACAGTAAAATTGGAGCCAGTAAGCGTTTTCAGCTATGAAAACATGATTACAGATTGTGGCTGCTGAAAGTCATTAGAGTAGCAATGAACCTGGTACTGTTTGTTGTTGTCTATAACTGCAGTTGAGAAAATTAAAATTTGCTAAGCTTTCCAAGCTGGTTTAAAAAAAAAAAAAAAGCACTCTTGTCCATATTCCTCTCCAACCCTTCTCTGGTTTTGGATGCGTTTTAGGTTTGCGAGCATATTTAAAAGATATCAGTGCTAAGGGATTCCAACATAACAGCCTAACATAATAACTTGATGCTCTTGATATAAATACGCTCTCATATCAAAATAAGTACAAAAGACTGTAAATATGAACGAGCTGTTTATTTTTATAATTACTTGTACCATTTCCTTGCGTCGTGAATGATGTATTATTAAATTACAATACAAAAAAAATTAAAATTATAAATTTACATTAACTATTGGCAGTTGTTTTGAGAGTGAAATGTTTGAAGATCTGGTTAATTTTCCCCCTTATCTTGGTGCATGTGCACTGGCAAGGCTGAACTGGAATGATCACTGGCTGCTTTGGAATATCTGGTGCCAAGGGTTCTCTGCTGGGCCCCCCCCCTCATAATTCTTTTCCTCCAGGCTGGCAGGGTAGCTACTCTAAAATTGCTTATAGCCTGACGGATGATGCATTGCCAGAAACATCAATCATATGTAGGTGGGGTTTAATGAGCTTTCTTTAGGAATTTTTTTATAATGCTTTCTCAGGACACTCTGTTGTGATGGCCATATACCATCATTTTTGGGATGTAACAATCTTCCATACTAGAAACACATCTTAGGTTTGTTTATTTTATTCATTTAAATGAATAAAGTGTTTTTGGCTACTGTGCTCTCTGGCTTTTATCAGATCCTTTTCAATTTGGGAATTTCAAACTGAACACTTTATATAATAGCACTCGTTTCATTGACAGCCTGTGGCTCTCCTGGTACAGTTCAGTTATTGCTCACTCTGTTTTCACATTCCAGGTACACACTGCCCCACCCAGTGACTAAACTTGGAATTACCAAATTCATAAATCAGTGCTTTAATCCATTAAACTGAGTTCAGTCCATGAGATGAACAGTTTGCATGTAAATGCCATGAATGACTTCTCATCTCAGAACTTCAAGCAGAAATTCCCTTTTGTTGTTGTGTGTTTGTTTTTTTTTTATAATCATATTGCCCCAAACAAGGCATTTTATTGCCACTGTTTTGCAGGGGGTTACATAGGATGAAAATTATGAGAAAGAGTGAGAGGTTATAGGGGGTGTCAGGAAGTGGGTAAGAGAAGGATGAGAATACTGATGAGAGTGGAGTGGACGGAGAAATGCGCATGAGAGAGAGAGAGAGAGAGAGAGAGAGAGGATGCATGTTAGTGAGATAGATGGATATTGACTTTACATGTAAATTCTTGGAGATTATCTCTGTCGGGAAAGCAAGTAAATGGAAGGGAATTCCACAGGCGAGAAGTGCGAGAAAAGAAGCTGCTGTAGTAGAATTTGCATTTACATTTTATTGGTTTCACAGTAAAAGGGTGGGACCTAGTTGCCAATCTTGTGACTTTAGTAAATTTATATATAGGAAGCACCAGTGAGCTAAGTTCATTGAAGCAGAAGCCATGAAAGTATTTGTAGAAGAGACACAGGGAAGCCACATTGCGCCGGTGAGAAAGTGAATGTATTCGAGCTGCCAAGTCGAAATCTATCACATTACAGATTCTCTGTTGGTTTTTGTCAAGGACCCCTAGGTGGATAGCACCCGATCAGATATGGCAGCAGTATTCAATGCACGGGCAGATGGTAGATTTATATATATATATGCTGGATTGTTAAGAAAATAATGTTGATCACAAGTAAATTCTATGTGTCTGGCAAGATTTGAACTTAATACTTGGTCCTTTGAGGTTTACCTTTCTGTGGCAGCTGCTTTCCCAATTAGGCACTGAAGAATTTTGATTTCTTTGAATGCCATCTGCAGTTGCTATGAAAGTAGAATAAAATCAGATAAGATTCAGTTATTTTTTGTATACCGACAATTAATTGCAGGGCCAAATATTACCCCCACCCATTTATAAGCACTAGCACCAATTACCAGTGAGGTGTAATGTTAATTTTTTTTAATCAGTATCACCCCATGCAATGCATTAAAGCTTCTAAGACATGGAGGGTTTACTGGGTGTGGAAAAATTAGGAACAGAAACATTAATAATGATCAGAAAGAGAAGAGAGTAATCACGAGGACAGTAGATAGCAATAGACTTTGCATTTAAAGATTGGATTTGGCTGGAAAGCATGGAGCCGCAAGTGAGAAGTGCAAGAAAATACTGTTACCATAGAACTTACGGTTAAATCTAGCCAACTCAAGTGTGAATTGATGAGATCTTAATGGCAGCCTATTAATAGGATTAGATAAAAAAAACCTATTTAGGTACCCTAGTGAAGAGCTCGTCTGAAAACTTACCGTGAAAGTATCTATAAAAAAGGCAGAGATAACTTTACAGTGGTGGGTTACTGACTGAAACTGAGCTGCCAGATCAGGACCAATAATATTGCTAATTCTTTGGATTTTATCAAGGAGCTTGAGGTAAATAGCCAGGGAAAGAACCATACGCAGCAGCAATATTCTAAGCATGTATTGCAGGCATGGCTGTTTTTTATCAGTCCATGATTTTCAGCTCTTGGTGATCCTCTGGATGGGATCATCTAGTGGTTTGTGGTATACCTGCCAAGGTGTGTTTCTGGTTATTCTAGGGCTATGGTTTCATTAATCTGGAGACTTTCTTAAAAAGCAGAAAAATGATAGAAAAATAAATACTGCTGCAAAGAAAACATCAACAGTCTAATACCATTGGATATTAAAGGTTACAGTCACTCTTGGTTGAATTCTACTAAGATCTTGAACAGCTACACACTAATCCTTTCACCACAACCTTGTTTGAGATGAGAGTAGGTGAAATTCAGCTGCACTGGGTTTACTCTTGGCCCAAATCCCACTGATACCCTCTCCCTACAAGACCACCATAAACTCTGACTAATATTTTCAAAATGAACCTCCTACCATTAGGCTCCAATTTGGTCTACTAATCTTCCACACCCACTTCCTCTTAGTATTTTTATTCTCTCACCCAGAACCCTCAACTCTCCCATTACCTAAAGTTGTCAAATGATACATCTTGCATCACTATGACTCCATCAAGGCTGACACCCTTTTACACTGACAGTTGTAATAAACTTATTGAAATTAAATACTCAGTTTCATAAGAACTGACTAGCTTACTCTAAGTTCTTTTTATTTTTTTATTTATTTTTTTCTTATATATATATATATATATATATATATATATATATTTTTTTTATCCAACATAAGGCTCAAGGGTAACTTAATGTTGAGTTACTGAACAATGTTGCTGAAAAGGATGTAGGAGGAGGAAGTACAGATTATGAGGATATGTAGGATAGATAACGGTTAACTTCAGACAAAAAATCTATTCCACAAAATAGCAGTTCTGAAGAAGCTGACTGAAACATCTTCCTCACCAATGGAATACAAAGAAAATGAGGATGATTTTAGTGTGTGTATGTTACATCGTGGGTCTTAGTTATAAAGGTCTAGACTGATGGTTCTAAAAAATGTAAATCATTTGAATATTTGCCATGAAAGTCGTGATGTGCTTGTGGCCTATTGGGTAGCTCTTACCCAGATATTACAGCAATAATCCATTTTTTTTTATCAGATCTGACACTTTTTAAATATAAAACGTGGTAGATGGAGTGGAGTACTTTCTGGAGTTGTATAAAGAGCTGACCCTTTTACCAGCATTTTTAACAATGAATTGTACACACACACACACACACACACACACACACACATGCTATTTCTTTTTTTTTTAATTTTTTAAATCACTGTCTTAACAAATCTCTGGGGAAGTGTAATAAAGTAAAAATTTTTTTTTTATAATCATTTCACCCAAAGCAAGGCATTCTATTGCTACTATTGCGCTGGGGGTTACATAAAGGAAAGCGATGAGAAAGAGGGGTTAGTGATAGGAAATGTCAGGAGGAGGGTAATAGACGAATGAGGATACCGAGGATGGCGGTGAAGTAGATGAAAACAGAGTTTGAGAGAATGATTGCAAGTTAGTGTGATAGATGTCTATTGATCTTACATTTAAATTTCTGGAGATTGTATCTGTTGGGGAAGCAAGTATATGGAAGGGAATTCCACGGGTGGGAAGTGTGTGAAAAGAAGTTGTTAAAGTAGAAAATTGCCATTATATTTTATCGGTTTCACTATAAAAGGGTGGGACCTAGTTGCTAATCTAGTAGCTCATGTAAATTCATACCTAGGGGGCACCAGTGATCATTGATACTGAAGAGATATGGCTTATAGAAGATTTTACATTTTTTTTGTAAAGCTTAGGTATTGATCAAACCAAATTGTATGATTGATTTAGTGGCATATCAACTCCTTATGGGTCATTTAATGCCGAATCGGTGTTGATGATGGTGTGAATATTACTTCTATTTTAGTGTCACATTACAAAGTCTAACAAAGAAACTGCTTATATCTTTTATATGTTTGTCTCTCGATTTTTAATCAGGTGAAACAATTAGAAGCAACATCACAAAGTTTGCAGAAAATACCAACTTGTAAAAGGCTGGTGACATTTCCATTATGAAATTGAGGCCAGCTCTTTCTGTTGCATATAATGATAAAGTTTGAGGAAATAACCTTGGATTTACCATATTGAGGATTTACATGTGCATTAAGTGTCATGTAGCCAGCCATTTTTTTTTTTTTTTTTTTTGCTTTGTCTTCTCAAAAAAATGGGTGTTATAGTATTTGTGAAAGGATGAGGTTAGGATTGAGAGTACAACCTTGGGAACTGTTTGTTTTAGTTTTGGTAGGACCTTTTATGTGCAGTTGTGATTCCCTCTTTTGCAGATGATACTTTGTTTCCTTGTTTGAGTTTATTTCCCATAATACTATTCAAAAATCAAATGTTACAAACAGGAAGAAGTACAATGGCTGAAATGAGACTAAAAACAATCAAGATGAAGACAACAGTTCAATATATGTTAATATATAAGGTTAATTTTATGTTTGATTGTGAAAATGTTTCGCGCCAAGGTTGTTGTTTTTTCAGTGGTGTTACTTATGTATTTTGGCAAAGAGGCGTTTATAGTAAAGTGCTCAATATTGAGGTGGAGATACATTGGTAAGTACAAAGTGTTTCTCTTTAACTGAGCAGATTCATGTTGACTTCGAAGTTTTGTAAGGACAACATTGTTCTTACTCATCAGGTCTATTTGTAAATAGCCCTGACGAGTGAGAACATCATAAGTGTCCTTGCAAAACTTCAAAGTTGGCATGAATCTGCTTAAAGAAGGTTAATATTTAAGGATAATTCTTCCTTTAAAATCATATAGAATTTTTTTTTTTTTTAATGTAAAGCTTTGTAGCAGGAAGAGTTGTTAAAATTTGAAATCTCACCTGGATTTGATACTCAAAGCAATGATTTGTATTTAGGAAGTAATGGTTGATCTGTGTTTCAGAATGTGAATTTTTCTGTTTTGTGAATTGTTGATAGATTAAATGACAAGAAATAAATTGGTTATGGCTTTGAGATCTTTTCAAAATGTCTGCAAATCTCTTTTGTGCCAGTTCATTGCAGCTGAGAGAAATTGAGTGTTCCAATGTGAATCAGGAAAATCTTTGAGATCATTATCAAAAAGACGTTCTTAATAGCTTCCTTGCTGACTAAAGGAAGTGTCTGCATTGCATATAAATTAATTATCTTCAAAACATTATAAATGGTCCAGCAGGTGCCAGTGACAGGTAAGTGTGAATCTGGTTTTGGATCCGAAGTCAACAATGGTAGATCAATAAGCCTTTATGTAGCTGAAGGCAATTTCTGAAAGCCTTAATAGAAACTGATTGTCATTGGTCAAATGACTTTGTTCTAATTTGCAAGTGCGGCTCCTTTTTCATTGTGATGCAAATACTATGAACTTAAGGCTGAAGCACTCAAAAGTTTGTGTTTTTATTGAGAATTAAGCAAAATTTATATTGGAGATCAAGTGACAGATTGTCAATTTGTTATTCTAGCTGTCCCCCCTCCCCTCCCCTTGAAGATGTGAACAATATATTGGGTCAGCAGATACAATATATTGGGTCAGCAGATACAATATATTGGGTCAGCAGATACAATATATTGGGTCAGCAGATACAATATATTGGGTCAGCAGATACAATATATTGGGTCAGCAGATACAATATATTGGGTCAGCAGATACAATATATTGGGTCAGCAGATACAATATATTGGGTCAGCAGATACAGAAAATTAACTATCAGGATAGTATATTAATAAATAATGTAAAATGTGTTAGTCAAATCCAAAGGCTCATAGGGATAGCAAAAGTCCACTTCCCAAAACTAGACAAAATATTAAGAAATACAAAAATGTCCTTAAGGGGAGAGGGGTGGGGAAATGCTTAAATCTTCTAGAGCAGTGAATGCTTGACAGTCTCCTCACTGAAAAAATGAATTGAAGTGACAGATGTGATTCTACTGAGAAATTCTAGGAGTGTCATAGACAGAACATATGAGCAGTGAGGAAGTTTCAAAGAAAATAGTAATGAGAAGCAGACTTAGAATCAGAAAGAAACCATTTACATTGTCCGGAATATTGTCCTTTTTTTTTTTTTTTTGTTGCCATATTCACAACTTTTCGGGCATTAAACACTCTGGCCTTCTTCAGGTGAATGGAATTTTGAACTTGATATAATGAATATGCATACAACTTGGTTCCCCCTCACACTAATGATTGGTTGGTGTCAGCCGTAAATACGGACTAAGGTGGGAATGCCTAAGACTACACCTATTGTATAAACCTACTGCATATGATTATGAGTACCAGTCCATTCCGGCTACTTGTTAGATTGTCCTGCCTGGTTACATTTGCCAAAACCACTAAGCTACTTCGAATAAGATATATATCCCTTTCCAGAACATATCAGTTAGTGACGAAGATTTGAAACGACTTCACAAGACTAAAAAAAAAATAACGCAGTTGACAACACCTACTAACAAAGAACGTTAGAAAGACATTTACAGAAACTAAGTAATATTTTCCTCTTTTTTTTTTTTGTTTTAATGCTTATTAATGTGGAACGTTAGAAAAGGAAAAACTTGTGCAAAGCTTACAGAAAATAAGAAATTGCCCCCCTCTTGTTTGGACTTAGATTTTATTGTCTACATGAATTGGACCAAAAATCTTTGTGGATACGTTGGCAAAATGGAACAAATTGTGGCATTAACTAAGGTGCTACAAGTCACTTTACAGCAACAATTTCAACAATAACAATTTATGCAGAACAAGAAAGGTTTGAAAAGTTATTCAAACGACAGACAAAAGACAAATTACTTTTTAAAGACATATTATTGAGAACGAAAGAACCGGGTTCTAGATTTTTTTTCTGCTGAAGAAATTTTAAATTCACTCTCTGAATTTAAATACGACCCTGACAGTGGTTCAACGTTTCCGGCTTATTTTCATAGGTTTGAAACAATATTTACAAAAAGATGTGAGCAATGGAAAAAAAGTTGCTCTCTTGTTGCAGAAGTTGAAAATTTAATCCTCCCAAAGAAGCCAGAAGAAATTACATTCAGTGAAACCATAGAAATTTTACAAGTGTCTAAATACCGTAAAACAAGAGGAAGATGATTTTGTCATGTATGCAGGTATAGTTAATGCACAATGTGAGACGTTTAAATTAAATGAATTGTCAAGCAACATGTTCAAGTGTCTAATTTTTGTTCAAGGGCTACCGACATCAAAGGACAAAGAAATTAGATCAAGAATTCTCACTGTCATGGAACAGGATCCGAAGATTATGCTCCAAAAAGAAATGAAAGAATGTCAGCGACTTAAATCATAAAAAAGATAATATTCGGATTAAGAGCATTTTGCAAGTACAAACTGTAAGACAAGTGGATACAGAATAAAGAAAAATGATATGCAGTTTGTGTGGAGGACAGCATATAAAGAATTGTTTCTTTAGGGATAAAATATGTTTTAATTGTGGGTGTGTAGGCCATAGAAGTTGTCATCAAGCAAAACAGAGAAAAGTAAAATCGGTCACAAACAAAGATGAACATAGTTTTATAGAAAAATGAAATTGAGAAGGGTAAGAAACTACCTCAATGTAAAAAAAAAAAAAAAAAAATAAATGGACAGACCGTAAAATTATTAAATTCAGGAAGTGACATCTTGGTAATAAACAGGCAAACATGGAAAAAAATTGGTTAGCAACCGTTGACTAACACAGACAAAATTGCTAAGGGGAGTGTCAAGAAAAAGACTTAAGTTTAAAGGTGAATTAAAATGTAACATTTCGTTCATGGGAAAAATTAACAAATCAAAAGTATATGTGCTCTCTGTTTCAGAAAACCTCTTTGGTTTAGACTGGATTGCATTGTTTAACTTATGGGAATTACCAATACATGCTTTCAGTAACAAAGTTAATGTCATAGAGAAAATGATAAGACAAAGAAATCAGAAAGATTTATTATGGATTTGAAAAATGAATTCCCTAGCGTCTTTTCGGAAGAATTAGGTCTGTGCACAAAAACAGAAGTCAGCTTCAAATTGAAAGAACATGTTAAGCTAACTTTTAGACCAAAGTGAAAAGTACTATTTTCAGCACTAGACACAATAAATGAGGAATTAGAAAGATTGGAGAAAAGTGGCGTAGTTTCAAAAGTCGATTACACGGATTGGGCGTCTCCGACCGTATATATAAAAAAGAAAAACTGAAAAATCGGTGTGTGCTGACATTTTGACAGGCTTAAATAACTGTTTGAAAGATCATGCATAGCCTCTACCATTTTTGGAGGATATATTCATAAAATTAAACAAAGGTCGAGGGTTTTCAAAGTTGGATTTGTCGGAGGCTTATCTTCAAGTTAAAGTCAGTGAAGAATGTTCAAGTATCTGACAATAAACACGTATAAAGAGATGTTTAAACTAAATAGTCTCCTGTTTGGATTGGAGGTAGCTCTAAGCCTATTTCAGCAAATAATGGACACAATGTTGGCCAGTATGGAGTATGTAATCGCATATTTAGATGATATTTAGATTAAAAGTGAAAACAAAGCCTTTCAGAGAATTGAGGAATATGGGTTCAAGCTGAGTGCTGAAAAATGTGAGTTTTACTTAAAGCAGATAAAATACTTAGCGCAGAACAGTAAAGGAAGAAAACCAGATCCAGAAAGAGCCGAAGTTATAAAAAATATGCCTGTACCTGATAATGTGTCTAAACTCCAGGTGTTCTTGACATTAGTAAGTTACTATAGCATTTATATCCCGAAAATGTATGATATGAGAGCTTCTTTAAATAAATTGGTGAAAAAGGATGGAAAGTGAATATGGTCGGAAGAATACGAACATGCTTTAAAAAAGAAAAAAAAGAAGCTGTCTATTAGCAGACCTATCGTTAGTGCATTTTGACTCGAAGAGGAAAATTATTGTAGCAGCAGATGTGCATTGTGGCGCAGTGGATATTGGCTCGGAATGAGAAATCGGGGAACCGAGTTCGAATTCCAGTTGAATTCCTTGCATTCACTTACACGCAAATACCCTTGGGAAAGGTATTAATCTGTCTCTTCCCTCCAGTTATGGGTTAAATAACAGGACAGATTGGGTTCTATAGCCTTGGTCGGCAACCAGTCTACCGCAGAAAGCAATGGCTATCTATCTACTGCGGGATAATCTTCTGCCCAGTCAGTCATGTCTCTTTCGAGACATGATCGCCCAAGCACGTATTGCGCATGGCACTTAACTGACTGACTGATTGCTTCATAAATTCGAGGACGGATCTACGAAGCCAATTGCACATGCCTCGATCACATTACTGCCCGCTGAACAAAGTTACAGTCAAATTGAAAGAGAGTTTAGCAATAATCTACGCTGTAAAAAAAATTTCATACATTTCTATGGGGATAGTTTATTCTGCAAACAGACCACAAACCACTGTTATCAATATTTGGGAAAAAAAAAAAAAGTATGTCAACGCACACAGTAATTGACTACGGCATTGGGGTGTAATTCTATTGAATTATAATTTCAAAATAGAATATGTGCCTTCAAAGAAGCTAGGTCAGGCTGATGGGTTATCAAGATTGATACCAGAACCACTAGAAGAAACGGTAATAGCGTTGCTAAGAGACGTAAGTGAATTGTCAGGTCTGTTATGCAACACTATTAGAGAACTACCAGTTGCGCAAGATGTGAAAAAATCAGCAGAGAATGATGATTTCATTAAGAAAAAAATGGAAAAACAAATCTGGTTGATTTGAGAAAACTAAAAAAAGAATTAGTGTCACTGTTTTCAATCTGTAAACAGGCATTAATAGAGCTGTGAATATTTATTATAAATTATATAAACCCGCTCCTATTGGAATAAGCAACTCAAGTTCAAATCTTGGCCTCAACTGCTGCACAACTTTTGCACAAATTTCTTTTACCTCAACAGCTATGGGATAAATATCAGACAGCTGGAGTCTTTAGCCTTGGGTAGCAGTCAGTCTAGCATGACAAGCTTTCAGACGAGTGAATACAGAAACCAAGACAAAAGCAAAAAATACTCCACTATTTTCCCCAAATAGTCATGACAATTCACAGATAATAAAGAAAAATAATCTTTAGAGAGCCATATTCACTTCTAACCTTAAACAAAAACAGAGAGAAAATATTAAATTAACCCCAGCTCCTGGTTAATATCCATAGAAATTTCCCTATTACATTGTTAAATATTAAAGCTTAACTTTAACAAAATATTGCAATAACAATCTTAAATATGAATCCTGGTCATTATTTGAAGTAAGGTACAAATGAAAAGATTTAAAATTTACCAAACAAGATCTAAGCAAATCAGTTAATAATATTCTTGAAAATGTGCTTCTCCCTCCCGCAACTTCTATGCTCTGCTAATAGCTCATAAATAATGGTCTATTTCATTTTGATCATGTGGAAAGAGGGGAAAAAGACACTACTTGTTTCAGTGAGAAAATCAAGAAAGGAAGGTAAGTTTTTTTAACGTCTGCTTCAGTTAAATGGAAAACTGAAGTTTGAAATCCTATGACTGGAATTTGGAACCGAACCCTTTATTTCATCCACTGTTCTAGTTCCACATGCCATGTAACTTCCGGATATCTCAGTATCAGTTCTCTTCTAACTCAACTCTCTAAGTTTTTGTTCACCTCTAGTCAGGTACTGAAATCAGCTCTTTGAGGCAAGCCACTAGATTCAACCAACACTTATCCACTGAGCCACGTGGATTTGCATATGAATTTTTGGGACTTATTCTAAATGTCTCAGAAACCATTTTTATCAGAGCTTATATTACAATTTGTTGTTATTGTTTTTCTCGGGCACTCTGTATTACGGGTTCCTATATTGTATTCATTTCTATGCTTAGGAGATTTTTGTGGCCTACCAATTTCCAGTGGTGTTCTGTCTATTTCAACCTTACCCCACAGGTGATAATGACCTTCCTTTTCCCTCCATATGTGATCAGCTATCCCAGATTTTTCTATTTCCTCTTGAGTTATGGCTTTACAGTGTTCCTGCAGTCTTAAGAGTACAGCCTGTTTCTCTTTTATGTTTCTTACCACAGCTGCAAGGGACAGCATACACTTCTTAATCAGGTTCTATCTATGAAGCAAATAGAGCTCTTGTTAACACTTTGTGACCATGCTCTGTTGAAAACATGCAGAAATTGGTTGAGGTGCTTCAGAAATTGATTTGGATGTTGAAAATAAAGAACGTTCTGGCACACCAAAAAAGTTTGAAGAGAAAGAATTGAAGGTATTACTTCATGAAAGATTCATGCCAGGTGCAAACTGAACTTGCAAAATCATTAGGAGTTGATCCCACAACAGTTTTTCATAGTATTAAAAATGCTGGATTTCGTGCTAAAGAAAGTGTTTGTGGGGAATTTTACTGCACTACTTTATTAAAATGAAATCTGCAGCTGAAGCAAACAGAGCTCTTGTTAAGACTTGGTGACCATGCTCTGTTGGAAACTTTCAGAACTTGGTTGAGGTACTTCAGAAATAATGATTTGGATGTTGAAAATAAAGAACGTTCTGGCACACCAAAAAAGTTTGAAGATGAAGAATCAGAAGCATTACTTCATGAAAACTCTTGCAGATTCATTAGAAGTTGGATCACACAAGTTTTGAAACTTGAAACCATTAGGAAGGATTCAAAAGCAGAGACATTGGGTGCCATACGAGTTGAAGTCGAAAGGCATCAGTGTTTTGTCACATGTTAACAGCTGCTTCAAGAAAAAAGAAGTTTTCTTTTTGCATTGTATCATGACTGGCGATGAAAAGTGAATAATGTAAGATAACTTATAAGTATAGAAAATCATGGGGTAACCTCGGTCATGCATCAGCATGAAGAGCAAAGCTGAATATACAGTGTTCAAAGTTTCTGCTCTGCATTTGGTGGGATCAGCTTATTATGAACTGCTCAAATCAACCAAAACCATCATGGGAAATCATTATCGACTAAAATTAATGTGTTTGAGGTGAACATTGAAGAAAAAACAGCCACTATACAAAGAGAGACATGGCAAAATGATTTTGCAACATGACAACATGAGACCACAAGTTGCAAAATAGGTGAAAACCTTAAATGGAAAGTTCTACCCCACCTGCTGTATTCACTAGACATTGTCTCATCTGATCATCATTTCAATTGACAGCACATGGCCTGGCTGAGCAGCACTTATGAAGATGCAAAAAAAAAAAAAAAGTGTTAACTCGTGGTTAGCCTAAAAAACACATGTCTTTTTCCGATCGTGAATTCAAATTCTGCCAGAAAGAAAAATAGGGAAAAGTAGAGGCTATCAATGCACAATACTTTCAATGACATGTTCCTCATTAATTTTTGTAAATAAAATATTACTTTTCATGAAAAATCAGCAATAACTTACTCAAGGTCCTAATAAAAATGTCACATTTGAAAGAAATTGACAATTTTTTTTTTTCAATTTATGCTGATTTTTGGTTCTTTAATTAAAAATCTATATTAATGACAAAAGTCTTTAGAAAATTCAAAAAAATTTAAGAAAAAATATGCAGATATCAATAAAGTAAACAAAGTCGGATGCCAAATCTACAAACGCAGGCCGGTCGGATGCCAAATCTACAAACGCAGGCCGGTCGGACGCCAAATCTACAAACGCAGGCCAACTGGTTGCCAAATCTACAAAAAGTCCTCCCTGTAAATAAAAAAAAAACCTTTTTTTTTTTTTTTTCAAGTGGACCAGTTAACTTGAATTTTTTTTTTTTTTTTTCACTTCAGGACACACTTGTAGAATAACTAAAACTCTAGGGCATACTTGAAATTTTAACAGAAGATTGTATTTCATGTGGAAAAAAAATCATTTTTACATGTGCATATGATTAATCTTTATCTTTTTGAAATTGCATTTTCCACCATTATGGAATAGAATATTGAAAATGTTACAGGGTGTATTTGTGATTTTGAAAATTTCTGAATAAAATAGGGACTAGTTCAGTTATTTATTTCAAAGTGTTAGATATTTCAGTGAAGTATCTGAAGTATTTCTTATATTTTTATTATTTAAAAAAAGAGTATATTTGTCCCTCCCAAGTTTCAAAGTTCAGATCTTATGAATAAAATTTAGTCTAACTTTACATGATCAGAAGGTTTTATCAGCTTTTAATTTTTATAAGAAAAAATAAGTCCTGAATTACTGCTCTGCTAACTTGGGGTACACCTAGCTACCTTTCAGAGTGTATCAGGGCACTTGTTGAATATTGTATTATAAACAAAATCTGGTTAAAAATCTAGTCACCTTTTGAGTAGAATATTTCTTCATTCACAAAGAAAGACATTTTAAAATATTAAATATGAAAACTAAATACAAATGATAGAGAATTAGAAGAAAAGTTATAAAATTTATAATTTAAATTTTGCATTTGATCTTTATTGAAGAAAGTTACCAATTGTTCATGATTGTCATGCAAACTATTTGAACTTTTCAGTTCAGCTGAGCCCTGGACAATGTTCACTGCAGACCTCTGAGATAGAGAGAGAGATATATATAGATAGAGAGAGAGATAGAGAGATAAATATATATATATAGATAGAGAGAGAGATAGAGAGATAAATATATATATATAGATAGAGAGAGAGATAGATAAATATATATATATATAGAGAGAGAGATAGAGAGATAAATATATATATATATAGAGAGAGAGAGAGAGAGATAAATATATATATATATATATAGAGAGAGAGAGATAGAGAGATATATATATATATATATATATAGAGAGAGAGAGAGAGAGAGACTGTCCACAAGATATGGATCAATATCAGCTGGGTGTCCCATAATGTTTAAAAACCAACCAACAAAAAGATAAAACTACTATAGAAATTAAAAATAAAAAAAAATAAAAAATCAGAAAATTCTCTTTGCTTTTCTCACCTGACCATGTTTTTCTTTTCTTCTCTATTCTGCTGCAGATGTCGGTAACAGCAGCAGTTGCAAAACAATGGCCCAACTTCAGTACAAATTAGGGGAGGGTAGAGGAGGAGTATTAATGACTGAGCAAAGCAAGTGCTTTCTAGGGAGACAAATCCTAATTCATAATGGCACGGGTTTACCGAGCAATTGCAAAAAAGATGTGTGTGCCAACATAAACAGGATACAACACAAGGTCACATTTAAAGTGGGTATCTCATGCAGGAGATTCTGAACAGAATTTGATCATCTCCCCCTCGGGAGGATAGAGTCCTAGATTTGAGCATGTACTACAAATGAAACCCAACTATTCCTGGGTGGGAAAGATTAAAAATTACTAAAAAGGTGCCAGCTACCTTCCTTCACACCTACTTAAATGAAATACAGGACAAAACCATGTTTCATGGGAATTCAACATCTAGATAAGAATGGTAACAAAGATTGCTCTTCTGGTCGTTCCCTATCGAGGCATCTCGGACATTAGAGATTAACCCCTATGGTGCAATGTACAAGGAAATAGCTCACTATATTGTTTATCAAATCAAACCCCAAGAATGACCAGAGCAGATTGCAAAAAGAATGACAGATACAGAAAAGAGAAAGGCGGAAACCACATCCTAAACAGGGAACAAGGGATGAGCCTCTTAACCTGTTCAATAGACGTGTGGTGGAGTGTGAACCAGGCAATAGATAGATCTACCTACTCCAATTGAAAAAAAAAACAAAGTGAGAAGATTGGAAAAGAGAAAGCCGGAAACCACATCCTAAACAGGGAACAAGGGATGAGCCTCTTAACCTGTTCAATAGACATGGGTGCAGTGTGAACCGGGCAATAGATAGATCTATCTACTCCAATTGAAAAAAAACCCCAAAAAAAAACATGGTGGTGGATTACTAAGTTTTAACTTAGTAAAAGTCCAGTCAAGAGATATCTGCTAAAATGAAAAATTAAAGAAAACCAATTAAACATGAAAAGCTTAAAATTTAAAATTAGGCAGAAAAAAAGACTTTAAGAATACTTCAAACAAAACAGAATTCCAACATGACACAAGGGTCTTTGAATTTTATGGTTTGCTACTATCCAATTTTATGTATCTGCTGGAGATCTTTGAACATATTGTTATAATTGTCCTGCTTTATTATTAGATATTTTACCAGACCTACAAATTAAAAAAGTATTAAATAAAGTATTAAGTATTATATATTTACTTGTTTATCATGATATTATATAATTGTCCTGCTTTATTATTAGATATTTTACCAGACCTACAAATTAAACTTTATCATACATATGTATCGGAAAAGATATGTATAAATTTGATTTTGTAATGTTTCAGGCATCTATTCAAAGTTTCTTTGTAGATAGAGAAGCAAGTGTACCAATAAAAATAAAAAATAAAAACCTTAATATATTTGACCCTTGTTCCTCTCAACCCAGTCTTGATATTGAGATAAGACAACACTTAGATAAGTGCAAAGTAAATATTTGTCTTAATGAAAAAGAAAACCGGATTTCTAAATAGTAAACTCACTTTGTTTTTAAGTGGAGTGACTTTCAATATGTAAATATATATATCTTGTTAGAGTATTTTATTCACTTTCTCATCTATGAATGATGTCCATGTTTGTTTGTGATCAATGAATAAAGAATTGTATGAAAGCTGAAGTGACTGCCATATTTTGCAATGATATTAGAACAGCATCAACAACAATAACAAAGTATCTTTTAAAAAAGATATTTCAATTATATAGATATACTAGCAGTATAACCTGGTGTTGCTCGGGTGTAATGAAAGCTTTAAAACTAATTTATGGTCCTGGAGCTCAGACTTTTTGGATATTGGCAGGAAAGACTAAAAAGCAATAAAAAAGTTTCCAGTTAAAACGAAACCATAGACTGAAAGAAAAATGAATGGATGTAAGTCAAATTTTGATTTCCTGGTATCGATATCAAATAAGTTTTTTCATCATAAACTGAATTTTGAAGGCTAAATAAGTCCTCTGAGTAAATGGAATCATGGCTGAGACTAAGAACTGCAATTATACCTACTTAGAGCCAAACCCGAAGCAAAAACTAGAATAAAAGGGTTGAAAAATTACATACAGGCAGATAAACAGACACACACAAACATCTTGCATTTATATATATATATATATATATATATAATCGATTTTCTGCACTATTGTAAGAACTGCAACCTTGAAACTTCTGAACATCGTTTCTTATGTCTTTGTCTATGAGTGTATCAAATTTGATTAAAATTGGACCACTCCTTCTATAACCCGATTTTTTTCCATATTTATCGGGGGTACCTCGACACAAAACCTAGCTAAGAACACTTGCAGACGCTTATAGTACAACTGTGTAAATTTTCAAGAAAATCGGTTCAGCCGTTTCGGAGTCTATAGGTAATGGACACACACACACACAGTTCCATTTATAAATAAGTTTAGATTAGATTAGATTTAGATTAGATATGGAAATTATTTGTTTGACATTTTTTTTAATTGATACTTGTATTGGAGTAGATATTCTGTTTTTGATCAAACAATATATTTCTTTCTACTGGCCTGATTATTTATGATAAATTTTGTTAGAAAAATTTGTCATTTGGCAGGATTCAAACCTGCTATCCCTATCAACATAGGAGATGCCATCAATTGATCTGGCATGTCTTAGACTACTTAACCACAAATGATACCATAGTCTAAACGAAGTCAAATCAAGCCTATATGACACAATTTTTGATTCTACACAAATGACCATCTCTGCTATAAAATGTACCATAATGTCAACAAATGTAAACAATGTTATGGAAAATCCTGAAGATTAACGAAATGGTTTAACAACCGACATATTGAAATTATTTGTTTGTACATTATTTTTAATTGATACTTGTATTTGAGTAGATATTCTGTTTTTAATCAAACAGTATATTTATTTCTACCGGCCTGATTATTTACGATATATATATATATAAAATCTGATCCATGATAGAATTTTTGGGAGAAGACTGAAATCCTGAGGATTTTTACGTTAATGTTCATCTAGATTGTATAGGTTATATGAACATTTATTATACAAAACAAGACACCATCTGTTACTACTTGCCTCTATCTCTCTCTCTCTCTTCTCATATGTTGTGAACTTTAGTCTTGTATTAGTGACAGCTATTAAGAACATATGGCCCAGTGGATAAAAGTGTTGGTTTGGTTGGATCTTGTGCCTTGACCTAGAGTTGTGAGTTCAATACCTAGCTACCGCAGAGGTGAACAAATAACTTAGTGTTGAGTTAAATGGTGAAAACTGATACTGAGACCTCCAGGAAGAGATGTAACTCTTGGAAGCGGAACAATCTACTCAATGAACAAAGTAATTCCAATCACCTGAAGATGGAGGCATACAATGGCTGAAATGTCATGAGGACAACGATCTGAACAATGGAAATAGTATAAATCTTCTTTTTCAGATTCTTTTCTCTTTGCCATATTCTTGCTTTCATTTGACTGCAGGAAGTCCAGCATTTGGGTGCAAATTGTCAAAAGACATTTAAATTTCTTAGATTTTATAACTTGTTAATTTTAATGCCTCCAAAGTGAAACTGTTCTCTTTTGATCATCTTAGAGAACCTTTTTTTGCATTCCATCAGTATGCAAAAACGTCCAGGAGATTAACCCAATGCATCTTCTTGGGTTAAGCTTTTTCACTTCATCAGGCACTTGCTCAGCATTGTTGTCAAGTTAAGAATTTTTTTTTTTTTGCCTATTCTTCCATGTTGGCAGAGAATGCTTGGAAATTTTCTGCAGCAGATTGCCGGTTCTTTCTTCATGAATTTAACTGGAATTTGAACTCGGCTTCTGATTCCTCAATCCGAGCTGCTATCCATTACTTGATCATTTCCCTTCATATTAGTAAAAGATGGTGATGTTGAATCATTGGCTCAGTTTGCTGGTAGGAAAATTGGTTCATTGGAGTGTTCTAGACTATTTTCCTTGCTAGAATCCATCTTATACTTTCATAAGTCTATTATTTGTCTGCTTTGAATAGTGTTGCCACATCTGGTCTTCTATGTATGTAGATATTAACAAAATCCCAAAAAGAATCTGCAATATTATCAGTCCTGACTTGGCAACAATCACTTACTTTCCCAATACCATAACGTAACTTCCCTGTACCTTTTCTGTAAATATTTTCATGATAATTATGAGCAGCTTTTCCTCACTGGTACATAAACTTCATAACATTTAAGTACAGTACTAGATTGGCAGTTAGGTCTCATCATTTTACTATTGAAATTGCCAAATGTAGCCATAAGTTCTATGCTAATAATTTCTCTTAATTGTATAACTGTCTTCTTGCTTTCCTGTCAACTATCAAATTATTCAAAAAATTAAAAGTAATGTTAGCCCTCATTTTCTATCTCCATGAAAGTATTCTTTTATCGTCCTTTTCTCAAAGTTTTTCTCAGATTCTTTCACTCTCAATAACCGCTTGCATCTTAGTGGTTTTATCTTCTACTACATAGAATTAAAGGATTTTAAAAAAATATCTGCAAAATTACAGATTCTTTTTCTTTCTGTACTTGTTTAATCAGGATGTAATTTTTATGCAGAAAAAACTGTCAAAAAAAGTTGTATATTGTATATATGTGTATATTGTATATATGTGTATATTGTATATATGTGTATATTGTATATATGTGTATATTGTATATATGTGTATATTGTATATATGTGTATATTGTATATATGTGTATATTGTATATATGTGTATATTGTATATATGTTTGTTGAGGCAATTTACTTTCCTGAAGTTTTAATCTTTTCCCATTATATCTGATATTGAAATTATCAAATTTATTCACCTTAAACATAATCTGTTGATTACAGAAAGTGTGACTTTGAAAGAAAAAACAAAAACTGTGGGCTTCAAATTTCTTCCAAGCACTGAAATTGTCTATCCTTTTTCTTTAAGAACTACATGATCTTACTTTTAACGAAATAAAAAGCCCTCTCATCAACCACTTCTTTCAATTTTCTTGGCTGCACCATATCTCATGGGATACTTAAACTTGATGCTGACTATGTCCTATTAAAGAATTCAGTCAGTTAAGTGCCAGACTTGATACGTGCTTTGGGTGATCATGTCTCAAGAGACATGACTGACAGGGCAGAAGATTATTCTGTAGTAGGTTGCCATTGCTTTCTGCGGTAGACTGGTTGCCAGCCAAGGCTATAGAACCCAATCCGTCCTATTATTTAGCCCATAACTGGAGGGAAGAGATGGATTAATACTTTTCCCAAGGGTATTTGTGCGTAAGTGAATGCGAGGAATTCACCTATGCCTAAAGAGGGTCCTTGGCTTTTCATGCTATTCCCAATGAATATCAGTCATCAGATAAGATTAAACCCTTAATAATGGCCAACAAGGTCCCTTTAAATCACAAGTCCGTGGAAGTATTCCAAAAGCTTAAAGAAGCTAAGAGAGTCTTACTTCATGTTATTGAAAGATATCCCTCTAGTAGTCGACACAGATACTTCTGATATTACAGTTGCCTCTTATTTGAAGGAGGCAAACTGTCTGTCCAGTGGCTTTCTTTTCATGATTGCTAATGCCGAGTGAACAAAAGTATGCTTTGGTAGAAAAGGAGGCTTCAGCTTTTATAGAAGCAATAAAAAAGGTTGTCTCACTACTTATCTAGTTGACACTTTCCCATTCTTACTGACCGGCAGGCTGTGAACTTCCTGTTTAATATTGAGAGACCTGGAAAATTAAAAAAGACAAGGCCTAGAGATGGAGGGAATGGGACTGCTAAACTATAATGAAATTACTTATAGATCAGGGAAGGAAAATATACCTGCTGATACACTATCATTGGCTCACTGTGGCACTATTCTACACAAAGAAAATTTAAATGAGCTCCATGATTGTCTTTGACACCTATGTATAACCTGGTTAGCCCACATTGTCAAAGTCAGAAATTTACCTTATGGAAAAGATGTGAAAAAAAAAAAAAAAATGTTCATGCTGACTGTCCAAATTTGTGCAAGATAGAAACTAAATACAAACATGGAAAAATTTGCTTGATCAAAGCTACACAATGAATGAAAAAAAAAAAATCAGCAGGGTTTTTAAGGAACCTCTTCCTTCTAAATCACAGAAACCTGTTAACAGTAATAGACAAGCACTTTTGGTTTACTTTTGCTTGCCTCAATATGACGACAAGTGTGATTGATTAATTAAATGCATAAGCCAGATTTTCTCCATGTTTGGGATGCCTTCCTACATTCACTCTGACTGGGTTTCTTGTTTCTAAGGAACTTCACCAATTTGGGTATAGCTATGAGTCAAACAACCCCTTAGAACCCCCCAAAGAAATGGTCAGTGTGAAAGATACAAGGGGATTATCTGGAAGTACATCAAACTGGCCTTGAGAATCTCAGTGAGAAGTTGTTCAATCTGCAGTATTGCATGCCATAAGATTACTGCTCTGTACTATGGGATGTCCGTTTGTGGTGCAGTAGATATCGGCTCGGAATGAGAAATCGGAGAGTCGAGTTCGAATTCCAGTTGAATTCGTTGCATTCACTTACGCGCAAATACCCTTGGGAAAGGTATTAATTCTCTCCAGTTATGGGTTAAATAATAGGACGGACTGGGTTCTATAGCCTTGGCTGGCAACCAGTCTATCACAGAAAGCAATTGCAACCTACTGCAGGATAATCTTCTGCCCAGTCAGTCATGTCCCTTTCAAGACATGATCGCCCAAGTGTGTATCACATATGGCACTTTAACTGACTGACTATGTCAAGCACTACACCTTGTGAAAGAATAATTTTCATATCAATACTGTTCACTATGTTCGTTCCTTGCCCACTTGACTAGCAACTCCTTGTCTGGCTCTTGTATGTCGCAATGTCTGTGCTAATAAGTATGAACCATTTAGTTGATAAGATTCAGTTGTTTAACATCTATGCCCAAGTAAGATTTAATGACAAATGGGAGTATATTGTATTGCTGCATGATTTGGTTCCAGTTTGGAAAGATCAGGGCAAACCAAAAATTAAAGAACAAGATACTCTTGTGGAAAAGAGCACCCCAAAAGTGGAGGAATCATTGTGATATCCATTCTTAAGTCCTTGAGTAATACTGAAATACATTTGCCCCTCTTCCCTTTAACTCTGACGAGCAACATTCTATTCTGATTCCTGAAGATTGACAATTTTTGAGGAATCTGATAAAACCATTTCAATATCTAGAATATTAATAATAATAATAAAAAATAGTGAGGAAGAATATTGTAAACATTAACAACATTCCCTCAATTTGGATTCATCCACCTTTTGTTATACTTTGTGTGTGTGTATATATATATATATATATATATATATATATAATGTGTGTGTATGTTGTGATAATGTTTATTGCTAAGATATTGTTTGTTTTTTTTGTTGTATTTTTGGGGGGGGTTGGGTTTTTTCTTTTTTTAAACTCATAAATGGTATTTTGGCAAGTAGGTTTTTTATCCTAAAGTGCTTGATATTGGGGTGGTGACAACCTTGATACATTTAATGCAAAGAATTTGTCACTTTTACTGAGCAGATTCATGCTGACTTCATGTTTTTGTGAGGGCATCGTTATGAGGAGGTCTTATCTTATTAGGGCTATATATATATATTATGTGTACTCATTTGTCGACATCCGTTTCACAATCAGTACAGCTAGATGTCCAATTGCTTTTAACAAGGATTAAATATATGGTAGACTTTGAAAAACAGTAGCTACTCTGGTATCTATTCATCGTTCATTCAGAAATGAATTAGAACACTCTTAGCTATTGGGCGTGTATAATGATAATATACACGCTAAAAAGTCTGCCTCCATAGCTCAGAGGTAGAATCGCCGACTGATGCCAATTTGGTCGGGTTTCAATCCTGGGTAAAAAGCAATCTGCTGTCTAACCATACTGATGAGCTGTGATATGTCTGCGGATATATATATTTTCAATCTTGGTTAGAAGCCATCGGACATCTAGCTGTACTGATGAGTTAAACAGATGTGTCTGCGAATGATTATATATATATATATATATATATATACCTATTAGTACTTCCAAAGTAAAATTTAACATCATTATCATCTGATTGAATTTAAGGTCTATAAACAATACCTTCAGGCATACATAGGCCTTTCAATAGGCAGGTTTTATTTTATTTTATTTATTTTATTTTTTTTGGCAGTTGCAATTATTTTTAGAAGCGTCATTTTTGCTATTAGTTGGGTGACGGATCAGGTTTATGTGGGCTGGATATTTATTTGACATGATAGTGTTATGTTGTGAAATATATTTATCTGTTTTTAATGCAACTATAACTTTGACATTGTTTTTGTTGACTTGAGATATCTTTCTCTTTTCCAATATTTTCACTTTTTTTTTTTCAATTGGAGTAGATAGATCTTTCTATCGCCCGGTTCATACTCCACCCATGTTTATTGAACAGGTTAAGAGGCTCATCCCTTGTTCCCTGTTTAGGATGTGGTTTTCTCTTTTCCAATCTTCTCACTATTACGTAGCCCCCTGCACATCAGTGGCGTTACCGCCTTGCTCGGGGTGATACGATTAAAAAAAAAAAATATATATATATATATATATATATATATATATATAGTCATCCACAGACAGATCTGTTTCGCTGTATCATAGCTCATCAGTACGGTTAGACATCTGATTGCTTCTAAACAGGAATGAATATATATATAAGAAGGTAGAGTATATGATATCATAAGGACCCAAGGATTGCTGAAATGTATGACATTTGTAAGTCATGTGTAAAATGTAGGATTTTTTATATATATATATATATATATATATAAATCCCAAAATAAGTGTATATAAGTAAAATCCCAAAAACCAGATTCTATTAATATTAATTTTATCAATATTAAAAAATGATCCAGGTGAAGGGCTCAATGTAAATAGTATTATCAATTTTGCAGTGCTAAATATGTATATTATATCAATGAATTCTGAAAACTACATTTTGTTAAATAGCAATTTCAGCGAGAAAACTCTCACTTCATCAGCAACAATCCAAAACAAATTTTGATGATATTTGAATGAATAAATTTTTGTTTTTGGATCATTACTGATGAAGCAAGAATTTTCTAGCTAAATAGCTATTCAACAAAATGTAGTTTTCAAAATATATTTTCTTGTATTCTTATTTGCTTTTAGCCGTGTCTTGAGCCATTGTTAAATCCTTCATCAAGGTACTTTAGTTCTCTTCTTTATTTCATCTTATAGAAGGATTCAGTTTGTTTTGTATTTATGTATGTTGTTCACTCAGTTTGGTTCTACAGTTGGCCCATTTCTGACTAGATATTCTAATGTGTGTCTAATTTGCTCCACAAATCACCTTACATCTACCCCCTCCACTCCCAGCACACTTTCATTAATCAAAAAATTGCCATGCAAAAAATAAAATCCAAATCTTGATAAATTGCTTGTAAAATTTCTCATCTGATAAAATGTTGAACTTTCTTTGCAGATTGTTTAATTGTGACAGATGACAAAGAGTAAAACAAAATCAGACGAGTTTATTCCGGGAAAGGTAAGATTAACAGTTTCTTGATTTCTTTCATATTTTTTTAATTTGAATTTTTTGTGTTTTTTTTGTTTTTGCTTTTTTTTTGTTTTTTCTTTTTTTTACAATGTTGGATGTCTGAGAATTTTTAATCCTCATTTTTATTGGCATAATGACTAACAATTTAACATTCAACAATATTAAATATTTTTGTTTATAAAAAAGAAAAACATTTTTTTTATTTTTTTTTATTTTTTTTAATGACTTCAGGGCAAAATAAAAGCTTTTACTTTTATCAAATGATGCCAGTATTA
This sequence comes from Ascarosepion bandense, assembly GCA_037127315.1. Classification (NCBI taxonomy): domain Eukaryota; kingdom Metazoa; phylum Mollusca; class Cephalopoda; order Sepiida; family Sepiidae; genus Ascarosepion; species Ascarosepion bandense. The sequence goes on along the minus strand of JBBBDQ010000501.1, from coordinate 7,383,155 downwards.
TATCTTTCAAAATCTTCCATGTATTGTCAATTTTGTTATTGTGATAATTTAAGTAAAAACAACATAATTTAATTTTTAGTTAATTTGTTTTTTGTTGCTTATTTAAAATAAAATGCAAACTATTTAACCATATTTAGATTGTTGCAAACTTCAGGCATTCATTATAGACAAATAGCATTTGAATCAGTGTCACGTTGTTTGAGAATTCTTAGTAAAGGTTTCATCTGGTGTTTATATCAAATGGACAATGAATTTTGTGCAATTTAAAATTTATAAACTTTAACTATGAAGGAGGCTTCTTACTGTGAAAGATTACTTAGAACTAGACCTCACCTCTATACTGCAAATCAAACTCTTATATGCAATCATTATTCTCCAACCTGTATCACCACCTTTTTTTTCACATATGAAATAACGCAAACCTCTTGCTACACTGTCGCTATTTCCATGGTATATTCGTTGGTCCCACCACCCCTGACCTTTACAACTGGGATCTATCATGTCACCTACACAAGGATGAATCCTCCTTATTCCTTTTGTATTCCATTCATAAGGAGGAAGTTCTATTCAAGCAGCTTCCTCCCTAGAACTGCTGCTGCTTTGTGGAATAGACTCCTGGCAGAATGTTTTCTCAATCACGACAATCTTGAAGTCTTCAAGTTGAGGTCTACCTTATCTTTCCTTCATAACCTCATAATTTCTTGCCTTTTCTTAATGCTCATACAACACTAAGCAATAAGCGACTATTTTAAGTGGCTCTTGGGCCTTGTCTAGCATGAACATTAGTATATAAAGTCTGTAAAATTATAATCCATGTTTTAATTATAAAATAAAGTTAAAGAAAACTTTCATTTAGCAAAAAAGATTTATGTTGAATTAATAATTCTTGTGCAACAAATGTCAATTGTTTTTATGAAAATGCAAAGTTTTTGAGTGATTGAATGATTTAAATATCAAACCTGGTAAATTTAATGATTTTGTTTAACTTTTTCCCCTCTCGCCCCACAACATAAATTGGTGCCAAATCTTTATTTCTTTTTCCCTATAGATGTTTCTGGAGTGGGAGAAAAAAGTTTTCAGAAATTTATTTTAAATAGGATTAAAATGCATTTTTGAAGTAACTTCAAAAAATAATTTATGAAATTATTCATCTTCATTAAAATTGCAACTGTCTTTTCAAGAAAAAAATCGGCATATTTTTTTTTTTTTTTTCAAAGCCAAAAATACTTTTCACCTGGGAAATTTTACAAGCACATGAATGTATTATGTTTCAAATTTTTTTTTTTTTTTTTTTTCTTTTTCAAGTTGTGGATGTTAACATTTTTCATAATTAGTATATATTTTTTATATCAAAAAGACGTTTTGTGCTACATTTTTTTTATGGCTTTCAATTTTTAAAATATTCATTTTAATGATAATTCTTTAAAAGAAAAAAAAAAAATATTCAGAACATCCCACTTCACAAAAATCAAGAATTATGGAGCCGGCAGAAAAATCTACTACAAATGAGTGCAAGGGAAGTAACTCATAATTAATAACTTTTTTCTGATTATTTCAAATTTTTAAACTTATTTTTAGTGGGATTAATTTCTGTAAATTTACATTAGTACATGTGAAATGAATTATCAACAAAAGTTGATTTTTTTTTTTTTTTTTTTTTTTTTATAGGGAATATTCTGATCATAAAAAGCAATTTCCGATATTTTTTTCTATTCATTTGAAAGTAAGCTTCTGCTATTTAGTTATGATACATTTTAGAATTGAACTTGATGTGCTTGTTGTATTAAAAAAAAATGAATTATTGGGTCAAAATAATCATAACAATTGTCATTAGTTCACTCATTCTAATCCAAATGAGAAGCGACCCCACTTTTTTCCTCTACACCTACAAACAAGCAGTCGGCATGTGTATCAACGAAAATTTCAGCTTTTCTTTTTTTTCTTTTTTTCCAGGCCATTTTTTAATACTCAACAAAAATTCAATGTAAGAAATCTTCAGACACTTGTATTTCCTAACTTAATTATCTGGACACAAATTATACACATTGATAAAAAAAAAAATCAACAATGAAGGCTGTATACATTTTACTTATTCTTTATCTTATTCTGTCAGTTTCTGATCCATGTTTGATCTTTGACATTTGAGGTCAACATTTGACCTCAACATTTGACCTCAAATTTACAATTTTACTCAGTATATTATCTTGTGCCTCCAACAACCAGATAATGAATAATACTCATTTTCTCATTTCCACACATCTTGCTGTTTCCCATTTTTTTTATAAGTATTTTTGTATATATAAATGTTGTGGGGGGGGTGTTATAATTATTTGCTCACAGTTATACCTCCCCTCTACACACTCTAATGAATGTTCTAGATAAATTCCTATATTCTTGTTACATTCTCACTTGATGGTTAAGAAAACATTTTAAAAACAATAAGTATAATGTTGGATATTAAGGTCGATATGATTACGAGGATTTTGAATTATTTAGAAAGTTCTCTCTTTCAATCTGTATGTCCGTTTTATAAAAGACAATGCTGTTATGATTCACTTTTGATTGAAATTGGTTAAAAGGTTGCACCTGAAGCTGTGCTTGCTGTTATTTCTATTTTAAAAATCCATCTTTTTACAGAAATTCATTTTAGGTCAATTAGTGAGAGATAAATGAAATGACTTTGCAAATAGACTTCATGATAAAGTATTTTTCATGTATGCTAAACACTTCCTTCACCTGTGAACAAAACTCCAGAAAAGTCCCACTGTATCCAATTGGACTAAATAACCTTCAAGTTTAGTAATTATATGATATGTTTACTGATATATTTTGTTATAAGTTGATATTTTTAAAGCTGATATAAGCTTTAGATTCCTAATAATATCAATTTAATGAGATGTGGGTGAAGCACAAACAGTTTACTGTTGTTTTTTGTAAAATATTAATTTCTATTATGTTTTTGGCAGTGGTGGAGTGAGATAAACGTGTTTTTAATATTGGAAAATACAAGTCTAAATTTGGCACGTATGATATTTTGCCCATATGACATCACATACAAATATTCTCAGTGATTTAATAAAAGTCCAGATAAAATATTTGACCAGTATATTGTCAAAAAAGTTTTTAATATTTTTGAATATCCAATATTTATGAGGTTGATAAATTCAAAGTAAACAGTAACAACTTGAATCATACTGGTCCATCATCATCTTCACAACATTACCCCCCTCCCCCCGGATAAATATGTTGGACTATGGTCCGGTTCACACCTCTCCCTGGGTTTTGGGTTGATTCTAAAGTCTTTTTCTTTTCTTTCACTTTCAGTAGCCCTTTCTCTATTGGTGGCATTATCACCTTGCTTGGGGTGGTGCTTCTTATTATGTAACACTCTACCTCCAGTGTCTCTTGAGCTTTGTACAAGGTGAATATCATTGTGTGTAAAAAAAAAAAAAAAAAAATGTCAAACAATTACATAGTAGTTTATCCATCTCTCTCTCTCTCTCTAACTTTCTATCGAGCTGCAATTGTAGGAATTCTAACGATTGTCTTTTACATAATAATTGATTAGCCAATTCCCTAGTTTATATTTGCACTATTTCTACACTTGAAAATCATAATATTAAAAAAAATTCTATGTCAGGTTTACTAAAAACCTATTCAAAATCTGCTTGTACCAGCATGTACAATCTTTTAATAATAGTTCTTATAAATACAGTACTTCATTATCCAAGTACTTTTGGTGTTTAAAAGTAAAGAAAAAAAACAACAAAACAAAACTTCTACTACTGTTAGATGAAAAGTACTTAGAAGGGCTTAAAATTGTAATTCTCTCCGTGCACTTTATTTTTGTCTTAATGAGAAGTTAGAAATCATCAGACTTAAGGACAGGGTTGATCTGTTAAACTAGATGAAAGAACTTACTGTTAACTGTAAACATAGTTCACTATTTTCTTTACAATATGGTTAGTAATATTATGAATATATATATTTTTATATATAAAAACTATTTTCATTGATGTTAATTGTTATTTACTCTTATTTACCCTTATTTGCTGGGTATTTCATCTGACATAGATTGTCAAATTAATATTTGCCAGGTATTTAATTTGGGATATATTATACTTAATATTTACTAAGTATTTAATCTAGCAGAGACTGTCAAGTTATAGTTACTAGGTATTTAATCCAACATAGATTATCATAAGCATGTAGGTTTATGTACTAATAGGCATATTGATATATTGCTTTACAAGCACATATATATATATGTGTGTGTGTGTGTGTGTAAACATGTTACGGAAATCAACGAATTTTAACGAAACTTGGTTATAAGCAACCGACAATTTCAAATGAATTGTTTGAACATTATTTTTTATCAATACTGTATTTAAGTAGATATTTAAGTAGATATTCTGTTTTTAATGAAACGGTATTATATATTTATTTCTACCGGCCTGATTATTTACGATAAATTTTTATTACGAAAATGTGTGCCATTCGGCAGGATTCAAACCTGTGACCCCTATCTATATTTGTTTACGATGGATCAAAAATTGTTATATAGGCTTGATAAAAACCTCGTTTAGACTGGAGGCTATTTGTGGTTGAGAGGTCTAAGACGTTACCAGATCAAATGGTAGCTTCCCCTATATAGATAGGGGTCACAGGTTTGAATCCTGCCGAATGGCACACATTTTCGTAATAAAAATTTATCGTAAATAATCAGGTTGGTAGAAATAAATATATAATACTGTTTCATTAAAAACAGAATATCTACTTAAATACGAGTATCAATAAAAAATAATGTTCAAACAATTCATTTCATGTGTGTGTGCATGTATTTATGCCTATAGTTTTTTATAAGTCGATTCAAAGATGTGATTTTATTCTGTATATGATGTTTTATGTTGCGTACATATTTTTTGCATGTGAATTTGGGTGCATATCTAATTATATTTATTTGTTTATGCACTGGAATATGACAGCGTTTGTCCTGACCTTATTTAAAAATTTATCCTGCCTACGTTATCTTACAAATTCAGTCTTGCAAGTATCCAGTATATGTAATATTCATAGACGTTACTTAACCTGGCTCTAAATTTAACCAATAAATTGACACATTGCTAAAAACAATATAAAATATATGTATTTGTGTATATATTTGTCTGTTTGTCCATATGTGGGTATCTATATATTTGTATATATGTGTGTCTCTCTCTTCCCTGTTTTGTATTTGAATAACTTTATAATAATAATAATCTAATCCTTATGCTTTGTGAAACTTAGAATTTAAAATTTGTTGTCTCTAAAATTAATATATAATAAATTTTTATGAAAATAAATTTTAATTTTTATTGTAACATGAAACTAATAGTTGATTTCTATTTTAATGAAATATTAACATTAATGCCCCAATCAATTGTTTTTAGAATCTGTTCTTATGTTCTTCAAATTAGAAATTACTTGTATTTTGATTGGTAACCACAGACTATGTAACAATGTCTCTCTGATTGAACCTTTTAATGCTCTTCAATTGAAAATAAACCTCATCACTTGGTAAGATACAAGTAATGTCAAAATAAAATCACTACTTTTGTAGTGATTTAACATTTGTTATAAATTTTAAATAAATCAGTCAGTATAGTCAGTATAGGTGCCATACGTGATACACGCTTGGGCGATCATGTCTCTAAAGAGACATGACTGACTGGGCAGAAGATTATCCCGCAGTAAGTTGCCATTGCTTTCTGCAGTAGATTGTTTGCCAGCCAAGGCTATAGAACCCAATTTATTCTATTATTTGACGCATAGCTAGAGAAGGAAAAGATGTATTATATTATTTAGTAATTAGTGGGGGATCAGTTTATTACTTTATAACAATATAAAACTGATCCCCCACTTTATGCCCAGAAGTTTTTATCATGTTTCCAACTACTATATTCAGTCAGTTAAGTGCCATACGTGATACACGCTTGGGCGATCATGTCTCTAAAGAGACATGACTGACTGGGCAGAAGATTATCCCGCAGTAGGTTGCCATTGCTTTCTGCGGTAGACTGGTTGCCGACCAAGGCTATAGAACCCAATCTGTCCTGCTATTTAACCCATAACTGGAAGGAAGAGACGGATTAATACCTTTCCCAAGGGTATTTGCGCGTAAGTGAATACAATGCATTCAACTGGAATTCGAACTCGGCTCCCCGGTTTCTCGTTCCGAGCCGATATCCACTGTACCACAACGCACATCCTCGAAATACATGTATAAAAAATAAAGTGAACATTCAAGTCTGACGATTGCATGAAACAGACTGTTGCCTCTGAGTGTTGCCAACTTTTGTATTGTTTACGTATGCTCTATCCCCAATATTGGGCACTTTAACCCATAAATATAGCATACCTTAAAACTTATATATATATATATATATATAGGAGAAAATGGCAGCTGTAAAGATGGAGAGGATAATCTAAAAGATTTTATCTAATTAATAATTCATATTAGATAAAAATAGAGAGCTTGATAAATATTCAGAGCATTATAAAATATTACTCAACACATAGACGGTTATAAATCAGGATTCCTTTCAACAATGTAAATTTACTTACATGGTGTCTCTTTCAGACTGTTGAAAAATAAATTAGACTGATGTATCTACTTCAGTATTTTTTGTATGTATATATTTTCTCATAAGATTTGTTTTATGCATGTGAGTAAATGTATGTATTCCTTTGTCTATATAAAAATGTATAATTATAATAAATGTATGTATTCCTTTGTCTGTGTTATAAGTGTGATCTTATGTATCTATTCTCAATTTATTTCTGGTTTAAATAATACAAGCTTCACTTCGTCTGTTACAAACATTTTTTCTTTTAAATATTCTGAGTGAATTTATTTAACGGTCTGAAAGAAAACTTAATTTACATTGTCAAAATAAATCCTGAATTATAACCACCTATGTGTTGTTTTCTCAATATTTTTATATATATATATATATATATACATACTATAGTCATCCGCAGACAGATCTGTTTCGCTGTATTACAGCTCATCAGTACGGCTTAGACTCTGGTCGCTTCCTAACCCAGGATTGAAACCCGACTGAATTGGCGTCAGTCAGCTATTCTACCCCTAGGCCACAAGCATCCGGTAGAAGAAGGCAGGCTTTTAGCACATATATATATATATATATATATATATATATATATATATGGTACTGTGCAAAAGTATTAGGACAAGAACTATTTTATCTTTTATGATTTTATTGATAGGAAATAAACAATTAAAGTAATTTCATTTGATTTATTCAAATGCTTCAACAAGAAATATACTTTTTACAAAAAAAGAATTAATATTTAGTATAATAGCCTTTTGCTTTGATCACAGCCTTCATTCTGTCAGGCATTGGCATCACAAGCTTCTTCAATATATCTAATTGTATCTCCTGTCAAGCAGCTTGTATTTGTTCCCAAAGTGTGTCTTGCAAAGTAACATTAGATTTATCAATTTTTTTTATCTAAAATATCCCATAGATGTTCAATAGAGTAGTTTCAAAATAACTTGTTTAATAAAAAATAGGAAAAATTAAATATAACTTCTCAAGACATTTCTTTTACACCTAGTTTTAAATAATCAATATTTATTAGCAATTTACTTGGCTTTTCATCCTGTATTTGAACTAAAAATAGAACTAAAAACTAAAAATAGAACTAAAAACCTCACTGAAGTGAGGTTTTTAGGACCCCCTCCTGTCCTAATACTTTTGCACACTACTGGTAGTGTGCAAAAGAGCTAGGACAGGGGTGAATTTAAACTTTATTTTGATGCCTCTTAAATGATAAAATAGTTCTTGTCCTAATACTTTTGCACAGGACTGTATATATATATATATATATATATATATATATATATATATATATACTAGGTGCGATTGGTAAATTGTCGCAGTTATTTTGATGCCTCATAAAAGATAAAATAGTTCTTGTCCTAATAGTTTTGCACAGGACTGTATCTTATTAAAACTGTTTCTTTATGCTATATAGGCATTAAGTGTTGCTTTTAGTTTTAGGTCACAGTTTAGTTTTTAGTTCTATTTTTAGTTTTTAGTTCTATTTTTAGTTTTTAGTTCTATTTTTAGTTTTTAGTTCTATTTTTAGTTTTTAGGTCACTATTTTTTTAAATATTTTATCTTATATACACTTTATTTTGTTTCACTTTTTGTTTTTTTTTTAATTTTTATTTCTCTTAAATTTCGAGGTTTTTACTTTTGAAAAATGTTTTTCAAATCATTTCAGTTTTAATTAACTTTTTTTGAGAACTTGCATATTAGAGCTGTGTGCCTGTTATACACTTTTTTGTGTTAAATTTTTCAAAATACTGTTGATCAGAAAACTGGATTGTGTGGGTTATTTTCCATGTGTTGTGCTAGTGAAGCTTTCAAAAGCTCTTGATAATAAAGTCAAAAGTCAGCTGTGCATGTCATTCTGATTGGTCAATATTCCTGTGTGATTTACAGCTTTTCTCTTGAAGAACCTTGTTCAACCTACAAGCAGGAATTGACAAGCATTTCAAAGGAGAAGCAGCAATTGAAGATGAATATCGTCTTCTCACAATAAAAGACAGACTGAGTGCAGGAATTTTGAAGAGAAAACGACAAATCCAGGTTCTTCAGCTCACTTTCCTATTTAACGTTGTAAAAATGTTTTGAAAACTTTGATAGCAGACAACACTCGAAGCAATTCTTTTGTGTTTTCATCAAAATCTCTCCTATCTTTTCTTACCCAAAAGTGCAGTTCCATTGGCTGTTGGCATTTGGCTGACAGGATTGAAAGAATCTTTTTTCTTTCTCCCGTTAGCTCTCTGAAATTTGTAAAATCATAGGCTATAGAAAATATTTTTCATTTCTTTTTAAATCAACTTTTACCAAAACTCAATTGAAGAAAATATTGTTGGTGTTAGATATTTTTTTTTTTCTCTCACTTTCAACATCATAGTTTTTCGTTGATTTTTTCCTGTAAATCATAAATCTTTGTTTTTTTTTTTTATTGCTAGATACAGGAGTTCATTATTATAGATAGTAAGTCAGGGGTGAAAATTTTCATATTTTAAGTCATTATAAAGAAATTTCATTTAAATCATCGATATCATATCCATTTTGGATACATTGTTGTAGAGATGTCGAGATTTTATTTTTTTGTTTAAGTTATCAGAAGGCTATATGAGGAAATTGGCTGTGTGAAAGAATATTCCTCTACAAACAATTTGTATTTTTGCATGGAAAAGAATGAGGATGGAAAATTAACTGAAGACACTTGATCATTTAACGGATAAATAACAATTTATATCAAAAGGTAGACAGATGTGAATGTTGAATGTGATAATTAATGTTCATGAAATATAAAATCAGTTCTGATCTTAGGATTATATTGATAAATTTAAGAGTTCAAATGTTGTGCACAAAATGACTGTTAAAATAAGTCTCTCACAAAGTTCTTGAGCTAAGTGTATTAATTCAAAATGTTGGTAAGTTTACTACCTTTTGAACGTAATTTGAAAAGAATTGTACTTGAGGTCAGTGATAAAGATTCGTGTTCAAAATTACTTTTTAGTACAAAGTTAAATGTGTTATCTGCGGATGAACTTCTTTCCTTCAGTAAAGTCAAATGATGTTTGAATATTTTTAAAATATAGGCAAAAATGAAAATATTAATTTGTATAATCTTCTTCGCTCAAAAATGACTCTCACTAAGGATTTGGTGAATTTATTCAAAATAGTTAATTTTTACAAGTGACAGATTTTGACATGTCAGTTCTCCACAAAGGTCCTTTCCAAAACTGTTGGATTTTAGTTGGACTTTCTATTTTATACTGTCTGGCCACAATTGTATGGGCTGATTTTGGCATGAATTATTTAAATTCTAGGAAAGATGATTCCAATAAATGGTGTGATTTACACTGACCAATTAGGTGTTCAGTACATTCTCATTACAAGCCCACAGCTTGTGCAGCAACAAGCTTGGGAAGGCTTGTTGTCACTTGACTGTAATAAAGTTTTATTTTTTAGGTAATTTTTTTTTTTTTTTTTTTTTTTTTTTTTGCGCTCACATTGTAACAAGAGGACTTCATTATTCTAGATGGTAAGAGACAGGTGTGACTATTTCTATATTTTAAATCCTAAAGAAATGTCATTTAAATTTTGTTTCAATATTAAGGTAAATATTTTTTATCATCCATGAAACTTTAAAAAGAAATATACTTAATAAAATATATTTTTAAAAAAATCTTTTGTTTACCATGAGAAATAGTTGATTAGTATAGAAAATAAGTTTCAGTGACATATGGAATTGGAATTGTAATCAAGCGCCAGTGGACAGTATTAATGAAAACCAAGATTAAAATGAAGTTGTTAAAATACAATTTTGACTATCTTTTTTAATGGCTGTGTGGGATGGTATTACTGCTGTTAGAACTTACTGTACCATTTTAATTACTGTTGAGTTTTGAAGTTGTTCAACCAATCCTACCAGTGATAACTCTGAGTATAAACTCTGTTAATTTTTTTTTTTTTAATCATTTCACCCCCAAGCAAGGCGGAAATGCCACTGATGTGCAGGGGGTTACATAAATGTAAAAAAGATTAATTAGAAAAGAGTGAGGAGCACAAACTAGTTAGAAAGGAACAATAGAAAGCTGAGAAAGCAGGTGCGATGACAGATACATAGGTGGAGAGAAAGGGAAGGTTATACAGGGGAGGGGAGAGAGCTAGAGTCCAGTGGTTAGTAGATGAGTATTGACTTTGCATTTAAATTTCTGGAGGTTGTAGCCGTCAGGAAAGCAAGAATACGGGAGCGAGTTCCACAGGTGGGAAGTGCGAGAGAGGAAGCTGCAGGAGTAGAATTGTCGTCTGCATTTGGCTAACCTGACTGTGAATGGGTAGGACCCAGTTGCCAGTCTGGTTGCACAAGTAAACACCTGTTGAGGCATCAGTGACTTAAGCTCGTCCGAGCAGAAGCCATGAAAGTATTTATAGAACAGACAAAGGGAGGCCACATTTCGACGATTTATCCTATTTTAGAATGACATTGTTTACATGGTAATTCAATATCACAGGGCAGACTCTGAACTTCAGTCTAATATGACAAAAGTGTTCTCTCAAAAGAGGGCTCTTACCTTGAACACTGATTGGGACAAGCTCACTCCAGACCTCAAGGTGAGTTTATGTATTATCCATTGATGAAGATACTGGAAAAAAGGGTTGGTTCCTTTCACTGGTCCAGTAAATACTAGCCTCTTCCTGCTATGCTTTACCATTACAATCCATATATATCAGCAGAACTTTTTGCCTGATCTGGCTCTTGGAAAGGTAGAAGATAGCAAGAGGAGTCACACATTTACTGGAGTGGTACAAGAAACTGATCATTTTTCCAGCATCTTTAATGAGTTACATGCAACCAAGACCTCATGTGAAAATCCCAGTAGATGCTCAAGGAACAGGGCCACCTTCAGAGAACACCTGTACATCATAAGTGAAAATTTCGGACTTGCTCTTTGATGACGAAATGTCATTAGCTTGGTTTTTGAAGCATTGAATGTGACCAGCCAGTAATTTAAGGGAAAAACTCAGCAAATTTTTATAGGATAAAATATCAGATGTTTAAAAATGTTAAGAAATTGCTTTTGTGAAGACATACTTGTAATTTGTCTTGGTTGGTTATCAGGTGGTGATTAAGAAAATACTTTGAGTAAAGTTGACTATTATCCTTGACTCTCTGATTATGAGAAATGAAGAAATGAAACTAAAACACAAAAAGTTAATCTAAATGTGTAAAATAGGACAAGAATGTTTTTTTTTTTTAATTTATTATAAAAACCACAGATTTTCTCGTTTCCATTTTGTATCGATAGAAATTAAAGCATTTGCAAAGAAAGGCTTAAATATTTTCGTGGTCCTAAAATAAAACCTGGAGTTCGTGTTTATGTAAAGACAATAAAACAAGAATTTTGCTGAAACTTTTATTTATTACTTTCTAAATAAATCTGCTCGTCATTGTAACTTGAAGCCATTCTTCAATCTTTTTTGATTGTGTTGTGGTCCTGTTTAAGGGATCACAATTATAAGGTGAAAGTGTCCTGTGTTCACTGTGAGCAGTTAAACTACAAGTGTACTCCTCTGCTTGAAGGTAGAAATGTCTGGCATTATATAAACCAGACGAATCTATATTGTCCATGGATATAGGGGTGTTAACTACCCCAGAACAGATTGCCTAGAAGCCAACTGCACTTGTTCTCTATGCCTGAAAAATGTTTCTTTTGGGTTCAACTCGTGTGCCATATTTATGCAGGTTTTATCTTGCCAAATGTTTTTACTGAGATTATCTGCACAATTTCCAATTGTCCCAATTCCTCAGTCATTTTGAGATTCAAATTTCTGATAAAGATAATGTCACAGCTTTTTGGGATTGTAGATTAGATTTAGGTTTGGCTTCCGCATTGTAATGCTTGGCTCTGACTCACTCGCGCAAATTGCACACAAACTTGGAATCGTCTCTCTTCTGCATACACATATTTTTTATTGTGGTGGCTCTTTGTTGTATCTTTCGACTGATTTAGAAAAGAACATAAAATGGGTCTTTATTCCAGATGCTTTGTTTTACAGAAGGCATTTTGCAGGAAGAAGAAAACCTTCCAGTAGAGGAGGAAGGGGTGAATAATATTCAGACTGACCCCAAATTTGACATAAAAAGTATCCAGATGTTTCCTAACTGACCTGTATATTTAGCAACTTCAGTTTGTCTCTTTTACCACACCTTTTATTTTACACAAATACACACACAATATATATATATATTAGTCATCCACATACAAACTCATTTCGCTGTATCACAGCTCATCAGTGTGGCTAGGCACATCCACTTGCTTCTGGCCTGGATCGAAACTCGACCACTTTCGTGTCAGTCGAAGTCGCTACCTCCAAGCCATAGGTACATGCAATCATAGAAGGGAAATTTTAACGTGTCGTACATAAGCAGTGTATACACGTGCCAGTCATCGAAAGAACTCAATTCATTTCTGAAGAGTGATGCTTATATAGCTGAAGTGGAAACTGTTTTTAAAATTTTCTTCTCTAGAGAGCTCCAATTATAATGAGCATAATATATTAGTCATCCACATACAAGCCTGTTTCGCTGTATCACAGCTCATCTGTGTGGATAGACACATCCATTCGCATATAAAAAATGAGAATGCAAGGATAAAGTTTTGGCACTTAGTTGATTGGTGTTACCTTCAGCATCCTGATGCCAGACTTTTGTAGACACACTCCAGTAATCATTGTCCACTCGTCAGGGTGTATCAGTAATATATATATATATATATATAATACACACGCACACATGAAACTCATCTATTATTTTATTCAATGGTGCTCAGATTAATGTTGCAAACAAAACAAATTTAGGTATTGTCTAAACACAATCATTAGGATATAAGACAAATGTTTCAAGGTTTACTTATTACATTTTAGTGTACCTTTTATATGCCAAGAAATTTGGTGTGTGTGCATGTGAGAGACTCTATTAGTACAGCTAACATGTAGATCGATAAGTATCAATTAATATGGTTAAACTGAAGAACGTTTTAATGCAATTATCAAGTATTATTTATGCAATAATCATATTTTGGTATATAAAGATTTTAGTCCATTACCCGGAAATGCCTTAATTGAATAATACTTGTGTGTGTCTATGAGAGAGAGAGAGGATGTAGGTACATTTTGCGCATGTGCATTGTGGGCCTTTTTGATTTTGTTGAAGACACAATATAGTAGGATCAGTTGGGCACCATCTGTGAGAAAAAGAGCACCATGATGAAATTCACTCTGCCAGAAATCTGGGAGTGGCATGCTGTACTGCTTAGCATTTGTTCCAGAAGCTTCAATACAAACACTTCGGAGTGAAACTGAGGACAGTGCAGAGGAATTGGAAATGATTATGAAAGTGTTGAGAGTAATCACGAGAGATAATGCTAATATGCCTCCGTTCATCTTTCCATGAAGCCTCAGACTCCATACAGAGGCTGACATCAAATGCCTTGAGGAGTTAGTGCTGCTTCTTTGGGTTAAGAGGGCAGCTGCTGGAAGACCCTATGTCTGGCAACAGGACTCTGCACCATGCCACACAAGTAGAACAGTTATGGCTGTCAGACAATTTCTGTGACCATCAACAGAACTTTTTGTAATATCAAAGATGAACTGAAGTCAAGAATCATGGCAGCATGCACCAACTTTAAAAAGGAGACTGTCCAGAAGAGTTGCAGAAGTTTCTAAAGTCATCTGGAAGCTATGGTTGAAGCCAATGGTGAATTTATTAAATAAATTTACTCTTTAGTGATTCCAGATATTTTTTGCATAATATTTTTAAATATATCTTAAAATGAGATGTCAGTGTTTAATTTTTGCATAATTTAGACAATTTATTTATTGTACTTTATTTTTTTTTAATGACTTAAAAGTTGTATTTTGTCATAATTTTTAGACTCTCTTTACTCTCACAACTATTTTTTAAAATGTTTTTAATTTGCCTTGCCAAAAAGAAATCAAGAAGTAGAGTTTTTGAAGGTGCAAGTTTCCTGTTGTAATTATTAAATTCAAATTGTAATCATTTTGTGCTTGATGCAATCAACTTCCATTATTCACAGTTGGTAATGTTGAATTTGCCAACTTTTAAAAGGAAAATAAAGTTTTCTAAAAAAAAAATTCAGATTTGTGAAAAAAATCTGCACTGTGTTTCACACTGCTGACTGTTTTTGTATTCTTATATACATGTACATACATGCACTTGTTTAGTTTTCAAGTGCTGAACTGCAATCTGATATCTCCCCCCTTTTGGGCTTATGCTGTTTGTAAATTGATCCATTGATGAAGATACTGGAAAAAAGGGTTGGTCCCTTTTAACAGTCTTTTCTTTTGGGCTAATGCTGTTTGTAAATTTATCTTGCTTCAGTTCACTGTTCTCACATGAATCACTTTGTCCCAAACAAGGTGGTAATGCCTTTAGTATGCAAGGGTTACAGAGAATAAAAGAAGACAAAGTAAATGGGGTTCAAGAAGAAAATATATGGTGATTGATGTTGCATTTAAACTTTTGAAGATTTTAGTTACCAGAAAAGCAAAGAAATGGAAGAAAGGTTTAAACAGATGGAAAGGGCAAGAAAAGATATTGTTGTAGCAGAAATGGTGGTTGCGTTTAGATATTTCAACAGTAAAAAGGGTAGGACTTAAATGCCAATCTAGTAGCATACCCAAATTTATGTATTTGGGGTACTGAGGTGAGGGTGATTTATGTACAAGTAAATTTTATTTAGTATGGGTAAGTTTCTTAATCAAAATACTGGAAACATTCAGATTGATAGTTTGAGTTTTTAAATTTTAAATGCTGGTGAATTACATAGCTTTAAAATTTAAAAACAGCTTAAAAAATGTCTGACTCTGTCTCTCTCAAACACAGCCACTAGTTTTTCTCCAATCTTGAACCATTGCTCTCTCACTAAAACTCCTTACCTTGTCTACTAAAACTCAAGATCATTCCAGACATCAAGTAGGACTTATATACAAAACATTGTTAAAAATGTTGGAAAGAATCATCTCTTTCTTGTACCACTCCAACATGGCATATTATGTGACTGTCGATCAGGGCAGCCTCTCTAAGCACAATCAAAGAGTTTGGGCTCTTAACGATTAGTTAGAAGCAGCAGACAGCAAAATGCCAACCTGGTACTCTCACAATAGAAAATCACAGCCACTGATTAGTCTAAACACCTGAAAGTTAAGGGTTAAATTATTGTACCTCTGGTAGAAGATAGAGAACTGGTAAACGATATCTTGAACAGGGAATAAGGAATGAACCTTTACTCTTAGTAGACATGGAAGGAGTTTAGGCTGCCCAATAGGTACACAGGATTGACTCCTCATCTTCATATTCCATTGGTAAGAAGGAAGTTCTATTCACAGCTTCTTCCCTAAAACTGTTACTTTGTGGAACAAACAACTGCTTGCCTCCTTAACCACTAAAAATATAACATCTTCAGGTCAAAGGTAAACCATTATCTATCCTATATATCCACATATTATGCACCTCTTGTTCTCTCTTATGCCTTTACAAATACCTCATTCTCTTATATTCTGCCTTGAGTGGCTCATTGGTCTGGTATTGGATGAACAATATTATAAAATATGTATATCCAGAAAAGTATATATATATATATATATATATATATATATATATTTATTTATTCTTGTTTGAATCCTGAAGAGTGAAGCATTACAAAACTCTGAATCCATCTCTGATATCCTGAAATTTTAATATTTTTTATATTATAATTCAAAATCTAAGTAAGGTGCTGGGAAACAAAAAAAAATTGTATTATCAATCCAGTATTTTGTTTCTATGTGATATCCGTCCTATTATATTGTAGTGAATGTTAGAGGATTTGTCCTCAGATGAAAAAAAACTAGAGGTGGCAGAAATGTGTTTCTGCAGAAGGATAATGAGGATTCCATGAATGGAAGGAGTAAGCAACAAGGAAGTTTTAAAGAAAATGGCAACAAAAAGGAAACTTCTGTTCAAAATCAGGAAAAGATAACTGAAATTCATTAGAGACATGAGGAAGGAAGTTGGCTCGCCACTGTGAATAGAGGGGAGATGAGGGACAGGTGCCTTAGCAAAGGAAGTAAAACTAAAAATCTCGAGAGCCACATGAGATAGGTGATTATGGCTCTCATGACTTTCTATGAACATGAAAGAAATATGGTTCTAGATATCTATTGAGCACTTTGATAAAATTCTGTTAGTCTTGACATTTTGTTATATCATATAACAATTCTGCTTGTTCCTTCCTTAGTTACTTAGTTACGTAGTTCCTCCATCCGTTACACCACTGAATAAAGATAACACACTTACTCTCTACATGAGCTTTTCTTTCCCCTTTGTCTTTTTATAAGTGCTACTCTCCTCAGCCTTTTTCTCACCTTTGCTAAACGGAAGGGTGAGAGAGTAGGAAGATAGAGCCTATAGCATTACTGTATCAGTAGCAGCTTAAGCTGGTGGCTGAAGCAGTAATTGTGTGTGTATTGTACAATATAGTAAAAATAGGTAGGTTTGTTATCGTATCCCGCGACCTAATAACAAAACTTTTGGCCTTTACTCAGTTGGTCTTTTCTGTTTACAATGGACACAGGAGCCATGATTTTTCAGTAATGAAAAAAAAAAAAAACATTTTTTCTTTCAAAATCTCACAGAATAGTGTACAGTATTTTGGATATGGACAGTGCAAATGCTGCTTAATATAAGATTACAGTAAAGTAGATTTTATGGACATTACTTTTATAGATATTTTAATAAAATTACACGCTGTGTTATCATTATTTTATTATCCAACACCTTTATGTTTGAAGGCGTTACTATCATTTGTAGTATGACAAAGTAAAATTTTCCCAGGAAATCATAATTATCTTTCTGTGGAAATTTCACGGGTTACGCTAGTATAATTTAACATTTCAATAGGCAATGTTTTGGGAATCCAATGAAACAATAAATAACTAGTAAAATTTGTACTTTTGCCATGTTTTACCAATAAACTGATAAAAACATGTCAAAATAATTTTCCAAATTGTCACATGTATGAGAGAATTTTAAAATATCTGTGTCATGGAACTTTTCAAAAATTAATTTCATCTCATTTTTTTTTATGAATTAACCCACACTAAGGTACCTTTTAAATAAGTTAATGAATAGTGAGGCTTGTTTGACTGATCATTATTACTGCATAATGAGTTTTATACTCACTGGGTGCCCATACTGGTCACTTTTAAGCTTATTTTTTCTATTATTGTATTGATTTGAGGTGAACAAAATAATACTCAATTTCCTTGTGAGGGGGTTCAATGTGATTATTGCAGCCGCACTGCTGTGTTCAGAACATCAATATAGAAGAGGATGGTAAATGATTTTATTCTAGTTTTAAGTGTTTTGTTTTTATAACTCATGGTCAGTCAGTTAAGTGCCATATGTGCAACACGCTTGGGCAATCATGTCTCGAAAGAGACATGACTGACTGGGCAGAAGATTATCCCGCAGTAGGTTGCCATTGCTTTCTGCGGTAGACTGGTTGCCGACCAAAGCTATAGAACCCAGTCTGTCCTTTTATTTAACCCATAACTGGAAGGAATAGACATATTAATACCTTTCCCAAGGGTATTTGCGTGTACGTGAATGCAATGAATTCAACTGGAATTCGAACTCGGCTCCCCGATTTCTCGTTCCGAGCCGATATCCACTGGACCACTACGCACATCCGGTAGTCTTCATGTTAGTCTTCAGAAAAGCTACCCACTTTAACAAAAGAGGACAAGATAATAAATAAATGAAAACTGGATAATGGAGATTTTTATTTGCAAACTTGTATAAACAATCACAGTTGGAATTGAAATAATTCAGGACTGCCTCTTATTAGATGTTGCTGTCTAAGTCAGTCTTCATTGTTTGAAAAGCTGATCTGCAAGATTGACATGACAGAAATTGTTTCCCCCCAAGAAGTGCCAGTGTGTACTACCCACAAACTATCCAATCCATTGAGACATGAAAACTTTTTCAAGAGTAGCACAAGGGTAAAATGGTGCCATCTAAGCTAATTTTGTCCAAATTAAAATTTTAATGAGATAAAATTAGTTTTGAACATTTTTTCATCTCCATTATATGTAAGTCTCTTTCAGTGAAGAAAAAATTGTCGAGTGTTATCCATTGATATTTGACTCCGTTTCATTTGGTGATTTGTAAGTCTGTAAAGCAAGAAGTTGGAAGATTGGGTTGCACCAATCTGATTTTTAGAAAGTATTGTCAGAAGAAATTAAGACCTTGAAGTGTTTTTTGAAGAAATTAAAGTATGAAAAATACTGATTTTTTAGCAATTTCTATCTCACTTATTTTTATTATTTATTCTTTTGAAACCATTTGAATTTCATTTTATTTTTCTATTGAATGCTATGTCTCTTTAAGATGTAAGTGATCATGGCTCTCCACAGATTCCATTTCCATATGTGAATTTTTGAAAAAGATAGTGGAGTGGTTTGTCTTGATGGTTTTGAATTTGAAGTAGTCCTTCTCTTAAATAGGCTGGAATCTAAGGCTAGAGAACTCTGTCATTTATAGGGGATGTCTGTGAAGAAATGGATTTATACTTTTCCCAGGAACATTAGTGTCAAGTCCCACACTAATAAACATTGTGCTACCCACACATCATTTGTTTTTTACTTTTTTGTATATATATTTTTTATATATATATTGGTGATCATGGTCCTCCACAACTTTCTGTCCTTTGTAGCTCTTAATAATTTTTTCTCTTTTAATTATCTTTCCTAAATTTTGTTCCACCATTCATTTACTCAAGCTTGCTTCGTAGGTTATGCATTGTTTTCTGATGTCCTTCTTGCTCTGAATCTGCCCTTTGAGTATCAAATTTTCCAAGCCCTCTTTTCTCATATGCCCCAGAAATTTCAGTTACGTCTTACAGATATTAAGTATGTCATTTTTGATTCCATTTTCTCTAAACTTTTGTTGTCCACGTGTTTGGTCGATAGTATTCTCAGCATCCTTAATGTTGCAAAAAGACTTTTTAATAATGAATTCTTTTAAATATTCTTACCAGATAATTGAAGATTAGTTCCTATATTTGAACATTGTCTTTATACTTATTAATTTACTGGCAGTGAAGACAGTATTTTCTTTCTGAAAAAAGTTTGTCATTTGTCCAAATGAATGTTTCCCAAAAAATAAATTTTGCAAGTTCAAGTTAGCATGTTTTTGAGGTTTTAATGTTCTTGAGACTGAGAAATATTACCCATATTTTTGTCTGTCCCAATATTTGAACATTTCTATGGTTTATTCTGTTCGTTGACTTTTATCGTGATGAAATATCAGGATTTTCTTTTCCTACCTCCAAAATTATAAATTTAAATTACTGATTTAAAACCTCTCTTTCTGTTTGGACTTTTCCCTCACATTAAATAAGCAAAGAGAAGTTTTACTTTTCAGACAAATAGATATTTGTCTGCTTGTGCTTCTCATATTTACAATTAAAATTCCAAATATTGTTTTATTTTTTATCTTTTCTAATTAATAATTCAGACACAAGTCGGTAAATGATTCTCTTTCTATTGTTGTTTATCCAGTTTTTAATTGATTGATGTTGCGGAAATTGGAATGCATCTCACCTGCTTCTGTCAAATTGAGTCAAAGGCAAGAAGTAGCTAAAATGTTAAGGACCAGAAAATCATTTGTGAGGCTTTTGGTTTGTAGCCAAACATAACTCGGATTATGGTTAGATTTAATCTGGTGGCTTTAAAGTGTTTTTGATAGTTTGGCTAACTGACCAATTTTTTATTATCAGAGTGACCAAAGAAGCCAATCTTGAAACATTTTATTTAGTTTGATTTTGATTACATTGGAAAAATGTTGATCATGGCAGGTAATTTGAATAAGGAGAGAGAGAGAGAGAGAGAGAGAGTGTATATATATATATATATATATATATATATATATATATTACCTTTATTTTTCTATTTTTTATTTTTTTGAAGTTCTGATTAATTTGTATAACAATAATTTGATTTTTTTGTTTGTCTTTGTTATCCTAACAGCAAAAACAGTATGTTGTGATAAAATTTATTTTGGTGCAATACTGTTAAAATGCTCTCATTTGAATAATTATAATGTAATTTTTCGTTAAGTCACTGGTTTAAAACTAATATCAAAAACTGTCCTAAAATGTGTAAGGGAGATAACTCTATATACATTAACTGCTAATTACCAAGATTTCTTTTGTTTTTGGTTAAAACAAGAATTCTTGAAGTTCAGAGATATTGATCCTTCTAAATAATTATAACAAGTTTTATAAATTAAACTTGGCACTGAATAGTCTGTCAATGGCAGCATGTGTAAGCAAGTGTAAAAGAAAAAAATTCTTTTCTTTGTATTTGCATTAAGGAGTTCTCTATCATTGTCATTTTTGAAAGAAAACCAAATTTCTTTGTGGGTAAATCTTTCTTTACTGCTATAAACATAGTAGCTATAAACAAAGGACTATTATTTCTGTACCGATTGGCTCTATCCCTAAGATCAAATTGTTACTTTTAAATTTATGAACTCTAACATATTACACGTGTTATATATGTAAATTATAAATGGCTTCCTGTTCAGACCAGCTCAGTTCTCTTTTCAGATTTTGATGATTTTTTTTTATTTCTTTGAATTCTAAACCATTGTTTAAGTGTTCTTTGGATTTTAGTTTTTGTTCCTATCAAGTGTCATTAGGGTCATGAATGATGTTCTCAGGTGTGAATCTTGTGTAGGCTTTCTCCATTATGATCGATTCAATCCATATCGCAGAGATTGTTTTTTTGTTTTTTTTTTCACAATTGTTCATAACTCACAGGTATTTTATAACATTTTAATCCTTAATGATCTTTAATACTTATGATTATATATATATATATATATATATATATATATATATATATATATCACTCCAAGCATGGCATTTTACTGCTACTGTTTTGCAGGAGGTTACATAGAAGGAAAGTTATGAGAAAGAGTGACAGGTTATAGGGGGTGTCAAGAAGTGGATAAGAGAAGGATGAGAATACTGATGAGTAGAGTGGATAGAGAAGGGAGCATGAGAGAGGATGCAGGTTCGTGAGATAGGAGATGACTATTGACATTACATTTAAATTATTGGAGATTGTAGCTGTCGGGCTATCTATCTTTTTTTTATAATCATATCACCTCAAGCAAAGCATTTTACTGCCACTGTTTTGCAGGTGGTTACATAGGAGAAAAGTTAAGTGACAGGGTATATGGGGTGTCAGGAACTGGGTAAGAGAAGGATGAGAATACTGATGAGAGTGGAGTGGACGGAGAAAGGAGCATGAGAGAGGATGCAGGTTAGTGAGATAGATGACTATTGACTTTACATTTAAATATTTAAATTTTTGGAGATTATAGCTGTCGAGAAAGCAAGTAACTGGAAGGGAATTCCACAGGCGAGAAGTGTGAGAAAAGAAGCTGCTGGAGTAGAATTTGCATTTACATTTTATTGGCTTCACAGTAAAAGAGTAGGAACTAGTTGCTACTCTTGTGGCTCAAGTAAATTTATATATAAGGGGCACCAGTGACCTAAGTTCATTGGAGCAGAAGCAGTTACACTGAATGTAACTAGACCCAAGTCTCTGCTGAGTAATATTAGGGAGTTGAATATTCCAATTTTATTTTGTGTGAAGCAGTTGTAAATGGCTATTTTTGCATCTATTCTATTGACTGGTTTATGTTTTATTTTCTGTAATTTTCTCTTGTCCTTATACACGGATTAATTTTCACTGAATTACTTGTTTTTCATCAAAGACAAAACAACTTTTGCCTAAAAGAATTAGTCTAGAATACTGTTGGTGTAATATATTACCTTGACACAGCAAAAACATCACTGACAAAAATATATTCTGGCCGTGGATGGTGGTGATTGGGTGCAGTGTCAAAAGACAAAAACACAGGCAATAGCCAACAAAGACATGACTGTCATCAAAGGCAGAAAACACAAGGTGACAACAAAGGCTTGAAAAGCAATAGTTGACAGATATGATTGACATCAAATGAGCAACAACTCAAAGGAGCAGGTGTCCATGGGAGTTTTTGGTTTTATAGATCTTTTTCTGACCAAGGAAGAGAAGCCATATGAGAGAGAGTAAGAACTTCCACTGGTTAATGACTCTCCAACAGCTCTTGCGTGTGTGTAATTTCTTTCCGGCCACTATTCCTCTGTGTAACTGTCACTGATGAAGATTAAAAGTAAGTTTTATATATATATATATATATCTGTAAATTTAGATAATATTTAGTGGGGAATAGCTATTTCAATGTGTCCGTTCCTTTTGTCAGAAGCAGGGTATAGTAAAGGATGGGGCAGGGAATGTTGGTTACTATAGGGTTAAGCCAGAGGAATCATAGTAGTAAAGTCCCATTTGATAGTGGGAGGCATGTGGCTTGACCATTGGGTTAGTAGTGGTAGGTAGGAGGGAAAAGGTTACTGATTCACCAAATTTTAAAATCTAGTTTATGTAAAAGAGAAATTCTATTGTGAATAAATGGAAGGAGGAGATAATTATTGAAATTTAAATTTATTCCAGTGGTAACACATACTAATGATTTCTTTACAGTTATTCAGAAGTACATTCTGATATTGAAAATTCAAAATCTTAATATTTTCTGTTAAATATAGATTGCATCTATCACCTAAGCTATTATGAGTACAGGTCATGCCCATTAGCTTCCACTTTATCGTGGATTTAGGCCATTCTCTTTTAATTTTCAGGAGAGGGTTGTCTGATACTTTAAATTAGAGCTGGTAAACTTTAAGAAAACTGAATGCATGGTCATCAGCAAAAGTTGCAACCCAAAATGCCAAGTACAGGTGGGGGATACCAGAATAAATCAGGTGCAAAAATTTAAATATCTAGGAAGTGTTCTAACAGGAGATGGAAAGTGTGACACAGAGATCAGAAGGCGAATTGGCATGGCAAAGGACGCATTCCAGAAGCTGAGCAAAGTACTAACACAGGAAAATTTCACTAGAAACAAAGAAAAGAGTGCTGGATTGCTGTGTGATGTCAGTTTTTCAATACGGCAGTGAGTGCTGGACAATATCATCGAAAATGAGGACAAAAACTGGAAGCAGCGGAAATGTGGTTCTACAGAAGGATGCTGCGGATATCATGGACTGAACATGCAAGCAACGATAAGGTGTTGGAAAGAATGGCAACCAAAAGGAAATTAATAGTGAGCATCAGGAAGAGAAAACTGAAGTTCCTCGGACACGCAATGAGGAAGGAGAGCTTGGAGAACCTGATACTGACTGGCCAGGTAGAGGGAAAGAGAGACAGAGGAAAGCAGCGGATAACGTATTTGCAGGGCCTGGTCGGGTGGATGACGGAACGGGGGTTGCCAGGAGTAACAGGAACAAACATACTAAGGGCCACAAGGGATAGGGAGACGTGGAGGGCCATGATCGCCTACGTCCTAAAGGGACAGGGCACATAGAAGAAGAAAGGAGTGCCTTTAATCGTTATTTCCAAATTCCTGCCAAATTTCCAATATTTGTTCTGTTGTCTGTCAAGATGATTGTTGTTTTCCAGCAGCAGTTTTATATAACATAAGCCCTTCAATTTCATAAATCGTAACCATTGAGACATACTTGCAATTGTTAGTAAAATGTCATATTGAGGAAATCTTAGAAGAATGTTGCTGACTGTACTCAAAAGATGAGTAGGATTCTATATATACATTTAACCCTTTAGTACTCAACCTTCTCTGTAAATATTGGCTCTGAAAGTTCGGCCCACCCCATGTATACTCTACCATAATATGACGACATCATTGCAAATAACATAGGAAGTAACACACAGTGGGACTTTGGGAGCTGATATTTATGGGGTGGGTTTGAGCAGGTTAAATATGAAAGGATTAAGCCATTAAATCTGTATCTCTGAATATTTCCTTTTTCTCAGGTTAACTTGAATCTAAGAAAAAAAACTTATGTACAGTTAAATTTATCCCAAATTTAAATTTAACATCACTATGCTGTTTTAATATTTGCAAGACATATTCACCTATTTTTATAAGAAATCCTTCAAACTGTGTTATATGCTTTTTAGAACAGTAGGGTGTGAAGAGTCTCAAAATCTGATTCAGAATGAATATAAGGAGTTAAAAAGGTTTCAAAATTTTATTTGGACAATTGGATGTGATCTTTGGGTACTTGATATATTGTTTCAGTTGATTTATTCTGCAGTACTCATCAGGAATACAATCTGTAAGAAAGGATCTGTTTGTTTTTTTTCCAGGAAAAACAAAAACTGATTTGTTCAGCTTGCAGAGATGTGGTAATTTAAGGGAATAATGGGTGTCCCTCAAAAACTTTAAACCTAGATGGTCTTGAGTATGACAAATTACATTCGACAGCAAGGCTTCTGACTGGGTGGTTTTGTGGAGCATAGAACCACCTCTTAATTGCTGTTCCTAGGTCAATTTTGACCTTGGGTTGTAGCACCTGTTAGGGTTCCAGCTATAGTTACCCATCCTCCAAACAAACTTGGGTCAAAATACTATGAAAGTGTAAAAATATTTTCATAGCAAAAATTCCCTGAATACATTTTTGAAAGAAAATTATGCGTGTAATTGAAATCTGAATAAATGAACTTTCTCACAATTACTGAATATTTTTTTTTAAATACCATAAAAAAATCAACGTTTTTGGCATTAAATAACCCACAGAGGTTGATATACTATTGAACAAAAGTCAAAACCTAGACATGGCAAAATTTGAAGAACATGTCTTCTAAAATTGAATAAAAAGATATGCAAGCTATCTTTTTTTTTTTTTTTTTCTAATTGAAGACTTTTTTATTTATATTTTTTAATTTCTAGTTTTTCATTAATGATGATTGAAATAGTAAAACGAAGTTGGCACAAGGAATTAGAAAGTAGGTGGTGGCAAACATTGCACTTCGCTTAACCATTAACATTTCCTTGACTGAAGTAGTGAGGAAACTGTCCATTAAATACAAGTTCTTAATATGTAATGAGAGCTGAAGTGTTGTATAAAAATCTGCTGTTTCATTTTTGATTTTGCACCTTACTCTCTTGGGTGGAAAGTTTACCAACCCCAGTGTTACGATTGTAATAATCTGAAGTAGACTTAGTAATAAAAATAATTAAAATGAGGATAATATTCTGAAATTGCTGAAGTAAGATTTTAGAAGAATTACAATCATTCGACCAAATTTATTCATTTTGTTGAAGTAATTTCTGAATTTCATGATTATAATTTGAAATTTTATTGTATTTGCTCTCCTACTGCCATAACGTAGCTTTTTTGTGCCTTTTCTATAAATACTTTCATGGTAATTGTGTTGATGAATTAAGAATAGTACTAGATTAGTGACAAGGTCTCCTAATTGAGTTCTATGCTAACAGTTTCTTCTCTTGCACCACTTGCTTGGGGTGCTCTCTTTACCAACTTCTTGCTTTCCCATCAACTTTGACCTTCAAAAATTTAAATGCGAAATCAGTTATCTTTATTAATTTCAGTCCGTTTGAAGTTGAGATACCAAAGAAAGCTCAGAACAATTACCATGAAAATATTAATAAAAAAAAGGTAGCGAGAAGCCAGGCTATGGTGGTAGAAAAGTAACTGAAATTTTTTTTACTTGTGTTTCTTTTAGTTTCTTTCCTTTTCTTTTCATCCCAATGCATATATTTAGTCTTCATAAAGTCAAAAGAATCTGCAATGTTATTTGCCTCAATCTGGTAGCTAAGCTTTAGTCACTTTCGTACTGCCATAATGTAGCTTCCCTGTTTCTTTTTCTAAAAATCTTGCATGGTAATTGTTCTGATAAACTTTCCTCTATGGTACTTAGACTTTATGAATTGAAATGCAGTACTAGATTGGCAACAAGGTCTCCTCATTTTACAATTGAAATAGAGGTAACAATTGAGTTCTATGCTAACAGTTTCTTCTCTCTCAATTTCTTTTTGTGGCACTCACTTCCAGCATCTTGCTTCCCTGGTAAGATGTCATCATTTTACATTTGAAATGGCTAGATGTAACCATCAGTTCTATGTTAAGTTTCTTCTCTTGCACTTCTTGCTTTCCAGTCAACTTTGCATTGAAATTTTTGAAGATCAATACCAATTATTTTCTGTCATCTCAATTTATTTTATTATTCTGGCTTCTTAATGTTTCTTGTTTTTTATATTCTTTCATACTTGTAATCTCCTTTGCATCTTAATGGCTTTATTGCTTTGTTTGCAGTGAAATGATTAAAACAAACTACTTTCCAGTTTATTTTATATAATCCATTAATCTCAGTGATAAGTTGGATTATATAATCGAGAGGAAAGATGGATTTATGCATCCAAAATGACAAAAAAAAACTTTCCTAAATTGTTGAGTCATTGGTCTGTCAGGTTTGTTCTTGGGAAGTAATTTTGACATGAAAGCCAGAATTTATCTGCTCATTTTTAAGCCTGACTTTTAATTTCTCTTGACAGTATAGTAACTGAGGCAGAAAATCTCATTGATGATAAGGGAGACAGGATATTTATATTATAAAACAGACTAATGAACTGAATATAGATGTAAATTGTGAAAGATTTTCCAAGGTCTAGATACCTACTCATAAACTCAAGTGTAGTTGTTTTTTATATTATTATTTGTGAAACTGGTGGCACCACAGTAGGACCTTCTACTCTTTCACTCTGGGTAATACAGACCATATATGTGAGCTATGTCAAAAAATATTTGCCTGGAAATCAACATCCTAATTCCAAAATAAAGTTCTATTCATTTATTTACTTATTTTCTGATTATTTGACTCCAAGCAAAGCGGAACCCGCTACTAGTGCCCAGGTGGTTACAGTGAGAGAAAAGACTGTGTACAGAGCAT
Organism: Ascarosepion bandense; assembly: GCA_037127315.1. Lineage (NCBI taxonomy): Eukaryota > Metazoa > Mollusca > Cephalopoda > Sepiida > Sepiidae > Ascarosepion > Ascarosepion bandense. The sequence goes on along the minus strand of JBBBDQ010000501.1, from coordinate 7,355,613 downwards.
AATGAAGAAAGGATAAAAGATGAATGGGATTCGAGAAGATGGCAATTAACATTGCATTTAAAGTTTTTCTTGTGGAGTAGTTTTTGCACTGAAAGTTATAATCGTGTTATGTCGGTTGCTAATTGACTTACGTTAGGAACTTGGTAATCTTCCACTGTAAGCTGACTTTGTAGTATTTGGCTAACTGCCGACTAATGTCAACTGCCTTAGTCCAATGATGTCCAAACTGGGACTAATAGTTCTACTGAACTCTAATAGAAATCTAAAGAACTCTCTAGAACTTTTAACAACTTCCCGAGTTAACTTCCTGTTAACTCTTATTAATATAGGAGGGAGAGTTCATTATCTGAGGAATAGGTGTGTTTCACCATAACATTAGTATAGGAGGGAGAGTCCATTATCTGAGGAATAGGTGTGTTTCACCATAACATTAACATTAATATAGGAGGGAGAGTCCATTATCTGAGAAATAGGTGTGTTTCACCATAACAGTTTTGTGGATTGCAGTTATCAAGGAAGCAAGTAAATTGAAGGGAGTTCTACAGGCAGGAAGTTTTCTAAAAGAAACTATTTGAGTAGAAGTGAAAGTTTTATTTAACTATTTCAGTGTTAAAAAGGGTGGGACCTAGATGCCAATCTAGTAGCACACTTAAATTCATGCGGACATTGCACCAGGGGAGGGGAGCTCATTAGAGCAGTTGGTATGAAAATGTTTGTAGAAAAGACATCATTATAATTTGAAAACTTTTTCTGCCATTTTTTTTACCTCTATATTTTCATTGTGTGTGGCAGTGAAATTTAATTGAAATTGCCATCTCGTGACTTAGATTCTGATATCTTTGAGGATATTTAATTTCATTTAAATAAGTCTTCAGATACCATTACTATTACTAGACTTGTTTTATAGATTTTGAGTAGAATGAGGGAAAAAAAAAAAACTTATAATCATTTCACCCCAAACAAGGCAGTAATGTCACTAAGACTTAAGCACAAATGAAAGAGAGAGAACATTGAGGGAAATAGAAAATAGGATTCAGAAAGAGAGATAGCGATTTGATGTTGCATTTAAATTTTTGAAGATTGTAGTTGACAGGAACCAAACATATGAGCAACAATGAGGTTTTGGAGAGGATGGAAATGAAAAGGAAACTAATACTTGATATCAGGAAAAAACAGCTGAAGTTCTTGGGACATTTAATGAAGGAGGGCTTGGAGAATCTAATACTCACAAGTCAAATAGAGGATGGAAATGAAAAGGGAATTAATACTTGATATCAAGAAAAGACAGCTGAAGTTCCTGGAACATGTAATGAGGGAGAAGGCCTGAGAGAATCTAATACTCACAGGTCAGATAGAAGGCAAGAGAAAAAGGTAAACCAATGCATGACATACTTGATGGGCTTGAGTAAATGGATGGCAGTGAGGTGTTTTTTTTTTTTTTTTTTTTTTTATCATTTCACCCCAAGCAAGGCATTTCACTGCCACTGTTGTGCAGGGGGTTACACAGGGGAAAGTGATGAGAAAGAGTAGTTATTTGGTGGGGTAACAGGAGAAAGAGCGTTAAGAATTACTAAGGAAGGCCATGATCGCCTACATCCTGAAGGGACATGGCACTTAGAAGTTGATAGGAAAGTAAGAAGCCAGAAAAGAGTTCCCTGGGTGAGAAGTTAAAAAAAAAAAAGAAGATATTTCAAGAAACGGGAATACTTGAAGAAGCCAGAAATCACTTGAAGATTAATGATCTGGAACTGAAAATCATTGCTTTAGAATAAAAATATGTGAAAGCATGAAACCAGTAGACCTTTAGCCTTATCCTAGAACCCTGCAAAAATTAACTATTCTTTTTTAGCATAAGAAAAATATTTTTCAGAAAACATAATTTTTCAGAACAAGGATTAGGAGAGATAATGCAAAGACAAAATTTACTAAGGGCTATAAAGGAAAGGAAATTGTGGAGAGCCATGATTTTCACATTCTGAAGGGCCAAGGCATATAGAAAAAGAATTATGAAGGTTGTAACATAATTAACAAAAGCAATCAATTTTCCTGTTTAATTTTTTATCCATTGCAACATCAGATTCCGGCTCATTTTCTGCAGATATTTTCAGTGTTTGTAATAAAAAGCAATAATATTTTCATTCTTTTTAAAACCGAAAGTCATGAACGAAGTGGAAATTATCAGAATACTCAAGCGTCCATTTTGCAAATATACTGGCAAATGAACACAAGTAAAACCAACCATTTTTTTCTGTTGAAACTTAAATGGTCCCTGTAGACTTTTAAGGGATTTGTAATTCACTTTGTAAATCTAGACGATGGTTAATTCGTCTAAAATTGTTAGCTTTTTCTTATTGCTCAACCAGCTACAGTTGTGGTATGAATTACAAGTGAATACAAAGAAATTTAATATTTTTCTGTTTGCAAAGGCAATTACAGAAAATTACTGTAGTGATCATTACTTTAACATGCCGAGGAGAATATCATATACACTGGAGTATAGTATGAGTTTTTCTTATGATCTGTTTTTGATGCAAGAAATAGGTGCTCACACTATCGACTAGACCAATGATTCTCAACTTCTGTGACATGGAATATTGTCATGGCATTCAAATACATGTGTGTGAAAGTAGTAATGGTACAGCATTAGTATTTGAATCAATAAGTATTAAACTTTCTTTAAATAATTCTTTCCTTCTATTCTTTGATTATATTATACTAGCAGTATAGCCCCAGCATTGCTTGGGTGTAGTGAAAGCTTTAAAACTAATCCATGGTCCTGGAGCTCAGGCTCAGCCTAAAGAATATTTGTGAAGTTTAGTGAGAATAGGATAAAAATTGTGGATTTGTATAAAGGACATACAGGCAGATAAACACACACAAACATCGTCTTATATATATATATATAAATGAATTTTATGCACTATTGTAAGAACTGCGACCTTGAAACTTTTGAATATTATTTCTTATGTCTTTGTCTATGAGTGTATCAAATTTGATTAAAATCGGACCACTCCTTCTGTAACCCAATTTTTTTTGATTATCGATGTTTATCGGGGGTACCTTGACACCAAACCTAGCTAAGAACACTTGCAGATGCTTATAGTACAACTGTGTAAATTTTCAAGAAAATTGGTTCAGCCGTTTTGGAGTCTATAGGTAACGGACACACACACACATAGACAAAGTTCCATTTATAAATAAGTTTAGATTAAATACTTTTTTAACATTCATTTTTAGAAAAGTATTTGTATTTTTTAAGTGTTCAAAATAAAATATTTGCTGGAACCCAACTTGTTTAAAATAAATATATATATATATATATATATAAGTACGTATATTATGGCAGCATCTTTTCTTTTAAACAAGTTGTGTTAAACGATAGAAACAACATAGTCTTATATATTTTCTTTTGAATTTTTTCATATTTTCTGATTAGACTTTTTATTTCCAAATTATATTTATATAAAAATTGTCCAAAGGTTGTCCTAGTACTTACGAAGATCATCTTTCATCATCAGGGACTATATTACAGTTTAAAAATCAAATACTGTCTTGTAGCAAGAAAAGTGTTACAACATTTTAAAAAAGTGTCATAATTAGTGTCAATTAAAACCTCAAAAAAAGGAATTTTATTATATAATTCACACATCTTTATGTGTGCATGTTATTTACATTATTACTGCCTTTGAATTTAAGAATTTTTCATAAGGTTTTTCTTTTAAAATATACAAATATAATTCAGAAATAAAGTCTAATCAGAAAATATGAAAAAATTCATATAAGACTATGTTGTCTCTATCGTTTAACACAACTTGTTTAAAATATGTGTACTAGCAGTATAGCCCAGCATTGCTCGGGTGTAATGAAAGCTTTAAACTTAATCCATGGTCCTAGAGCTCACTCTTTGGACGTTGGCACGAAAGACTAAAAAGCAATAGTTGTTTCCAGTTAAAGCGAAACCGTAGACTGAAAGAAAAATGAATGGATGTAAGTCAAATTTTGATTTCCTGGTATCGATATCAAATAAGTTTTTTTTGTCGTAAACTCAATTTTGAAGGCTAAATAAGTCCCCTGAGTAAATGGTATCGTGGCTGAGACTAAGAACTACAATTATACCTATTTAGAGCCAAACCCGAAGCAAAAACTAAAATAAAAGGGCTGAAAAAAATACAGACATCTTGCCTTTTTTTATATATATTATTGATTTTCTGCACTATTGTAAGAACTGCAACCTTGAAACTTCTGAATATCGTTTCTTATGCCTTTGTCTATGAGTGTATCAAATTTGATTGTGTGTATTTATGTATGTAAAATATATATATATGTTATGCATTTATAACAAGGGTATCATTGTTATCCCCCCCCTCTAAGCAGCACTAACTTTAAATGTTAACAAAAGGCTGTTGCTTTACTTAATTGACTTGTTGATCTCACCTACTTTTACACTAAGATGTGAATGTAGTGAGATTAGATAAGAAATGGACTATTGAAATATACTTTTTTGAAATGAGAAGGAGTCTTTCTCACACACACACACACACACACACTTTTCCTCTTCATGTCCTTTTGACAGTTTTCCATTTCCAGATGGAGACAAGCCAGACAGATGCTCCAGACAATCTTATGCAAGATTTTGCTCAATAAATCTCACAGTAGCTAGAAGGAACCTAGAAATACGAGATCCACCAATAACCATTTTTCCTGCCTAAAAGTAAGCATGATAGAAATTATAAAAAAAGATGGTATACATGCTTTTCAGACAGTGTGATTCAGAGACTGAGGCAAAAATAAGACAGATTCAGTCAGTCATGAATCAGATCTAGAAGACATGAACTTGAAAGAAGTAGCCTATGACACTTATGAAGAACAAACATTAATAAACTATCTGAAACGCGCACAAATCTGCAAGGCATATAAAACAACTGTACAATGCAATCTTAAAAAAAAAAATTTGATTCCTAATTTAAACATAAACACACATGAAAGGAAACTTAAAAATGACGCACTCAAAACTAAAAAACTATTATATACAATATCTGACATGAAACCAATAGAAAAATGCAAACAAATATTTATAAAAAGAAACAGAAAAACATTTAAATAATAATATTCCATCCTCATTACTATGATATATGTAAAAAAAAAAACAAAAAGTCTGTTTTATTATTATTACTATAACACAGGCCAAACTTTATTTCTTCTATTTAATGCAGAACCAATAATGGAGTAAATTATACAAAGTTTGTTTTTGATTGCTAAATGCCACTAAATGTCACATGCTAAGAAGTCATTTTTTTGATTTAAATAAAACCTGCAGGAAAGTTTTTTGTTGTCTAATCAATTCGAAAGTTTCAGTTCAGTTAACTTAAATTATGTTAAAGCAAATTAAAACTGGCATCTGTTTTAAGCCCGTTAATGTCTGTGTGTGTGATTGAATAACTAGATTGGGATAATCTTGCCTCGTTAAAGTTTTGGCATTGTCTGATTAAACTAACCTGATCTCTGAAAATAGAATTCAAAGTTGATCTTGAAGGACTTCTCAGGTTTACTCAATTAGACTTTAGATTAAAAATAGTGAACATAATCTGGTTTGACTGAATCATGTACTTCTTGATTGAGGGAGTTGTATCTTGTCTGCTAGAATCAATTTAGTTAGTGGTTATTCCTCTAGCAAAAAGCCAGAATTTTGAATAATAATTTTTTTCGGCAGGCCTTCCCTACTTGTAAGATTGGTACAACAGTCTTCCAGATGTCCCGTTTAGATTTGTGCCACACTAAGGTAAGCTTTATAAATATATTTAGTAGCTTAGTCATGTGGCCTAAATTCTGAATGGAAGATAGCATTTGGTCGTCCTTGCGGGGAATACAACCCAAATCTTCTTTAATGTCGAAGACCCACATAAATGTGTAGTCTAAGGATAAAGATTAACCACCTTTCTTGACATTTGTATTTAATTTTGAACCGTCACATGATTAGGGCAATGAGAAAGGGCTGTCTGAAGAAATGGATATCCTGGTGCTAGACAATGAAGATAGTAAATGATCTTTGATAGTAAATGATCAAGATTGGACCATTGAAATGTTAAATGCCATAAAATGCTTGTAAATTCATTTCTTTTTTTTTTTTTTTTTTTATGCATTGCAATGTCGGTTATGGCAACTTCAACCATCAACTTGTGTGTGTCTGTTTGTTCATGTTTTCATTAACTTTTTTTCTCCAGATTTTCAAATGTTTTTTTTTTCTTTTTATTTTGATACTATAACATTGTTTCATATTTGTGATGCCTGCCTCTCCAAAACTTGATTAAAGTTTTAAAATGAAATACACTTCTTATATGTGGGCTTCTTTTGTCTTTGTTATATATCTAAAAAAAAAAAAAAAAATTGGACCTCCTGGTTGATATTTTAGCTCATTCTTCCTTTAAATGTCTTGGAGGCATAGTGATGGCATACTCTCCCCTCCTTTTGGACCCTAATCATCTGGTCTTATCACAGGTCAAAATGGTACTCCAACAATTTCAAAATTGCACTTCAGCTTATCTTTGTACTTAAGACATTATAAGACATTAGTCTGTCTCTGTTTCTTTTGGTGCTGTGGAGTGTAAGTATGGACATTTTGGTATTAGATTCTCACTCATTATGATGACACAACCAATCACAATTGCGTATTTTATATTAATAATTGTTTTTCAACACTAGTAGTTTCATGCATATATATATATATATATATATTTTTTTTTTTTTTTGACTGGAACCGCGTCTTTACTTTCCTTAGTATCTCTTTCTTTTCTTTCTGTTGCCTGGTTGGTGGTGATGGACACTCTTAGTCTCCCATCTCCTGATTTTCTCTGACCAAAAGTTAGAAATATCTTTTTTCTTTTTTATTCAATTTGCCCGTAGTTCAGCTTGGAATCATGACTTGAATTATAGGTATGCCATATTTGTTTTGTTTAGTTTTCTTCTCTGTTTTTGCCCAATATTTTCGCTTAATTTTAAAACTTTTCATATCTAACTGTACGTTTGGTTTTATTTTTAGAAAAAAAAATTTTGACTGGACTTTCACTAAGTTAAAACTTAATAAGTCACTTTTTTTTTCTTTTTTTGAAATCTTTAACTTTTTTTTGTTCTCAATTGGAGTAGATAGACTTAACTGTCGCCCAGTTCACTCTCCACCCACATCTATTGAACAAGTGAAGAGGCTCATCCCTTGTTTCCTGTTTAGGATTCGGTTTCCAGTTTTCTCTTTTTTAATCTTCTCACTCTTATGTAGCCCCTGCACATCAGTGGCGTTACTGCCTTGCTTGGGGTGATATGATTAAAAAAAAAATATATATATATATGTGTGTGTGTGTATGTTTTTTCTAATATTATTAATAATAATCTAATAATTTTAAAAATAATTTTAAAATCATTTATTTATAACTTATGCTCTAATATTACTTTAAAATTATTTAACTAAAATAAATGACCCACACAATTTGTTTTTATCTCTAGTCTACCATAATTACTTAATCCTAATTCTGACCCAAACAATCCAACCCTTTTAAGAGATGAGGAAGTACAAAATCAAATTTAAAAAAATCCAACCTGCTGTTAAAAACTGTCTACCCATTGAAATAATGTATGGTTCCAGTATGTACCTTCAGTCCGTGAAGTGCTATACGGGAAACATGCTTGGGCAATCATGTCTCAAAAGAGACATAACTAACCGGGCAGATTTTCCCACATTAGGCTGCCATTACTTTCTGCGGTAGACTAGTTGACAATCTGTTCTGTTATTTAATCCATAGCTGGAAGGAAGAGATGGATTAATACCTTTTCCAAGGTTGACTGGAATTCGAACTCGGATCTCCAATTTCTTGTTCCGAGTCATTATCCGCTGCACCACAACGCACATCTATAGTATGTATTTTACCCAAACAAAACTAAAGTGTCATGTCTTAACATTATGCTAATTTGTACATTTTCGCAACCTTCTTACTTTTGATTGAACAATATTTACACACCTACAAGCATATTGTTTAACTTTCTCTAACTACTCCTACTGAAATTCATACTTATTTAGAAAATTATCGTATATTTTCAAAACAAATGATTTTCACCATTTATTTTAAAATAACACGTGAAGAACAGTATTGTTCTGAAACATGAACATTTTTGTGTAGTGATATAATGCTTTTATAAACCATTGTAATTATATATATATATATATATATAATCATTACAAAAGTTTGTGCCTGATTTTCATTATTAAATATAAAACAACTAACTTGAAATTGGCGTTTGTTTTTTGGTGCTGGTTTCTGTTGTTTGAGATTGAAACCTACCATCGTTCAGTTACGAGGCAGACTTTGTTGAATATTGAAATTTGGTCTACTAATGAATGCCTTATCGTTGATGAAAAGTTCTATTTTTGCCATGAATTTCGGGAAGGAGTAATCATCAGAACTGCGATTAAAACCCAAACATTCGGACGGTTTATTTGGATCGTGCTCCAGTTCTTCGAAGAGTCAAAAAGTTTGACAGATTTCGTCTCGGTGAGTTTAAACCATTAACTACGTTCTCTGCAACCTTCTGATGTCGATGAAGACTCACTGCTTGCTTTTGTGGCATATAAACCTAAGATTTGTTCGTTTCTAAACTCCACACGTGCTTGCCACGTTCTCTGACGTGATGGAACAAGCTCGATCGTGTTTCTCCGGCGATTTCATTGCTGTTAGACTTTCGTGGTCTAACAGCCGGGCTTGAGCAGAACCGTTACAGGTGATGAAAAATGGATCGTTTATGAAAACGTTCAACGCAAACGGAACTGAAAAACACTCGTGATTGTGCAGAACCATACCAAAACGGACTTGCATCCAATGAAGGTGTTGCTGTCCGTTTGGTGGGACCTGAGAGGGAGAGAATTCGCTTTGCGTTTCTTCCAGCTGGTGAAAGCAAGAACTACAAAACAGTAATGTGACCAACTCGCTCATTTCAGTGCGGCTGACTGATTTTAGAAAATCGGAAAAAAAAAGTGTCATTGTCTCCCATGGCAACGCAACACCGTATATGCCACAAACAGACCTTGCAGAAGCCGAAAGAGTTGAAATGCAAAACCCTCCAGCACGCATCGGTTGACTTGACCTCTTTAGATTTTTATTTGTTACGGTCTCTACAGAACAATTTAACTTTACAACTCTGCATTATTAATATTACTTTCCTTTCCACTGCATTATTTTTCAAGGCCTCTCAATTGCAGTAACCTTATTGTTAATTTTACTAAAAAGTTCTTTGTTGTTATGGCAAGATATGAAAATACATATATGAAATTAAACTTCAGAGCTCAGTTACCTTCAATGGCAGGATAAACTTTTTGTATAGCAAATGAAGTCACATACAGTGTGATAAAGATTTTAAATTAAATACCTCCACTAATTTGCTGGTGTAATGGTTAGCAAGCTCGTCTCGCTAGAATCATTATAACTGAGTAGTGAGTTCGATCCTCACTGAGTACCCCATACATTCGGTCGTGTGTCACGTCTAAGCTATGCTTAGAAAATCACCTTCCTCCAGGTTTGGGGGTTGGGCGCGGGCTAATAACCCTGCACCATAAAAAGTTTGTTACGGAAACAGCAAAAACGCTGCCCTACACACCATTGGGTATAATGTTTTTTTTTCCTTTTTACTAATTCGCTGAATAACATCATAGCATAAAGAAAAAAGGCCACAAACTTAAAAAGTTTTTCTAATAAAATGTTCATTATTATTAAGAGGAAAGATCAAAGTATTTTTTAAAATGTTTTAGAATTTTTTAATCTTTTATAATTTTGGTAAAAAAAAAAAATTCTCGTTTTGATTTTCTTAGCCCGTAAAATCCAGAGTTTACAATGGATAATGTAATATTACGTAACTTTTTTGTTTTTTTGAAAAACACATTAATTTCAAATTCTTGCAAAAAATCAAATTGTTGGATTTTAATGAAACTTTCAGGACTTATTCACAAATGAATGAAATTATTTTTAGAAAATCTTGGTAAATATATATATATTTTTTTTACACCTGTTACCTCTCCTCCGCGTAAATTCAGGAAATTTCAATGAATTAAATTTTGTAGCGAAAATTCGTTTATTGGGAAAACACAGGACTCCTTGGGGAATGTAAATCATTTATCATTTGATTTATTTTCAAACTTTTAGATTTTTTCAAAAATCTGCCCCGAATAGTAAAAAAATGCATGGCGTTATTTAATTAGATAAGCTTTTAATTGCTTTCATAAATAGTATATATTAAGGACATTATAGACTGAAGAAAAAAATTACTTTTTATTTTTTTTTTATTAATGAAATTTTAAAAGAACTGTTTTAATTTTTTCTTTTTTAATTATAATAATTTATAAAAATTGAATTTTTTTTTATAGATTCTGCTTGTGGGCGATCATGTCACGAAAGAGACATGACTAACTGGGCAGAAGATTATCCCACAGTAGTTTGCCATTACCTTCTGCGGTAGACTGGTTACCAGCCAAAGCTATAGAACCCAATCTGTCCTGTTACTTAACCCATAACTAGAGGGAAGAGACGAATTAATACCCTTTCCCAAGGGTATTTGCGTCTACGTGAATGCTACAAATTCAACTGGAATTCGAACTCGGCTCCCAGATTTCTCGTTCCGAGCCGATATCACCTACAACACAACGCACATCCTTCGAAGATTATATTTACTAATCGAAAATTGAAAAGTTTAATACAAATCGTCTAGCCAATGAATATTTTAAATAATTTTTAATTGTTTTTTTAGTACAGTATTTCCTATTTTACATTAAAAGGTCATGTGTTTCACGGTTTCTTCCCTTCACAGGAAAAAAAAATTCGGACAATTATGTCAGTTCTGGTGAACCGTACTTAACTTATCTAAATATATGGCTGACATCAATCACTTATGACAAAGGTCAGAAAGATCAACGCTCCGTGATTAAGAAATATTTTTATTCTAAATTTCATACTATAAATAAGTACAGATTAATTTAACTTTAAATTTGCTGATTTTCAAAAAATAACGTGTCACAGATGTTCATTTTATTTTTGCAAGATTTTCAAAACTGAGAATTAACTTTTGTTTACAAAGGTGTCAATCGTTCAAAAATGACTGAAATTTTTTTAAATCTAAAAATTAGTTTCCAATCAATATGATTTCTGTTTGAAATGTCAGAATATTTTTCTTACTGCAAATAGTAAATTTAATCATTTAGCTTTCAATTAAAACTATAATAAAAGTTTAAAGAAAACTTCTTTATTTTTAAAAATTCAATTTAAAAGTTAGATATCGAAAATGAGTGGCCATTTTAAATTGACTCTATATAGTCAGTCAAAAAATACCTTGCAACCAAAACGGGTTTGCATTCAAGGAAGGTGTTGCTGAGCGTTTGATGGGATCAAAAAGAGATGATTCACGTGAAGTTTCTTCCAGGTGGAAAAAGCAACAATTACAAAAAATACAAAGTCTCCGAAAATGGCGTTAACAATCTTATAGAACAATGTTGGACAATTACTTCATTATTATTATTTTGTTACTTTCTAGTGTGGCACAAAGTTTTTTCAATGACCTAACACGTTGAACTGCTGAAGAAACACTTGATTCCCAGTTCGAATGGTGACAAAATGTTTCAGCATGACGAAGGTTCATACCATAAAGCACACACAACTCAATATCTGGTTGACGCAAATTTAAATACATTAAAAGATTGGCCAGTACAAACCAGGATATAAATATTATCGATCGAATGTGGATATAAATATTATCGATCGAATGTGGATTGAGTTAAAGAGAAACGTTAGTCTAAAGAATGCACGTCATATTAAAGAATTACGGGAGTCGAAGCAGAGGGGTAATTTGCCAAGCATAGGTTAGATATGGCACAACGCCAATAGTATGGGGCATCGACTGAGAATTGAACCTAACCACTCAGTTGTAATAAGTCCTAGCGAGACAAGCTTGCTACCATGATGAGGTGCTGGGAATAGAATCTTATACACATGAAATTAATAAAGGATATGTGCATATCTTTTCCGCAGATAAAAGCCATTATTCACGTTAAAGCAAATCCCAGGAAATATTAACAAATTAGTAGGCTTATTTCTTGTATTTGAAATGCACAATTTGGCCCAAGACTGACGACCATTTTTGTAGGCTAGCGAATATTTTTCGATTAAAATTTGAAACCACCGCAACAGACTATGAAGTTAAAGTATTAAGAGGCAGGAAAATTTCGCTAGAAACAAAGAGTACTGGATTGCTATTCGATTTCAATTCTTCAATATGACAGTGAATGTTGGACAATATCATCAAAGATGAAGGGAAAACTTGAAGCAACTGAAATGTAGTTATACAGAAGGATGCTGTGAATATCATGGACCGAGCATGTGAGCAATGATGGGGTTTTGGAAAGAATGGAAATGAAAAGGAAATTAATACTGAGCATCAGAAAGAGACAGCTGAAGTTCCTGGGACATGCAATGAGGAAGGAGGGCTTGGAGAACCTGATACTAACAGGCCAAATAGAGGAAAAAGAGACAGGGGAAAACAGCGGATAACATATTTGAATGGCCTGATCAGGTGGTGTAACAGGAGAGCCCTCAAGGCTAGACATGGAAAGTCATGATCGCCTACGTCCTGACAGGACATATTGAAGAAGAAATGACACTCGTAAAGTTAATGTATCATCTGAGGGAAATAAAGGTGGGTACAAAACATTCATTTGCAATTAAATAATTCACTATAGTTTAAGGGTGTTTTTTTACTTTTCACGGTATCGTATACATTTTGTCGTAGATTTCTTTTTGCTTAGAAGAATGTCTAAAGATTGCCTTGATCGCAAGGGTCATGTACAGAAAATTTCCGCCCTGAATGTTATAACATTTCCTCATTCTCAACAGAACTATTATCATAGTATGGGGTAACAAACGTGATGGGAATACTAAACATCTAAGCTTTCTTTTTTGGTTAAAAAACACTGTGGCCCAAGACGGATACACGGCGAATATTTTTCGCTCAAATTTGAAACCCCCTGCAACAGATTGGGTGGGGGGTTGTGTACAAAAATTAATTTACAATTAAATAATTTATCAAAAGTTTTTTTTTTTTTACAGTTTAATTAACTTTTCTCTTGCACTATACTGTGTGTATTGCCATTTAAGCATTAAATAAAACAAATATTTAATCAATAAATAAATAAAAATAGAATACCACTATATTTTTTAAAACGTTGAAAGACCCCCAAATATTCATGAAAAAATGAGTTCTATCTGTGACACCGGAAATAAAATTTACATTCTTTTGACACTCTAGGTCGAAAGAAAGAGAAACAAAAGAAAATGAATAGTGAGGGAGTATAAGGAAGTATGAAAAATAACCATGACCTGTTTGCACATGTGCAGACGTTCAGACGTACACCCTTGAGCAGACGCACGCAAGAAAATCATCAAGCTTAACACCATTAAAAAAACAGTTTATAAATTATTTCTTTTGATATAAAAATTATTAAATATATCTTTATATATCTTGATATATCTTTTGATATAAAAATTATTAAATAAAAAAAAACAAAAGGCAATTGTTGATAACTTGTGACCTGTGGACCGAACGGTTAAACAATGAATGTCTTTTATGTTTGATCACGAGCTGTTCTAAATATCGTATTTTAGCATTTAATATCTGGTGAAAATAGACAAAAATTGTCCAACATTTGGATATTTTCTTTATTATGCTAGTCCTTGACCTAAGCTTTCGGCTCACATGAGCCATCATCAGTGGTTATACAGACATTTTTATTAAAATATTCACAACCAAGCTGAAATGTGATGTTTAAAGCGATTCATGATTAAACATAAGACATTCATTGTCTGTTATATTTAACAATATATGTTTAAATGATCTGCTGCCTAAACACAATATATATATATATATGAGTGAGTATAGAATGACAAAAGAAAAATTTTTCCCGTCCAAAAACATTAATTTAAAACAGTGCTCGATATATGATGTATACAGCAGTGAATATTTATTATAAATTATGTTTTAGAACATGTACATAATTTCTTCTATATATGTCCTCTTCCCTACAATCATATGTTTGTTTCAGTGTTTGGATTTAAACGCTTCCCCTGATTGTAGGGAAGAGGACATATATAGAAGAAATTATGTACATGTTCTAAAACATAATATATATATATATATATATATATATATATTGTATTAAAAAAGGATTAATTCAATGATGTTGAATGGCCATTTCGATATGAAGATCCCCACGGGGGATAACACATCACCTCAGCAACAGAAAAATCAACAGAAAATTAACAGACGTGTTATTCCATGGTTTACGTGAAAGTATAGGCCTATTTTAGGCGAACCATCTTCAGCTTCCGTTGTTATTGTATAGAAGATTTTATACGAATGAAATTCACAAACCCCAACAAAACCAAAAACAGAAATAAAAATAAAGATCGCTCCCTTAAAAATGATAATTTAAGAAAAAAAAATGTATCATTACTGCATATATATATATATATATATATATATATATATATATACACATACAAGTATGGGTGGAATAAAATTCCCCATCCAAAGAAACACTATTTTTAAAAAAGTGCTCAATACAAAGTAGAAAGTGTCGAAACAAAATAGCTACTTTTGTAGTGATATTATAACATATCAATGTTATAATTTATTAATAAATATTATTATTATTATATATATATATATATATATATATATATATATATATAATTTTAATCGTAACGCCACTGATGTGCAGGGGTCTACATAAGAGTGAAAAGATTGGAAAAGAGCCGGAAACCACATCCTAAACAGGGAACAAGGATGAGCCTCTTCACCCGTTCAATAGACGTGGGTGGAGTTTGAACCGGGCGATAGTTTAGTCTATCTACTCCAATTAATGGACAGTCTCCTTGTTCTTCTTTCATCTTTGGTGTTACGATTTTTGTTCGTTTCTTGTTAAACTGCACTCCACACATAATAATCAACAAGTCTCGGAAATTCAGTGGCCAGATGTAAGGGGTGAAGCGGTTGCACAAATTGTCTGGCAGATGTAAGGGGTGAAGCGGTTGCACAAATTGTCTGGCAGATGTAAGGGGTGAAGCGGTTGCACAAATTGTCTGGCAGATGTAAGGGGTGAAGCGGTTGCACAAATTGTCTGGCAGATGTAAGGGGTGAAGCGGTTGCACAAATTGTCTGGCAGATGTAAGGGGTGAAGCGGTTGCACAAATTGTCTGGCAGATGTAAGGGGTGAAGCGGTTGCACAAATTGTCTGGCAGATGTAAGGGGTGAAGCGGTTGCACAAATTGTCTGGCAGATGTAAGGGGTGAAGCGGTTGCACAAATTGTCTGGCAGCCATGATTGGATTTTCTTGCTTGCGCAGAAGGGTGCAGAGTCCTGTTGCCAGACAGAGCATCTTCTTGATCTTGCCACCCTCTTGATCCAGAGCAGCACTGCCTCCTGAATGAAGACATAATGTTGCTATCACTAGTAATCACTCCAAACACCATGATGTCGACTGGATATATCACCCAACTCTTTCCGAATCATTTGCAGAGTCCTCAGAGTGACACCCAAACATTCTAAAATGTTTGTATTGGAGCTTCCGGCACAAATGTCAAGCAGTACAGCATACCATTTTTAAATTACTAGCAGAGTGAATTGTGCCATGGTGCTCTTTTTCCTCATAGGCATGGCTCAACTGACCCTACTATACTGTGCAGTTGACATATAATCTTTTTGAAAGGAAAATTTGAGAAATTGTAAGCTAATATCGGATGCAATGTTTTTTTTTTTTGTCCCCTTCGTCAAAAAAATGAGCCGGTAAAATTTTGGAACAAACATAAATGAAGGATATTTAAACTTTCATGCCTGAACGCAATTTTCAGACCATCTGACCTGAAAATTGCGTTCAGGCATGGGACAGGCTGTCGCCACTCGGTGTTGACCTGGGTGTACACTCATATACTTACACGTGCTCCATCTCGAATATTGAGCACTTTTACCCCATAGATATGTTACGTTTCATACTTTCAGGATGTTTTTTTCTAGTCAGAATCCATTTTGCACATTTCTAAAACAATTCGTCCGTTCATTGAATACTGTTGCCATATCTGGTCAGCTGCCCCTGATATTATTCTCGAGGTTCTTGAAAAAATCCAAAAAAGGATCTGCAATATAATCGGTCCTGACTTGGCATCTCGACTTCAGTCACAGTTTTGCCGACGTGCATTTTATACAAATATTTTCATGACAACTTCTCTGAAGAGCTTTTTTCTTGGTGCCCCGACCATATGTATTTACATGTGCTACTAGATTGGCGTCTAGGTCCCACCCTTTTTACCTTCAAATTTGTTAAATGTAACCGACCTCTTCTATTTCAATAGTTTTTTTTTCTTGCACTTCTCGTTTGTGAAACTCCCTAGCGTTTGCTTGCTTCACTGATAGCTGCAATCTCCAAAATTTTAAATGCAACGTCAGTTGCCATCTTTTTTCTATTCGATTTCCATCCATCTCTTATGTTTTCTTCGAAATACCCTGTACCTTTTTCTTTCTCTCATAGTATTCTCCTGCACACCATTTGCATTTCTGCTTTGCTTGGGTTGAAATGATTTTGTGTGTTTGTGTGTGTGTTAAATCTATATTTGCTTATAGATATACGTCCGTGTGTCTAAAAGCACCTTAACTCGGGCCACACTTGTTCTACGTAAACATACTATCTTTTTTTGTAATTCGGATGATCTCAGAATTGAAAATCGGCCCATCTGGCGCTTAAGCATCCAGCATTGAGATGTGTGCCCGGATGTGAAGGGAACAGCTAGAAATTAAATTTTTAAAATAACTAAAAAAATAGTTTATATTAAGTTTTTAATTTATATTGAGTTTAAAGTAACACACAAACTTTGTGACTAGAAAGTTTTGAATAAAATTCGAAATATATCTCTACAATTTTGTGAATTGAGGAATCAATTTTATTTCTTCAAAATACCAAAGAATTAAAGTGTGAGGGTTCGTGACGTGAATGTTTTTTTTAAAGTTCTGCAGAATTTGTGAATTGAGGAAATCAATTGACTAGAAGTTCGACAGTTTGAGATTTGAAATATATTATACTTTAGAACCTATTCAAATTACAATCTGCTACAAAGTGTACATTTTGTTTCGACATTGAAAGGACAATGTCTAATCAGGTAGTAAAACACTATTTTTGAAGAGAGATGGAAAATTCACTTCCTTATATTGGTAAAATTTTGTGCGCGTGGTAAAGGGGTTCCTCTTTGCTAAACTCTAACGCCGGGTCATCTAAGTTTCTATATGACTATATTTTACTTCCTACTTTAAACCTGGCGTCTTTCTTTGAGCCTTCATCATGTCTCTTTTAGTTCTTTCTCTTTCTCTCCCGTTTTCTTCCTGGTTTATTTACTCAATGTCCCCTTTTACGAATCCCCATTCCGGTTTCTCTTTTCTTTTTCTTTTTTTTTTTTTACCCCCTTTACTTCTCACATAAAATTTTTTCCAATATAAGGAAGTGAATTTTCCATCTCCCTTCAAAAAATAGCGTTTACTACCTGATGAGACATGGCCTTTTCAATGTCAATAACAAAATGTATACTTTGTAGTAGGTTGTAATTGGAACATGTTCTAAAATATAATTTATAATAAATATTCAAAGCTCTATTTCTTATTGAGCACTGTTTAAAATGAATGTTTTGAACGTTAATATTTTCTTCGTTCCGTATTCATTTGGAGATATATAAGTGCTGGGAGTAAAAAATGACTGTGCTCGATATAAACTTAACCCTCTAGGGCCATTCGTATCATATTTGATACAGTATTTCCCTATAAGGAAACATTTGGTATTTCCCTATAAGGAAACATTTGGTATTTCCCTATAAGGAAACATTTGGTATTTCCCTATAAGGAAACATTTGGTATTTCCCTATAAGGAAACATTTGGTATTTCCCTATAAGGAAACATTTGGTATTTCCCTATAAGGAAACATTTGGTATTCATTGACTGAGCAGTCAGTACTGCTTTCATTTGAAATTTATAAAATATTTCTCTTAAAAAAAATCCCTATAAGGAAACATTTGGTATTTCCCTATAAGGAAACATTTGGTATTTCCCTATAAGGAAACATTTGGTATTTCCCTATAAGGAAACATTTGGTATTTCCCTATAAGGAAACATTTGGTATTTCCCTATTAAGGAAACATTTGGTATTTCCCTATAAGGAAACATTTGGTATTCATTGACTGAGCAGTCAGTACTTTGCTTTCATTTGAAATTTATAAAATATTTCTCTTAAAAAAAATTTCAGGAAAATATTTCTTTCAAGGCTTGTTTTCATACTGTATCAAATATGATACGAATGGCCCTAGAGGGTTAATTGCCTCGCACATATTTTTTTGTGTGCCATCGTCCAATAAAGAACATCGATATCTGTGTGTGTGTGTGTGTGTACGGGCGCTTAAGAAGACGATAACATGAACAAAAAAAAAATAATAATTAAAAAAACACGGAAAAGAAACAAAATCACAGGTAACAATAGGGCGGAAAGTATTTAACAAGAATCAGTCTGACGGCTGAGCCGAGGCCGTCGCTATATATCACCGTAATATAGCGACGGCCTCGGCTCAGCAATACAAACGGAACTACGCGAAAGACAGTCTGTTCACCATGCAGGAGTGGTTCAAGGCTAAGCTCTCTTAATCTCAGCTGCGACCGTTGATATAGACCAGCAACTAAATGTGCTCTATATTCGGTTTTGTCACTAGATTTAAGAAAAAGCCCCGCCCCACTACTTATTTACTCTTTCGTTTTCCTTCGGTCAAAGTCGATGCCGCTTAGAAAACTCCACTTAAACAAACAAACAAAAAACAATCCGTTCGTAAAACAGAAGCACTTGAGATCCAAATACAATCACTTTCCTTTTCTACGTGAATCTCTAAACAGTTGTCACATATACAATAACAGCACAAAAGTATTTCTATTACAACAGCATTTGTAATGTTTTTACAAAATAAAATTGCTCCTAATGATAACATATGGAACAGGACTCAATGCCTAATAGCAGAGTTGATAAGAAAAAATGCTTTTAAGCCAGTGGTGAACTTCGAGTAAAATTTCATACATATCCTGAGTGTAACCATCAGGTCTCTGACAAAGGTTTTTATCGTGATACTTTATGAAAATACAATTATCTTGTATAATTGTTCTCGCACGGAAGTAGCCCTATAGTTGCTGTACCGTTGAGCACTTCTGCTATCGCTCCGGTACTGAAGACTTAAGAGTTCTGTAATACGGGGGTAAGTTTATGAAAAGATGCACATTCTTTATGTGCCACTAACATTTTCCCCCCCGCACAACTGACTTTGACATCTGCTGGTCTTGGAAATGTCAATTTGATGTTATTCTATCCAGTGGTGACCCCCCCCCCCCTGAGGGGAGAATGGCTTTTATACAAGTGAACTAACTGAAGTATTTCGGATCAACCGAGGAAGAATATATTACCCCGGAATCGGAAAAATAAGACAAAACAAATTTTTATCTGTGACCCGAAGTCTGTACATATAATATTTAAACTATAGTCGCAGCTTAACTCATTTGGTTCACTATTTTTAATTGATACTCGTATTTGACTAAACAGTCTGTTTTTAATTAAGTATATAATTCTACCGATATGAATATTTTTGGAGAAATTTTATGAAAATATCATTCAGCAGGATTCGAACCTGCGACCCCTAACAACACAGGGGAAGCCATCAATTAATCTGATGGTCTTAGACTACTCGACCGTGATTTCATTCTAAACAAAGTCAAGTTATATATGAGCGAGTGGTTAAATTAGAATGCTAGGATTACGATCATGAGACCCAGGTCGGAATATGACCAGGATAGATTTATTAGGATGGTTCCTGTAGACGATACCTTTCGGAAACCGTTAATGGTTGTGCTGGCACTTATTCACAAGTTATTGTGATCAAGTGTTTTGATGTACTGACCTCGTTAAAACTGACGCCAGGTTATTCACTCTTTTCCAGAATTCTAACTAGGGTTTGCACAGCATAATTCCAATATACACCAGAAGTTGACTCTGTGAGTGTGGAATAAATATGCGTCTGCAGCAGGGATTGGCAAGCCATCCAGTGTTTATAAAAAAGAATTATGCCTAAAGTTGAGTATTTTGCAAAATGGATGTTGGGGGTACATTGGGGAGGAGGTCTTCATCTAACTAGAAAAGTTTTAACCATTATAACCAGATTTTCCATGTGGCATCAGCAGTCATGAGCTTCGTTTTTATGTGCCTTGCTCTTCAAGACGTGGACGATCATGGTTCTCGGTAAATTTTGTTCTTTTCTATTCTCCTCACATGATTTATTGTATTAAAAATAAAATTTTGGCACAAGGCAAGTGTTTTGGAATGGGGCATGAAACTGAGGTTGGTCATCAATAACTATCTGATACCTAACTAATCAAAAGCACAACACAATCACTCTTTACAATTTTCCATTCACTATAAGAACCCATCCTTCGTCAAAAATCCATACCAAAATATCTCATACGTTCAGTCAGTCAGTTAAGTGCCATACGTGATACACGCTTTGGCGATCATGTCTCGAAAGAGATATGACTGACTGAGCAGAAGATTATCCCGCAATAGGTTGCCATTGCTTTCTGCAGTAGACTGGTTGCCGACCAAGGCTAGAGAACCCAATCTGTCCTGCTATTTAACCCATAACTGGAAGGAAGAGACGGATTAATACCTTTCCCAAGGGTATTTGCGCGTAAGTGAATACAATGGATTCAACTGGAATTCGAACTCGGCTTCTCATTCCGAGCCGATATCCACTGGACCACAACGCACATAAAAGAATTCCCAACATGAATTAAAAAAGAATATTTATGTACAATATAGATACAAAAATATATAACAATTTACACATGATATATAATGAAAAGGGGGGGGGTACATTAAACTTTTCCACTCCCCTAGGTTGTCTCTTACATCTTTCTTGTCTTCGTTATGTCTTGATAGTGTCAAATTCATGTCATTTTCGTCCATTTGTGTTCAAGAAATTCCAAATTTCGATTGTAACTTTCTAATTCTGTAAGTGTCCCTTTTCGTTTCCATTTAGGTTAGTAATTCTTTGCTGCTTTCACCCCCCCCCAATCCATACCTTCTATGCATCTTGTTCCCTCTCGTCTTCTCTTCATCTGAGAAGATTGTTCAGCTTTCATATTATGTCCCAGATCAACAATTCATTTTTTTTAAACAAAGTTTACTTGCTTAACTTTTGGAAGGAATCATTTGCTATTGTCATGTGCGTTCGAAATTCGATGTCGTATTTTGCCCGATTATATTAAAACTCTTGTACCTGTTTGATGCTGATATCTCCGATTTGTAATTCGCAACTTGGATTTTATCTTTTGCTAACAACCATACTTCTTACTGTTGATAGTTAGTCTTTTCTTCTCACTTTCCTTTACTACCTTCTCTAGGATGTCCTGTAGTTTTCTGCCATTGACGGTGTCATCTGCGTATTAAGAATGCGTCCACCGATAATAAATCTTAGAACCTGCTGCTTTCTAGCCTCGATGTCAAGAGCTTCTCTTAAAAAATGAGTATGATTTCTTGGTCGATGTCAACGGGAATTAATAACCAAGTATTTGAAAGAAAGAATTTACAGGTGCGTACATCGATAGGCGTTCCTTTTATCTACCTATAGAGACTTGTGAGTGTATACATTTTCAATAAAATATATAAAATTTCAATCGATTATTTTGCTAAATGATTGCAGACAGATCGGAGATACGAGAATCAAGCAGGTATTACATTTTAAATACCCCCCTCACACTTTTCTTTCTGTGTCCTCTTTTCTCCTTCCCCCGTCCTAGTTTTCTTTCTGTGTCCTCTTTTCTCCTTCCCCCGTCCTAGTTTTCTTTCTGTGTCCTCTTTTCTCCTTCCCCCGTCCTAGTTTTCTTTCTGTGTCCTCTTTTCTCCTTCCCCCGTCCTAGTTTTCTTTCTGTGTCCTCTTTTCTCCTTCCCCCGTCCTAGTTTTCTTTCTGTGTCCTCTTTTCTCCTTCCCCCGTCCTAGTTTTCTTTCTGTGTCCTCTTTTCTCCTTCCCCCGTCCTAGTTTTCTTTCTGTGTCCTCTTTTCTCCTTCCCCCGTCCTAGTTTTCTTTCTGTGTCCTCTTTTCTCCTTCCCCCGTCCTAGTTTTCTTTCTGTGTCCTCTTTTCTCCTTCCCCCGTCCTAGTTTTCTTTCTGTGTCCTCTTTTCTCCTTCCCCCGTCCTAGTTTTCTTTCTGTGTCCTCTTTTCTCCTTCCCCCGTCCTAGTTTTCTTTCTGTGTCCTCTTTTCTCATTCCCCCGTCCTAGTTTTCTTTCTGTGTCCTCTTTTCTCCTTCCCCCGTCCTAGTTTTCTTTCTGTGTCCTCTTTTCTCCTTCCCCCGTCCTAGTTTTCTTTCTGTGTCCTCTTTTCTCCTTCCCCCGTCCTAGTTTTCTTTCTGTGTCCTCTTTTCTCCTTCCCCCGTCCTAGTTTTCTTTCTGTGTCCTCTTTTCTCCTTCCCCCGTCCTAGTTTTCTTTCTGTGTCCTCTTTTCTCCTTCCCCCGTCCTAATTTTCTTTCTG
The DNA here is from genome assembly GCA_037127315.1 of Ascarosepion bandense. Lineage (NCBI taxonomy): Eukaryota > Metazoa > Mollusca > Cephalopoda > Sepiida > Sepiidae > Ascarosepion > Ascarosepion bandense. The sequence continues at coordinate 7,332,948 of JBBBDQ010000501.1, read as the reverse complement.
TGTCCTCTTTTCTCCTTCCCCCGTCCTAGTTTTCTTTCTGTGTCCTCTTTTCTCCTTCCCCCGTCCTAGTTTTCTTTCTGTGTCCTCTTTTCTCCTTCCCCCGTCCTAGTTTTCTTTCTGTGTCCTCTTTTCTCCTTCCCCCGTCCTAGTTTTCTTTCTGTGTCCTCTTTTCTCCTTCCCCCGTCCTAGTTTTCTTTCTGTGTCCTCTTTTCTCCTTCCCCCGTCCTAGTTTTCTTTCTGTGTCCTCTTTTCTCCTTCCCCCGTCCTAGTTTTCTTTCTGTGTCCTCTTTTCTCCTTCCCCCGTCCTAGTTTTCTTTCTGTGTCCTCTTTTCTCCTTCCCCCGTCCTAGTTTTCTTTCTGTGTCCCGTGTTTCTGTGTAATGAAACGGAAGCTATGTGTGAAGCCCATGCGCAGTTAACTAAGTTTCTAGTTCAGACTTGTGTTTCAGGGTGTTCACATCTGGTCAGTGGTGGAAATCTGTATAACAAATCAGATCTGGTTGTAGAAAGATTATAACATAAGTCTCTCGAATATCATCCGCATTTATGACATGTAAATATCTCATTGGTAATTTTTTCCAATCTGAGAATTGGAGTTGTTGTGAACAAGCTAAACAAATTGATTTATAGTTTCTTGAAGTGAATTAACATTCGCAACTTCATTAACTGTACCTTATTTAGGGTGGATTAATAAAAAAAAAATCACCTATATTTTTAAACAGTAATTACGATTACATTTTTTTCTTGTTTTATCTAGAAAAATATCTAGACATATTCACTTGGTTTCTGATAAATTCAATGTTTACTTTAATTATGAATAAATATAACATTACGCCATATTTGAGAGCCAAGTTTATTATTCTTTTTTTTTTCTTTTTTCTCTCCTCGTTCATTCTGAAAGTTTGTTTCCGTGATCACCCAAAACTTTCATGATGCGTTCCATCGGAAGGTCATATTAAATAATTTCTTTGTCTCTATTCTCTCTAGACGTTGGTGAATATTTGTTATGTCCACCTTCTTGATTTTGCTTCAGTTCTTTTTTATTTCAATAAATTTCTCAGTCTTTTTAACACTTTCCGATGACCTTTAGTTTGGGTTTCTAGACTTCAAGCATACCGCCAATTTCGCTTCGTCAATTCTTTTCTTATATTCTCCACTAATCACAGAAAACCCTAGAGTTTGTATCTTTTAAATCAATTCATTTGAACTTGTTCTGCATTATATCAAAATTAAGGTCGTCATCAATTTCTATCTGAATATGGCCAAAAGGATGTGCGTTGTGGTGCAGTGGATATCGGCTCGGAATGACAAATAGGGGTGCCGAGTTCGAATTCCAGTTGAATTCCTTGCATTCACTTACGCACAAATACCCTTGGGAAAGGTATTAATCCGTCTCTTCCTTCCAGTTATCTGTTAAATAACAGGGCAGATTGGGTTTATAGCAACTAGTCTACCGCAGAAAGTAATGGCAACCTACTATGGGATAATCTTTTGTCCAGTCAGTCATGTCTCTTTCGAGACATGATGCCATAAAGCATCTATCACGCATGGCATTTAACTGACTGAATATAATAGTTGAAAACATAATTAAGGCTTTTACTGGGCATAAAGTGGGGGATCAGTTTTATATTGTTATGAAGTAATAAACTGATCTCCTACTTATTATTACTTAATAATATAATACATCTCTTCCCCCTCTAGTTATGAGTCAAATAACAGGACAGATTGGGTTCTATAGCCTTGGTTGGCAACCAGTCTACCGTAGAAAGCAATGACAATCTACCGCAGGATAATCTTCTGCCCAGTCAGTCATGTCTCTTTCGAGACATAATCGCCGAAAGCGTGTCACGTATGGCACTTAACTGACTGACCAGCTAGGTGTATTTTACAGTAAAAAAATAAAACTAAATATTTTCATTGTTGTTGCAAACAAAATTCAGGAAACCTAGACATATTGTCGATTATTAAAAGCACTTTAAATTCCAATCCACCCTTTTTCAAGTAAGTATTGCTTGAAGCATTTTGTAAACAAATTTTCAGTTGTCCACTGTTTTTTATGTTGCTTTTGTTTTTCAAATCATTTTCCAGTCAATTTATTAAACGACGATATATTATTGTTGTCACTTCGTTTTGTTTTTATATTCCAGTAAAGATAAGTTACAACCGAGCAGTGCGGTCTATCCTCACTGGGTACTCTATACTCTCGGCTTTATACGACATCTAAGCTTCGCAGTAAATGCTGGACAATATCTTCGCAAATGAAGAAAAAACTTGAAGCAGCTGAAATAGGGTTCTACAGAAGGATGCTGCGGATATCATGGACCGAGCATGTGAGCAATTATGAGGTTTTTGGAAAGGATGGAAACGAAAAAGAAATTAATACTGAGCATCAGGAAGAGACAGCTAAAGTTCCTGGGACATACAATGAGGAAGGAGAGCTTGGAGAATGTGTTGATAGAGGGGAAAAAGAGACCGGGAAAGCAGCGGATAACATATTTGAAGGACCTGATCAGGTGGATGACGGAACGAAGGTTACATGGTGCAATAGGAGAAAGCGTGCTAAGAGCCACCAGGGATAGGGAGATGTGGAAAGCCATGATCGCCTACGTCCTGAAAAGACATGGCACATAAAAGAAACTTCGCTTAGTAAATCATTAAATTTCAATTTTGTACAAATTGTAACACAAGGGAATTCTGGTTAACAAAGCATATGGCTCTAGTTTTAAACGGAATACACTGACTTCCGGTGTTGTTTTATGCCTGTTAAACTGTAATTCAGTTCCGAAATTAGATATGCAAACATTATTAATCTGTGACAATCGTCTGATGTGAAGAGTAGCCAGAACCGCACATAATCTGTCTTTTTATGATTTATACATTGGTGCTTGCTTTCTTTATCTTAAAAAAATTCTAACACTTGCTTTTGGTCATATTCTTTCTCACCAATCAAACTTTTAATCTCTGTTGGAAATATGGACGTTATTCATCAGCAGACGCTGCCTCACCAGTAACTGCCGGATTGTTCAGTCTAAGCCTATTGCGAAATCTGAATAAGTACATTTTAACTTTTAACTGTAAATGTCTTGCTGTCACTTGTAGCTAGGTTGTTTCGGATTTGAATCAACCCACAACAAGACTCGGTTAAGTGCCATACGTGATACACGCTTGGGCGATCATGTCTCGAAAGAGACATGACTAACTGGTCAGAAGATTTTCATTACTTTCAATCAAAGCTAAAGAACCCAATCTGTCCTATTTAATCCATAGGTGGGGAGAAGCGACGGAGTAATACTTTTCCCAAGGGTATTTGCGTGTAAGTAAATGCAATGAATTCAACTGGAATTCGAACTCGACTCTCCGATTTCTCGTTCCGAGCCGATATCCAAAACCACAAACGCACATCGACAAAGACTAAGGTGTTTAAATATAAAAACTAAGGTATTTTTATTTTATTTTTTATTTTTACAACTAATTTTTTTCTCAGTGTGTATGAATGTCTTCGTGTGTATGTGGGAGAAAGTTACGAGGAAAATGTAAGTGTCATGTAGCTTGATGAGGAAACCGGTTGAATGAATAAGAATATTTTAAGCCGTGTCGTCGTGAAATGTTGCTGTCTGTCTCTCCTTACTTTATCCGTGTAGAAACTTTGCTTAAATACCCTTCAAACATGTTTTTGATTGTTGGTGGGAACGCGACACGTTAGTTGAAAAATTCTAAGTATTTATTTCCAAAAGTTGTATATACTTCTGATATGAGGTGGTATTTACACTATTTCCATTGGTCAAACTGTTGTCCTCAAAGACACATGGCCAGTAAATAAAGTCGCTGGTTAATTCCAGTGACTTGACCCAATTAGTTGGGAGTTCAATACTTGGCTACAGCAATGGCGAGCAAATAACTTAGAGAATTGAGTTCAAGGGAGACAATTACAAGTGGCATGGCTCTTGACTAGAGAACAATATACTCCAGCAATCGAAATAAAGGATTTGGTTCGAATTTCCAATCAAGGTCGGAGAATACAACAGACGAAAGAAGCATCGTGAATATAGGAATAAAAATGACGTCAACAGTCCAAACAATGTAGTGATTTATTTTCGAAGCATTAATTTATTAATCTGAAGGATGCATGGATCCTCTTGCCTAGAAACCATTTTTTTTTTTTTTTTTTTGATGATACAGTGCTGATTGCAGACACGGAGAGGAAACTACAAGACTTCCTACAGAAGGTAGCGGTGGAGAGCGACAAAAAAGGATTACAAATAAACTTCAAGAAAACTGAATGCGTGGTCATCAGCAAAAGATACAACCCAAAATGCCAAATACAGGCGGGGAATACCAGAATCAAGCAAGTACAAAATTTTAAATACCTATGAAGTGTTCTAACAGGAGATGGAAAGTGCGACACAGAGATCCGAAGGTGAATTGGCATGGCAAAGGACGCGTTCCAGTAGCTGAGCAAAGTACTAACACACAAGATAATTTCACTAGAAACAAAGAAAAGAGTGCTGGATTGCTATGTGATGTCAGTTCTTCAATACGGCAGTGAATGTTGGACAATATCATCGAAAATGAGGACAAAACTGGAAGCAGCGGAAATGTGGTTCTACAGAAGGATGCTACGGATATCGTAGACTGAGCATGCAAGCAACGATGAGGTGTTGGAAAGAATGGCAACAAAAAGGAAATTGGTGCTGAGCATCAGGAAGAGACAACTGAAGTTCCTGGGACATGCAATGAGGAAGGAGATCTTGGAGAACCTGATACTGGCAGGCCAGATAGAAGGAAAGAGTCAGAGGAAGGCAGCGGATAACATATTTGCAGAGCCTGATCGGGTGGATGACGGAACGAGGGTTGCCAGGAGTAACAGGAGCAAACATACTAAGAGCCACAAGGGATAGGGAGACGTGGAGGGCCATGATCGCCTACGTCCTGAAGGGACAGAGCACATAGGTGTTTGCCTGTCTGGGTGTGCATTTCTATCTTCGCCCCACATGGCATTCTTTGCTAAAACTTCATATGGTTATGTTGACATCAAGTGGAACACGTTTTCTGTTTATGTTCAACAGTCACAAATTTAATAGCTTTTCCATTTTTATTATAAACCCAGCATGCTCGTAACATGGGGAGGAGGTGCGCAAAACAGCTCCATTGGCCCAGATTTCTATTTCCTTCAAGATAATTTCATGACCCAAAGATTCGTTCTTAAAGTATTTGTAACTTCGAATACGACTCTTTACCTTCCTCATTAAAAGATAAGAAATTTTAAAGGAATCACTTCGCAGCTTATCTTTGACATAAAATCTTTTGCATAACAACTCTTTCGATTTTTGTGCCATGGTAAGCACGACACTATTTTACGCTACACCATAAACCCCCTTAGATGATAAAGGGGGCGCAACTCCCAGAATTTACGCGGCAAACTAGTTGTAAAACTGAAGAAAATTAAGTCATCAATTCACATCTTTTTAAATTTTTACTTTTATGTAAGTTTTGTGTAGCGTAAAAATTGAATTGTTTTTTTCCTGGCATGGGCCCCGCCAGCGTCTACACATTACGTAGAAATGATTATCTCATCAAGTGTCAACCCAAATATGTAACTGATCACCGCCCGTGTTTTGAATACTGTTGCCACATCTGGTCGGGTGCCCCTACTATTCTCCTCGGGCTTCTTGACAAAATACAGCGAAGAATCTGTAACGTGATTGATACCGACTTAGCTGACCGCCTGCAGTCACTCTCCCACCGGCGTGACGTGGCTTCCCTGTGCCTCTTCTATAAATACTTTCATGGCTTCTGCTCTGATGAACTTAAATTACTGGTGCCCCCTAGGTGTGAGTTTGCACGAGATACTAGATTGGCAACTAGGTCCCACCCTTTTACAGTGAAACCGATGAAATGTAACCGCAGTTTCTACTCCAACAGCTTCTTTTCTCGCACTTCCCGCCTGTGGAATTCCTTTCCGCATGCTTGCTTCCCCGACGGCTATAACCTCCAGGAGTTTAAATGTAAGGTCAATAGACACCTCCTAACACATTAACCCTCCCATTCTCTCCAACTGTCCCACTATGTACATCCTAACTCGTCTATCGCCCTGTGTAACCCCCTGCGCTATAGTGGCAGTGGAATGCCTTGCTTGGGGTGACATGATTAAAAAAAAAAAAATCAGGTGTTTTGCTGTGCAGCGGGCCCCACGACTATACCCAGGATCTATGATGATGATAATACAAAATTGAAAGTTCTTTTAAGATTAATTCAAGAAAGTGTAAATCAAAGACTGGACAAGATCAGATATGGCGAAAACCATTTAAGTTTGTATGTAAATGAGACAGTTGTGCGGACGTTCGGACAGGTTTATTTTCTTATGAGAACGAAGAATATAAGCCGCCGGGTACAATTTGTTCTTCGTTTGAGAATGCAATATTAGGTTTGTAAATGGCATCAGTCGGCCGCTTATTATGATAGTCATATCTTCTCAAAATGAAGAATTAATTTTTCTCTGAAACTACGTCATTGCTCATATGATCAGTTCCTAGTATTCTCAGCACCATTTTGTAGATTCTCATTTCTGTTGCTTCAAGTCTCATCTGTGAAGAGATTATCCAGCATTCACTGCCATATAGGAGGGCTGATATTATGTAACAGTTTAATACTCTATTGTTTTTTGTTTTTTTTTTGTTTGTTTTTTGTTTCTTAATAGCTTAGCTTTTGGAATGTATTTTGGCTCTCACAATGGCCCTTCGAATTATAGCAATTGTTACTAATGCACACACTTATTTCTCCTGTTATGACTTGCTAGTGACGTGCCCATATCTGAGACGACTAGGGACAAAAAATCACAGTCAGGGTTGAGTCCCACAAAGTCATTGTTGGTATATTTTTTTCTTTTTCCATGGCATGTCGTATCACCTGTTTATATAATCTTAAGGTAAAAATCAAATAAAAGTTTCAATAAAGATCTGCTTGTCTATGTTAAGCTACTGTCTGCTTTCAGGTCTGTTTAGAGAGGGAACAACATAAGGGGATAGGTTTTTTCTTTACAGTGGTAGAAACCAAAGCTTCAGCTTCATAATCCCAGAGAGGTCTCTGTAGAAAGTTTCCTTCGGTGAATTTTTCAACAAAATCAATTCTTTTTTAAATAATTAAAATAAATACATTTTAGTGATATAATCGTAAGCCAATGGGTTGAAATAGGTTATGTCGGCCTTAGAATATGTTCTAATACCTATTTTATACGGCCTCGCAATTTCCCTGTAATTGGTCAAATTTAAAAATTTTTCTGCAGCTGTATGGACTCGTTGACCTCGATAGAATCTCTTTATTGTCTGCATTTTAGCAGTTGGGTCCTCGAATCGGTTGTTGGTTGCGAAGTGGCCTCCATATCTGAAGATTCAGAGCCTCCAAAATGTAGCTCTGCTGTTAAGTTTTATGAAATTAGTTCAGAGATCCATGTTAAATCTTGGGTTTCGAGGAGCATGGAACCACCTCTTAATTGCTGTTGTTCTCAGGTTCACCCTGACCCGGGATGGCAGCACCTGTTAGGTTCCCAGCTATGGGCAAATAGTTAACCCTCCAAGTGGGGGTCCAAATACTATGGAAGTATAAAAAATGACTTTTATGAAATATATGCATATTTTTTTTTTTTAAAAAGGAAACACGTTACAGACAAATGTTACCAACAAAAGATACATTTTTTTTTCTGATGGAGCAAATGTTACCAACAAAAGATACGTTTTTTTTCTGATGGAGCAAATGTTACCAACAAAAGATACGTTTTTTTTTTTTTTGATGGAGCAAATGTTACCAACAAAAGATACTTTTTTTTTCTGATGGAGCAAATGTTACCAACAAAAGATACTTTTTTTTTTTTTGATGGAGCAAATGTTACCAACAAAAGATACTTTTTTTTTTTGATGGAGCAAATGTTACCAACAAAAGATACGTTTTTTTTTTCTGATGGAGCAAATGTTACCAACAAAAGATACGTTTTTTTTCTGATGGAGCAAATGTTACCAACAAAAGATACGTTTTTTTTTCTGATGGAGCAAATGTTACCAACAAAAGATACGTTTTTTGATGGAGCAAATGTTACCAACAAAAGATACGTTTTTTTTTTCTGATGGAGCAAATGTTACCAACAAAAGATACGTTTTTTTTTTCTGATGGAGCAAATGTTACCAACAAAAGATACGTTTTTTGATGGAGCAAATGTTACCAACAAAAGATACGTTTTTTTTTCTGATGGAGCAAATGTTACCAACAAAAGATACGTTTTTTTTTTTTTTGATGGAGCAAATGTTACCAACAAAAGATACGTTTTTTTTTCTGATGGAGCAAATGTTACCAACAAAAGATACGTTTTTTGATGGAGCAAATGTTACCAACAAAAGATACGTTTTTTTTCTGATGGAGCAAATGTTACCAACAAAAGATACGTTTTTTGATGGAGCAAATGTTACCAACAAAAGATACGTTTTTTTTTCTGATGGAGCAAATGTTACCAACAAAAGATACGTTTTTTGATGGAGCAAATGTTACCAACAAAAGATACGTTTTTTTTTTCTGATGGAGCAAATGTTACCAACAAAAGATACGTTTTTTTTTTTTTTGATGGAGCAAATGTTACCAACAAAAGATACGTTTTTTTTTCTGATGGAGCAAATGTTACCAACAAAAGATACGTTTTTTGATGGAGCAAATGTTACCAACAAAAGATACGTTTTTTTTCTGATGGAGCAAATGTTACCAACAAAAGATACGTTTTTTGATGGATCAAATGTCTGGACATTAAATGACCCTAAGGGGTGGACATTAAATGACCCTAAGGGGTTGATATACTGCAAAACCAAACAAACATTAAATCTTGAGTAGAAGAGGCGTTGATAATTATTACATTTCTTATCATTTAGGGCGAATAATTTCTAAAGTTTCCTTTTTTTTCTTTCTTGGTAGACGATGGAAGATTGACACATACCTGTTTTCCTTACTCTGAATTGGTCTTGTGTTATATTTATTTATGCTAAATAAATATCAATAAATGAACCTCAAACATGTTAAAATATTTTAATCTTTTCCATCCTACCTTTTATTGAACTTTTTTCTTTTTTAGTATTTGATAGAATTCATTAGTGTGAGATTTCCAATTTTAACCACAACTATTTTTCTTTTTCTTTTTTTTTTTTTATAAGAAGGAGCAAAAATGTTTCAACAGTATCATTTAACAAGAGTGTTATTAAAAAAGGGTTAACAGCTAATTTCTGGGGACACATGTGTTATTGCCTATGTCCATATCACATTAAAACCCAAGTTAGCCAACGTTGAGCATGGTCACTAATCAGATAGGTGACCGTTGGTGAATACTAGATGCTGTAAGCTGGCAATGGATACACTCTCGTTACTTATGCAGACGTGCTTCTGGACTGACATGTCACAAGACCTACTTGGAATTGGGTGAATGGTGAAAAATGTTTCATTAGAATCACAAGGATTTTTTGTTGGCAATTAGTTATAGTCACAATGAATACAGTATAAATAAAATTCCAGTAGTCGTGATTAATAATTTAGGATTATTTACGTTTTTACCAGAGTCTTTATATATATAGAATTGTAAGCTGATTTTCTATTAATAGATCTTTTCATAGTAAACATAATATACGCTAATATTTCCTTTTTTGTCCCCCAAAACTGGGAATAATGACATCGTGTATGAACTTTGTCTATATATCAGACGCACATTCATTCCCGCGAACATTTCAAATAATTATCAGCGTATTCATTTAAAACTGCTTTTATTTAGCTTCCGTTGGCGATGAGCCTTTGGAGATTTTTAGCTGCTTAGTTTATTTTTTTGGAACCAGGGAGTCGGCTTGGCGTAGATTTGTGCAACCGAGTTAGTATTTTTGAGTTGACTGACCACAACCTGTTGCAAAGTTTATTTTAAGGAGATGCGAACTCAGACGTTTTTAAATTTACTTAAGTCAATAGTGATTGGTTAAAAAATGTTTTTTATATCTTGTGATCTGTAATCTACTATGTTCGCTTATCTCTAATTTTATTTTAAAACTAATCTTTTTTTGTTTCCCCTGGAGCTTCTGCTTGTACCTCTTCTGTAGTTTTTTTTTTAAATATGCTTGTCGTTCCTTCAATTCCATTATTAAAAAAAAAAATAAAAAAAATATGAATTTGTATTTATTATTCAAAGTTCAAATTTGGCTATCTTCTCTCTCTTTTTCTAGAACGAACTTGAACATCATGTACCATGTGAAAAAAAAAAAAGGTTTCTTTTATTTTTATCAATGTGTGCGCATCCAAGTTGATGTGTGCGCATTATCCGAGCTGATTAAATAAACAGAGAAAAGGTCTCTCGAAGCGAACTTAATCTACAGTGATTAAGTTAACACTTCGTTACTCCCACGATTCAGCCAGTACATTTTTTTTTTTTAACTTCGGTGACTATAAACCCCTCATTACTTAACATTACCGACTGTGGTGGGTTGGTGTATCTCTTTTAGATTCTTTTCCTTTATGGAAACTTCGGCACACAGATACATACAAAACAATCATAAAAATAAAATTGAAAAAAAAAAAAGAAAAAAAAATTAAAAAAAACGTGTTTATCTGAACGGAACAGATGTTATTTCTGAAGTAAATATTTTCTTGATAATTGTTCTGATGAGCTTCCTATCTCTATGGTACCTCGACATTACAAGTTTAAACGCAGTACTAGATTGACAATTAGGTCTCATCATTTTACAGTCGAAATTGCTAGATGCCACCATAAGTTTTACTGCTAACATTTTCTTCTATCGCACTTCTTGCCTGTGGAATGCATCTAACTTCTTGCTTTCCAGTCAACTTTGACCTGCAAAAATTTAATTAAATTGTCACTCATCTTTTTCTTTTTTTTTTTTTCTCATTCTTTCACATGCAGTAATCCTTTGCGTCGCAGCGGCTTTGTCTTGCTTGGAGTGAAATGATTTTAAAAAGAATAGACTGGAAGAAACTACTTTTTCTATAAAATTCGTTTTGTTGTTTCTGGGTCCTTTGTCTATTTTTTAAGTAATTTTCTATAAATAAATTACCTTCTTTTACAATGCTTCTGAAATCTTTTATGCTAGCTAGTTTAATAATAATTAGTTTAATAATTAGTTAGGATGTGTGTTGTGGTACAGTGGATATCGGCTCGGAACGAGAAATCTGGGAGCCGAGTTCGAATTCCAGTCGAATTCATTGCATTCACTTACGCGCAAATACCCTTGGGAAAGGTATTAATCCGTCTCTTCCTTCCAGTTATGGGTTAAATAGCAGGACAGATTGAGTTCTATAGCCTTGAATGGCAACCAGTCTACCGCAGAAAGCAATGGCAATCTACTGCGGGATAATCTTCCAGTGCCCGTCAGTCATGTCTCTTTCGAGACATGGTCGCCCAAGCGTGTTTCACTTATGGCACTTAACTGACTGAGTTTAATAATTAAATTTTGAATGTTAGTATTTTTTTTTTTTTTTACTTGTCTGTCTTTTCTTCCTGTTTGTATCTGTGTTCCTGTCTTAACGGCAAGTTATTTTTTTTTTTAGTTTTACAACACATGGTTACAATATTGGGGAATTTCTTTGCAACCATAATTAATCTGCCACTACGGCTCCACGATTAGACATGCTCACCTTTTTCTCTTAGACTAAGAAACAAATACGATCCAAGAGAACTCTCAAACTGGGTGTGGTCATTCACCTTAAAACAATATCAAGCTACTGAACTAAAATGTCTATTTTTAATGTGACACGCTGTGGGGACGGTTTTCTTGGAGATAACCCCACTCCCTATGTTTCAAAGTGAAAAAGATAAACTAAGAAAAAAGGGGGGAAAGAAAGCTTAACTTTTTCCTTATTTTTATTTCTTCTGTTGCTTTTTTTTTCTTTCTTCTTGTATTTCTTTTAGTTTTGTTTTTCTTTCTTCCTCTTCTTGTTGCTACTGCAACTGCCACCTTAGCAACCTTCGCAAAGCAAGAGACGTTCCAATCGCAATGATAAAGGGACTACTACAATCAACATTTTTTTGATTGTCCTTGCTTTGGGAGATTGCCGCCTAATGTACTTTCATGTGTCAATAAATAAGAATTTGTTCTGGTGATCCTTATCTTGGCTTGAACACCAGCCATAGTGGACAACAGTCGGTCAGTGGCGACAACACTTACCGCAGTTTGATTTCTTTACTTGAATCTCTTGTTGTGGTCAGTCGTGTTGTCATTATTTAAACGTGAACACCCAGTCTGCTGAAGTGGATATAGTTAGTAATATTAGTAGTTGTGCGTTAACCATAGCTGTGTCCGTGAGAGTGACCACTTTTTGTGATAATTTTGTTTGGATTTTATGATATCGTAGAAGTTTATTATTATATATATATTTTTTATTTTTTCAGAATAATTGAATTCATTAAAGGCTTGTTGTTTTAAAGATCATATTTTTTCATTTGACTGCCAATGAAACAAATAAATGCAATCAATTGAAAATCGAAGAATAACCGCGTGTAAACATTAACAAGTGTTCAACAGTATGAATTTTTTTTTACTCAAGGGGATGCATTTTTTAAAAGTTTTTACCGAGATGGACATTCTTTTGAGTTCACCTGGAAGACTGACGCATCACAATCTTCAGCCTCTCAAAATTCCTGTTTGGCTTTGAGTCGGCTAAAAAAAAAAAAAAAATTAAACTGAAAAATCTCTTAATACTTCTAGTTTTATGTGCATACTACACTTTTTTTGTTTGTTTTTATGCGCTAACCCTCACCCGATACGCACGTGTTATTTAATAATAGATAGAATGACACATAGTGTAATACTCCCACTTTCTCATTGGGGATTTCATTTCTATTTAGCTTTACACATATGATTGATATCAAATTCAAATATCCGTATGCCTGTCCCGTCTCCATTTTTCGTTGTAGATTTTTAGTTTTATTAAGTTTCCGTTTCTTAACGCCCTTCCTCGTCCGTGTGACTTCATTTCATTTTACACTTCGCAGTATCCATTTGGTTTTTAAGTCTCGTTGTTTAACCGATTTTTATTCTTTTTTTATACAATTAAAAAAAGAAAAGGTAAGGGGAAATTGTTGTTTTTCAAATTCCACTTATGGAGGAACTTCTTCATGCAAATGTTGAAACCGGGAGTACATCATCATCTAAAGATGAAAGTCAAACAGGATCTGACAGGTAAGAAAATTGTACACAATAACATTAACAATTATCATCTTTTCATTTCTCTGTTTTGTTTTTGCAAACTAATGTTAGCATAATATAAAGTTTTCAAGAAAAAATAATCAGTAATTTATTTTCCTTTCCGTTCACAACCCGGAAGATCACAAAGGTTGTTTTTATTTTATCGTTGAAATTTTCTGTACAGAATCGAACTTACAAGTAGCAAAACAAAACATTGAGTTCTGAACGGAAAATAACCTATCTTCTTAATTTGTTCAATGGTAATAAATAACTACATTGAATTGAATAAGAATAAAAAAAAAACCGTGCGTATTAGAGCGCGCATTTTTTTTCTCTGCTAGTCTGGTTGGTTGGTATGTCGTGTGTTTAATTTTCATATTCAGAGGAAAATATAAAATCTCTGTAAAAAGAAAACGTGGTTATATACACGCATGAAAGTTTTTTTCTTGACCGTTAATCCCCCTTCTTTTATAAACTTTTCTAATCTTTTCTAAATTCCTGGAAAATCAGAACAAAAACATAAAAACGCATAGCCTCACCCATAGGCCACTGCTAATCAAATCCAGGGGATACGTGATAATGTGCCATAACTTATTTTTTATTTTTCATAAAAGTGTAAAAATGGAACAAGCCAGTAAATAAAAATCATTGTTTTGACATCCAGTCATCTCTTGGTTTATAGTTCATGTTCGTTTCAAAGTCAAAACAAACAAACAAGCAAAAATTCTTGTAAATATAAAAAAAAACATCTCACTTACACGCACAGAAAAACTTCCATTTATGGTTGGTTTAATTAATTTATGAGAGAAAAAAGTACAGAAATTTGAGAATAATTTTATTTACTTTTTAAAATGAAAAAAAAAAAAAGGAAGGAAATAAGACCTAATGTGAGTTACCTTTTCATGAAAGAAGATCCTTAATTCGTCATTAGGAGAAAAAAAAAAGTATTACAAGATTTTCTTTTGTAACACAGATAAAACAACTAGGGTTTTTTTTGTGTGTGTGTGTGTGATAAGCGAAATGTGGGAAAGAAAAAAAAACATGAGCGAGTAAACTTTTGCAACTATAGTCGAGGCTCAACGTAAAAGAAACAAAAAAAAAAAAAAGGAAAAAGTTACTAAACTTAGTTTGACACAAGGCCGAATACTTAGGTGCGCCAATTTTCAAAGTGAGGTGTATAGTATCTTTTTTTTTTTTTTTTTTTTTTTTTTTTAATTTAAATTAATAAACCTTGTATTTGTTGTGGGAACTTTATTTTTTCTTTTTTCAAAGCGTTACTAGCTTAGACTGGGAAGAATTGTATACGTGTTGCATTCACAAAGGTCTTGTAAATTTTGAAAGCATATAATTTAAAAAATAATGGCAATTTTGATTTGTTTCCATCTTGTTTTTTCATCAGTTTAAAAACATTTAGTTTTAATTTTTCAATAAATTTTTTGTCTTTTTTTTTTTTTTTTTTTTTTGTGCCTTGAATGCTTAATTTCCTGATGATACTCATTTTGAAATGATTTTTTAATTGAAAACGTTAAAGTTTGTTGTCTTACAAAAACTAATTTTAAATCTATCAAAGTTTTGTATGTTTAGTTTTATCAATTCTAGTTTTAATTCTTTTAACACTGTTTCATTGCAATTCTAATAATTGGTTTTTAAAGAAATAAACATTGGCAAGGAGTGAAGGTAGTTAAAATAATAGTGGTGTCAAGGGAAAATTTTTGCAGGCACAAACATCAGTTTGCCGAAACTATTATAATCACGTTTGCAACACAGTAGTCAGAAATTATATAATCTACTATATAAGAGCTTCAGATATGTGCCTTGTCTTTTCAGGACATAGGCGATCATGGCTTTCCACATCTCCCTATCCCTGGTGGCTCTTAGCACACTGCAACCCTCGTTTCGTCATCCACCTGCTCAGGTCCTTCAAATATGTTATCCGCTGCTTTCCCCTGTGTCTTTTTCCCTTTATCTAGCCTGTTAGTATCACATAAATATATTGTAATGGATATATCTTCTTCTATGTGCCCTGTCCTTTCAGGACGTAGGTGATCATGGCTTTCCACATCTCCCTATCCCTGGTGGCTCTGAGCACACTTTCTCCTGTTACACCACATCACCTGATCAGGCCCTTCAAATATGTTATCCGCTGCTTTCTCCTGTGTCTTTTTCCCTTTATCTGGCCTGTTAGTATCAGGTTCTCCAAGCCCTCCTTCCTCAAGGAAGTCTGTTAGTAACAGGTTCCTTCCAAGCCCTCCTTCCTCATTGCATGTCCCAGGAACTTTAGTAATCTCTTCCTGATGCTCAGTATTAATTTCCTTTTCGTCTCCATCCTTTCCAAAACCTTGTCATTGCTCACATGCTTAGTCAATGATATCCACAGCATCCTTCTGTAGAACCACATTTCAGCTGCTTCAAGTTTTTCCTTCATCTTCGAAGATATTGTTCAACATTCACTGCCATATTGAAGAACTCACATCACACAGCAATCTCGTACTTTCCTCTTTGTTTCTCGTGAAATTGTCCTGTTTCTTAATACTTTACTCAACTTCTGGAATGCTTCTTTCGCCATGCCAATTCGCCTTTGGATCTCAGTGTTGCATTTCCCGTTTTCTGTTAGAACACTTTTTAGGTATTTAAAATTTCTGTACCTGTTTGACCTTATCCCTCACCTGTAATGTATTCTAAAACTAATTGTATTGATGTTGACCTGTTTAAAAAAGAAAAAAAAAACAGAAACATACTTTCTGAAGTTGAGAGTGGGGGGGGGGTGAGAAATGTGTGCAGATTTATTTTTTTAAGTCTATTCACCTCCCCCTCCTGATTCATTTGGTTTTTTATGAAACTAAAAGAATGCATTGGATACATTTCATTGCACATTTATTTACTGATATCTAAAATGCAAAAATATATATTTGTCTTTTCTTTTAAATATGATTTGGATTAATATTAAATTTTATAGTTGTGTGTATATGTAAAATCCTGATTACATGGCTTACTGTTATCATATTTGGGTGGGGGATGCCCAGTCTTCACTTTCCAATCTTGATAGTTCAAAAGTATCTCCAAGTCCTTGTGGGTGGCGAATGATTTTCTACCTCCAATCTCTTTTTCACAGACAGGATGTGGTGAATTTCTCACTGTTCTATCATTATTTCCATTGTGATTGTTCATATGAATTACACATTTTAGTTCCACTAGTTCTGACCTTCACAACCAGGAGCTGCCATACCCATTGTAGCACACCACCCACATTCCTTCTCTATTTCATTATTGAGAGTAAATTCTACCCACACAGCTTCTTCTTGTGAAGCTGTAGTGAACAAAACAAGTTCTAGATTTAAAAATTAAAATCCTAAGCACTGAATCATTGATTTTGTTAGAAAAAAAACAAACAAAAATAAACAAATTTACTCAACTTTGCTTAGCACACACGAAACTCTGGAAATTCACACCTTGATGCGAAATGTTTTTCAGCCAATAGAAAACTAGGAAGCATCTAAAAACAAAATAGAAAGGCCAGAATCACATCCAGGAGTGAATTCCCAAATGACCTCCACAAATGAAATAAAAGATGAAGCAAGCATGACCATTGCCACAGAGATAAGATGATGAGTGTAATTAACACATCCTTTGACAAACGTCAAGCAAGCGCTATTATTGTCTCTAACTTTCTTTCTCACCTCCTTCCTTTTCACCATTCACCCTGAGCGATAACTTTAAAGACAATCCTACCCAACAATAAACACTCATACATACATACATGCATACATTCCTGCCTATGTACACATAAACTCACTTGCAAGGACTAGTATGAACTCAATACCCTTCTTAATACTGTTTTTCAATGAACATTAACTCCTACCAATTCATGTTATTCTTTTCCATTAATAAATTTCTATTTAAACATAAAAAGGTCGACTTCTATTCTTCCACAAATTCACACATTCCAATCTCCAACCTTCTGATGATAGCGAATAATGCCAAGTTGTAGAGAGTTTGGTTAGGTTTGACACAAGGCCAGTTAAATAAACGTTAATCCCTATGGCTTCAAAGCACTGCTCTGTGGAAACATCTCCCATGAGAATATTTCCCTGATCACTACATTTTTAACTTACTGAAGTCAATGGTTTACTGTTATCTTAACCCTCCTATCCGCATAAACTGCCTCTTACTGGAATTCTTCATCTCAGGTGACTTCCCCCACTCTGGGTCTTCTACAGGGTGGACCTCACTGTAAAAAAAAAAAAAAAAGCAAAAAAAAAAAAAGCAAATGTAGTTTCAAATAAATTCCCTCAAGACAATTGACCCTGAAAAAAGACAAACAGTTATTTTAGCATAGGAATATATTTTTTTTAAAATTTATTACGCTATGTACATTGTCGGCTGGATATGCATTCTGGTGCAGTGGACATCAACTCGGAATGACAAATTGAGTAGTCAAGTTCAACTTCCAGTTGAATTCCTTGCATTCACTTATGTACAAATACCCTTGGGAAAGGTATTAATCCATCTCTTCTCTCCCTATGGGTTAAATAATAGGACAGATTGTTTTCTGTATCCTTGGTCGGCAACCAGTCTACCGCAGAAAGCAATGGCAACCTACTGCAGGATAAACTTTGTGTCTCTTTCGAGACATGATTACCTAAAGCATGTATCACGTATGGCACTTAAATGACTGACATTGTGAACTATTACTCTCAACTTTGATGTTATCACGTTTCGGTCATTGTGCCCTCTGGTCTTAATTAAATGAATATCAATTCAGGTAATCTACAGAGAATTCTGAACTGAATGTCTATGTGCCTTGTCCTTTCAGAATGTGGGCGATCATGGCTTTCCACGTCTCCCTGTTCCTGGTGGCTCTTAGCACGCATTCTCCTGTTACACCATGCAACCCCCGTTCTGTCATCCACCTGCTCAGGCCCTTTCCTCTGTCTCCTTTTCCCCTCTATCTGGCCTGTTAGTATCAGGTTCTCCAAACCCTCCTTCCTCATTGCATGTCCCATGAACTTCAGCTGTCTTTTCCTGATGCACAGTATAAATTTCCTTTTCGTTTCCATCCTTTCCAAAACCTTATTATTGCTCACATGCTTAATCCGTGATATTCACAGCATCGTACTGTAGAACCACATTTCAGTCGCTTCAAGTTTTTCCTTCATCTTTGATGAGATTGTCCAGCATTCACTGCCATATGAAGAACTGACATCACATAGCAATCCAGTACTCTCTTTGTTTTTAGTGAAATTGTCTTGTCTCTTAATATTTTACTCAACTTTTGGAACGCGTCCTTTGCCGTGCCAATTTCTCTTCTGATCTCTGTGTCGCACTTTCCGTCTTTTGTTAGAACACTTCCCAGGTATTTAAAATCTTGTATCTGCTTGATTTTAGTATCTCTCACCTGTATTTGGCGTACTGGGCTGCCCTTTTTACTAATGACCATGCATTCGTTTTTTTTTGTTTTTTTTTGCAGTATATTTGTAGTCCTTTCTTGTCACTCTCTTCATCTACCTTCTGTAAGAGGTCTTGTAGTTTCATTTCCATGTCTATCAGTATTGTATTATCTGCATACCTTATGTTGTTCAAATTGTGGCCTCCGATGACAAATCCTGGCATAACATCTAGGGTCCTTAGAATAGTCTTGCTGTACAAGTTGAGTAGATCCAGTGAAATGACACATCCTTGTCTTACGTCCCTGTCTTTGTATAGCTGCTGAATTCATTACCTGTCCGTATGCAAGTGGTTTGCTGCCAGTAGAGATTCTTGATTACTCTTATGTCTTTCCCAAATATGTCGAGGCTGAGACATTTGATTTTTATTTAAGATATTCTGCCAGCATTTGATTTTTTGTCTCTGTTCAATTCTTAGTCAATGAAATTAAGCATCTCTTTTTATTTAATTTTCTTTTAAGAAACTTTGAGATGTATTTTGTCCCTTGGAAACAAAAAAGAATACTTATCAGGAAGAGGCAGTTGAAGATATTGACCCTATTTTCATCTGGACTATTATCATCTTTGTTCAAGGTGATATCAAGTCTGCATATAAATAGTATAAACAGTGTTAACTTCTCATACCGGAAATTCAAACATAAATTAAGAGATGTTATCATTCAACCACAGCAGTGGTTGAATATATTAAGTCCGACATTAAGTGAATCTAGGCAGCTTTCAAGCTTCACCACTAATTCAGTTCTCAACCAAATTTCAAACGGTTTACAGAGTTAGATAGGACTCCTCGTTGGTGACATTTCAAAAGAAAAAAAATCTTGGTTCAGTAGAAAAAGTTACATCAAGATATATGAAGTCCGAAAAGAGAGACTAACTACATAAGTCCATAAGTGAGTGACTAATGCTTCTAATAATAAATTTTATTCTTTATAGATTTTATCTATTTAATCTTTTTGCATGCGGTTTTCAACATTTAAATTCTGATACCTTTTATCGTTTTTATCAATGAAACTTTGCTTACCACTTATTTTATCAGAATTGATTATAATCATTTTATTATTTTTAATCAATTGCATATAAATTTTTTCTTAATATTTTTGAATGCAGTTTTCAGCATTAAATTTATTTTAAATTAATAGCAATGCCTGGAAAAATCATGGATTATATGGAAAAATGCATGCATGAAAAATATTAAATCTGGAAAAGAACAGGACAAGTTATTAAACCTGAAAAAGTAAAGGACAAGGGATTCTAGTGAAGGAAAAATAAATTTCTTAAAATATTGCAGTTAAAAATAAAACTTGAATTATTTTTAGCTGTAATATTTTAAGAAATTTATTTTTAACTTCACTGGAATATCTTGTCTTGTTCTTGTTCAGGTTTAATATAATCTTAAGAATATTATTTTTCATGTGCACATTTTTCCATGTAAATTTAAAATGTTTAAACGAGGAAAAAAAAATTTGTGATTTGCTGTTTGGCACTAAATTTTTTTTTCTAAATATTAAGTTTAGAAAAAATATGCATACATATATATGTATATGCACAATTAATGTGTGCATATGTGCAAGACATAAATGTGATTGAGAAAAACATTTTGACAGTCAAGCTTGGGATAAGGCAAATGCTAGAAAACCAGAAGTTTTGGATCATTGACTCAGGGTGTAAAACACAACATCCTAATGCATAAAATGTGCTTGATTATGGATATAGATATAACTTAGATAAGAGTAATGCTAGCTCGGGCGTATGGGATCAGGTTTCAGGTTGAACTTTGCATCCGTCATTATGTGTTAAAATAATTTAAAAAAATCAACTGCATGTTAAAATGCAGAAATAGTAAGAATCAAAAACTTTTCTCACTGGTCTGGGATGAAAATTCTTCCTCGTTTTGTAACACCAAGAATTTGCTTATGCAAAACAGTGACCATGTACAAAAGCAAATTCTTGTCATTGGCCAGCATATATAATAAAAGAAAAAAAAGATTTTCTCTTGCAAGTAGTCTGCTCTGGTTTCAATCCCAAGTCTCTCCCTGATGGACGACACATGGCATGACCCTTACTCTCTTTTTTTCATAGATTTGCATGATGGCTGCCACAATGACTCTATTCATCCAATATTTGTTTTTGATAAAGTATTATATATTGCTGCTGGATCTGGACAAACAATGAGGAACATATATTTATAAAAATATAATCTTATATTTTTATTCTTCGTCGGTGATGCTTGTGTGAAGTAGAAGGGTAGCCGGAGAGAGATTGCATATATCAAGGAACCGTTGGGTGTCATTAGCCGGCAGGAGCTCTCTGTGTCTTCAGCGAAAAATTCTAGACTTCATATAGTTTTAAAACTCCCACATATTTTTGCTTTTTTGGGTTGTCACTTTGTTGTTGTCATCTACAACCAGATAGGTGTATCAACCACCCTTGTTCTTGGTTGATGTTTATCTATGTATGGCCAGATGTATCTATCAATCATGTCCTCGCTGGCCATTACCTTTCAAGCCTGTTGTTTGGATTTTTTTTCTTTTGTTGTTGGTCCTGGGCATGATGGTAAACTGCATCCTGCAGCAAGGCCTCTGATTGGGAGGTTGTGAGGAGCATGGAACCACCTCTTAACTGTTGTTCTCAAGTCCACTCTGACTCTGAGTGGTAGCACCTGTCAATCACCCTAGTCCTTTGTTGACCTCACCTATGCCAGATGTACCTCTGATGTTCAAGGTAATATATTACAAAAGATGTACCTTCTTTGGGGTGCATTTGTATATTTGCCTCATTTTTCACTCAGTAATTTATTCTAAAAATTTACTCTTAAGTGCACATCTATTTTTCTGTGTACAATATGATCCATCACATTATTATTTTGTGTAAGCTTGTTTGAAAGTAAAATAGCTGTGTACCCAGAGACAGTTTGAATAAAAGGAAAACTGAATTTATTCCTCTATGAAATTTACAAGAATCAGAAGTCTTTGCATCTAAGAGATTATGTGCCTTAATGAAATATATCCAAGAGTTGAGAAATTGAGAGGTCATGGTTAGATTAGCCCAGTGATCAGGTGGAATATGTTAATAAGAACACAATCCTGTGGTGAAGGAGGAATTAAGATTTCTGTTTAAACATTGAGGTCAACACACTGCTGACTTGCTGTTTTGTGCTTAAATATAATCTTCAAGCCTGAAGATTGTGCTGAAGCAAGTATGAGGCATACACTGTATATCTATATATACTTTGATGGTATTTATTCTGATTAACTTTCCTCTATGGTACATAAACTTGATGAATTTAAGCATGATTGGCATGCAGTCTAATTTTAGAGTTGAGCTGGCTAGATCTAAGTTCTGTGCTAACAGCATTGATAGAGTTTCTTCTTGTAGTCCACCTGCAGCCAGTTTTTACATCTTCTGGAGCAACTAGCTGGTGTAGAGGTTTCGCTAGCTGGTGTAGAAGGGTTTGCGCTAAGCTGGTGTAGAGGTTTTGCGCTGGCTGGTGAGGTTTTGCGCTAGCTGGTGTAGAGGGTTTTGTGCTAGCTGGTGTAGAGGGTTTTGCGCTAGCTGGTGTAGAGGGCTTTGCGCTAGCTGGTGTAGAAGGTTTTGCGCTAGCTGGTGTAGAGGGTTTTGCGCTAGCTGGTGTAGAGGGTTTTGCGCTAGCTGGTGTAGAGGGTTTTGCGCTAGCTGGTGTAGAGGGTTTTGCGCTAGCTGGTGTAGAGGGCTTTGCGCTAGCTGGTGTAGAGGGCTTTGCGCTAGCTGGTGTAGAGGGTTTTGCGCTAGCTGGTGTAGAGGGTTTTGCGCTAGCTGGTGTAGAAGGTTTTGCGCTAGCTGGTGTAGAGGGTTTTGCGCTAGCTGGTGTAGAGGGTTTTGCGCTAGCTGGTGTAGAGGGTTTTGCGCTAGCTGGTGTAGAGGGTTTTGCGCTAGCTGGTGTAGAGGGCTTTGCGCTAGCTGGTGTAGAGGGCTTTGCGCTAGCTGGTGTAGAGGGCTTTGCGCTAGCTGGTGTAGAGGGTTTTGCGCTAGCTGGTGTAGAGGGTTTTGCGCTAGCTGGTGTAGAGGGTTTTGCGCTAGCTGGTGTAGAGGGTTTTGCGCTAGCTGGTGTAGAGGGTTTTGCGCTAGCTGGTGTAGAGGGTTTTGCGCTAGCTGGTGTAGAGGGTTTTGCGCTAGCTGGTGTAGAGGGTTTTGCGCTAGCTGGTGTAGAGGGTTTTGCGCTAGCTGGTGTAGAGGGCTTTGCGCTAGCTGGTGTAGAGGGCTTTGCGCTAGCTGGTGTAGAGGGCTTTGCGCTAGCTGGTGTAGAGGGTTTTGCGCTAGCTGGTGTAGAGGGCTTTGCGCTAGCTGGTGTAGAGGGTTTTGCGCTAGCTGGTGTAGAAGGTTTTGCGCATATAAAAGACAGGGTTGAACTTGAGTCACTGCCAATGATCATGGGTGGGTGGTGAATTGAAGCTGTCTCCCACATGCTTGGTCTTTGACCTGGTGATGTAGTGCAAACCTTGCTGCCTCCTTGTTGAACATGCAGAATGCTTCCTTTTAACAGGAGCAGCAGAACTTCTCCTATAGGAATATTTTTTGTTAATTGCCTGCATATTAAGTATTGGTTCATTGAGTAGAATCATTAACTTTTTATTTGAGATACACAATATGCTCTTTCACAGAAAAACATGCTGAAAAGTTCTCACTCCTGTCAAGAGGCTTTTACCTACCAAATTCTAATCTTTGATCAAATTTGGAAAGTGAAGAAAGTGGAAACCTTTCAGCATTAATTTTTTTTTATTAACCATTTTACTCTAAACAAGGGTATAAAACTACTAAGACAATGGTCTACTGGTAGTGAAAGAGAATGGGAAAACTTTATAGGAACCAGAAACCCAATCTTAAACAGAAAATAAGGGATTTTTATGAGAGTGTTTTGATTGGTACAAGGTCATGGTGGAAGCACAGTAAGATTATGCTGGGCCATCAGAGAACCAAGTTACTTTTGAAAATGTATATTTGAAAACCTGGCTTTGTACCTGGGAGCAGAAAATGGGGAAACTATTTCAGCTACTCAGTAATTAAGGTAAGTTATGATGCACATTTTCTCTGATTTTGTATTTAGTTGTAAAATTTCATTTCATTTTAAAATCTAATGATTTCTGCTTTGAACAGAATTTAATAGAACCGCAAGTAAAGACATTTTTTATTTTCTTAAACGTCAACATCAAAAAGACAGAATGCATGGTGGTTAGCAAAAGGCATGAGCCCAAAATGCATATCAGAGATACCAAGATCAGTGTGGAAGTTTAAATACCTTGGAAGGGTTTTGGCAGAAGATGAAAACTGTGATACTCAAATCTGAAGGTGCATTAGGATAGTAAAAGATGCCTTTCAAAAGATAAACAGAATATCAAGAAATAGAAAAACTGCATTAGAATCAAGGAAACCAGTACTAAACTGCTGTCATTCTGTATGAGAGTGAGTACTCTTGAGGAAGACAGATATCACATAGCAGTTTAGTACTCTTTTCCTTGTTTCTAGTGAAGATTTTCCTATTTAGCACTTTTGCCATGGATCTGTTAAATATCTGTGCTCTTGATGAAAAGTTTTACAGTGTTGACATTTTCTGATATTGAGGATGGTAATGATATTATCTGTTGCCTTATAAGGAAACATTCAACATTCATATAAATGAATATGGTATTGAGATCTTGGGATCTTGAGAAACCTATTTTCATGAAAAATTGTTTTAATAGTCAGTGCTATTTTTGATTAAAATCTTCCTATTAAAACAATTTTTCATGAAAATAGGTTTCTCAAGATCCCTAACTCTTATCGCTGTAATAATGTGGGGGGGGGGGTGTAATAATGTGGGGGGGGTGTTTCATAACCTTTTTAACCTTTTGTTTGAAGTCGTGTGAAATATTAACATTTCATTGTGTCATTATTTTCCCTTTGAATTACATGTGTTAACCATTTTACTTGTTGCTATTGTTGAAAGCCCTCAAGGTTTTTTTTTTAATCCCTCCAAGCAAGGCAGGACTGTCACTGGTGCACAGGGCGTTACAGTGAGAGAAAAAACAAGGTACAGGAGATGCTGAAAAAAGGATAAGAGAAGGTTGGAAATCAAGTAGATAGAGGATGTCGATTGATGTTGCATTTAAACTTTTGAAGAGTATATCTATTAGGAAATCAAGCAAATGGTAGTGAGTTCCATAAATGGGAAGTGCAAGAAAAGAAACTGTTAGAGTAGAAGGGGCAGTTATATTTAACTATTTCAATGGTGCCAATCTAGTAACTTTGAAGAAGGATACTTCTCACTGAGACCTACTGGCTTCATTAGCATGAGGCCACCTTTAAACATTAGTCTGAGAAAGTGCTTGTACACTGCTGACAGTTTAGATATTTTTAAGAGTTTGGCACCATGCATGATATCCATATGAAAGTTTCAGTCTGACGAAGCTATTTAAGAACATGACTCGAGTCTTTGTTGATGATTTGGCTTTGTATCAGTTTGCAGTGTTGGATGAAACTCCCCTTAACACAAACCATCTTCTGTTCAGTTTCCTCCTTCTACGCTTAATTTGTTGTAACTGATTCATACACTGAGATATTTTAAGTGATTAGGATTTTCATATTTGACGTCCTGAATTGTTATGATGAATCCAGGATATGTGCTATCACTGCTTTCATTCGAATTCCTGATCATAGTTTCTCTTTTGCAAAATTTTATCTGGTCTCATTTTTTGAAACGCTCTGTAGAAGATTATTTCCCCCTCCCTTCCTCTCGCTTCCCTCTCCCTCTCTCTCGCTGCCCCCTCCCTCTCTCTCGCTGCCTCTCCCTCTCTCTCGCTGCCCCTCCCTCTCTCTCGCTGCCCCTCCCTCTCTCTCGCTGCCCCTCCCTCTCTCTCGCTGCCCCTCCCCTCCCTCTCTCGCTGCCCCTCCCTCTCCCTCTCGCTGCCCCTTCCCTCTCCCTCTCGCTCCCTTCGTCTCCCTCTCGCTCCCTTCGTCTCCCTCTCGCTCCCTTCGTCTCCCTCTCGCTCCCTTCGTCTCCCTCTCGCTCCCTTCCTCTCCCCTCCCCACCCCTCTCTGTTGACTTTCCTACCCCCTCTCTCTGTTGACTTTCCTACCCCCTCTCTCTGTTGACTTTCCTACCCCCTCTCTCTGTTGACTTTCCTACCCCCTCTCTCTGTTGACTTTCCTACCCCCTCTCTCTGTTGACTTTCCTACCCCCTCTCTCTGTTGACTTTCCTACCCCCTCTCTCCCCCTCTTGACTTTCCTACCCCCTCTCTATACATATTTCTGTGTTTCATTTTAAACAGGATATTTTAACAAATCTTGGCTATGTGTGATTCCTTTTATTTACATTAGTTCCAATCCAAATGACACTGCAAAATGCCTCTCTCCTCTCCAATTTATAGATGATGCACACAAATTCATTCTGGGATTGCTTATCTAATAAGATAGGCCAATTTTTGGTTTTTATCTCACTCGGTCCCAATTTGTCTTGTCTTGAAGACAGAATGCTACATTTATTTGAATTCGTTCTTGTGTGTCAACACCAGTTCTTAGTTTGTGAACTTTTGTCTTATTACTGTTGCTGTCTCTTGCGTATAATATTCTCCTTGCTTAATATTTTCCCATATTATTTTCTTATTTCTTACAAACTTTCTCAATTCTGTTTATTGGGCAGTTCTGCCATTTACATTCAACCATGGCTATTTACTCTACAAGCTATATCAAAAGCAAACAACTACAGAAAGTTTGTCTGTATATAGACGCACACACATACACACATGCCTACATGCTCATGTCTTTGACAAAATATTATTCCATAGTTGGTGATACATAAACGATTATCTACATTTTTGTTGCTTATCATATCATCAAAGTGGTAGTTTAACATGACTAATAGTCAACCCCCCCCCCACCCCCCGAATGACTTCTGCATATATGCTGGAAATTATATGCTTGATGTTATTGGGTCAAAACAAAAATCTGTAGAACTTCTAAGTGAATTTCAAAGAAAATATTTCTGTATTGATTTATTCAACAACATTTGTGCCATTTTGTTTTGCTTTTTTGGGGTTTTTGTTTTTTTGTCTTTGAGTTATCTTCATGATTCCATCCTCTCAGAACTTGGCATCTTTCTGGGTAATAAACTGGTAGAATTGTTTTATTTGAAATAAGTGTTAATCCACAGATAGAAAATGACATATGGTGTGTATAGTGGAACATTCCAGCTAAGTCGTACCAATTTCTGTTGGGGTCTGTAAAGAGATGTGAGGTCTTGTATTGTTCTGATGGAAAAAGGCACCCTTCTGTTTGATTTTCATCAGTTACTGATTTTTAATCATTCCACTTAATAATACTTGTCTAGAATTGGTGTCTAATTTTGTGGAATGAAGTTGTAATATACAATGCCCTTCCAATCTTATCAGATACATAGCAGATACATAGCAGCCCCTAGACTTGATATTTAGGATATTGTGGTTCATCTCATTGTTGCTCAAGACCTTTGTTGCTTCACATTATTGTAAAATATCTATTTTTCATTGCCTGTGATGATTCTGTTTAAAAAAAGGTTTTTTTTTTTTTGGGGGGGGGGGGGGTTCTAGTTTTAACAGAAAACCACAGATGGCAATACATTCTATTAAATATTTTTTGTTATATAAAGAGGTGTCCAAACACTGTTGTGATTCACTTATCCAAGTGTTTTCAAATACTTTACCACCCGCATGAGATATGTAGAGGATCTATGTAATGCCCAATGTATATCCTGGATTCTTTTGAATCAGTATTTCAATTTGTAGTAATGACTGTAGGCCTACTAGAAACTTCAGTTACAGAAAATCTGCTCTGAACTGTAAAATAAAAAAGATAATAAACTTAACACATCTTAGAAAAGTTTTTTTTTTTTTTTTAATCATATCACCCCAAGCAAGGCGGTAACGCCACTGATATGCATGGGGCTACATAGGAGTGAAAAGATTGGAAAAGAGAAAGCCGAAACCACATCCTAAACAGAAAACAAGGGATGAGCCTCTTCACCTCTTCAATAGACGAGGGTGGAGTGTGAACCGGGCGATAGTTTAGTCTATCTACTCCAATTGAAAAAAAAAAAAAAATTTGCTTTTTTTTTTTTTTTTTTTTTTTTAAGATCTATTCATTATGAACACTATTTTCTAAAAAGAGGTTTTTGGTGAATAATGAATTTTTACAAATGTTTTAAATTCTACATCAGTTTTTATCAGTAAGGCAATATTTTTAAGTAAAAACAATATTTACTAATCCAGAATTAAAAAAGCTTGCTACAATTCAGTGACCTCACTATTGTAATTATTGTAAATTTAAGGCCAAAGCACCTAAAATTCAATAAAATATTGCATTATTTCAGATATTTTCTTAATTTTTTAAGATTACTAGATATTTTTAAAATGATATAATAAAAAAAAAAAGAAAAAAAGGTGCTCAAATGATATTTATCAAACAATTTTTTAGGTATGTCCCAGTCTTAAAAAAAAATTCCCAAACATAAGTCTATTGAGATCGCTGTCAACAAATTTTAACACCAAACTCGGTGATAAAAATTGTTTTTCTTTGTTATTTGAAACTAAAAGTAAGTAATATTAGTTTCAACTCAGACTAATTAAAGTTTCAGAAAAGTAAATTTTATTTTTGAAAGAATTTTTTAATAGAGAATTATGGTGTCACAAATTTGTAATTAAATTTTTAGTGTTTAAAAAAAATAACT
Organism: Ascarosepion bandense; assembly: GCA_037127315.1. Lineage (NCBI taxonomy): Eukaryota > Metazoa > Mollusca > Cephalopoda > Sepiida > Sepiidae > Ascarosepion > Ascarosepion bandense. Next base: position 7,304,587 of record JBBBDQ010000501.1, on the reverse strand, counting down.
CCAATCTGTTTAAATTAGTTTTGAAATGCTGCAAAGTATTTCGCTTATTGGAAATATTAAATTTAATCTATTAGCTTGAAATTAAAACTAAAATAAAAGCTTAAAAAATATTTTGTCTTTTTAAAAATGCATTTTAAATGTTAGATATCTCATTTCTTTGGGGGTAGTTTCTTTGAATTAACCCCAGAATTAAAACTTCTAAATACCAAGTTAAATTATTGCAATACATTCTTCATAGCTCTTAATTTGTTTTTTTTTTGTTTTTTTTCTTCTCTCTCCTAAGCCTTGTTTCACTATTCATTTACTCAAGGTTGCTAGATAGGCTGTGTGTTGGTTTCTTCTAACCCTCTTGCCTTTAATCCTTTCTGTGAGTTTCAAAATCTCCAAGCCCTCTTTCCTCATTATGTGCTCTAGAAATTTAAACTCTCTTCATGGTGATAACTGACTTGACATCTCAACTTCAGTCAGTCTCTCATTGATGTGACGTGGCTTCCCTCTGTCTTTTCTACAAATATTTTCACATCTTCTGCTCTGATAAACTTTTATTTACTGGTGCTCTATTTTTGTGAATTTTAGTGTGCTACTCAATTGGCATTTAGGTCCCACTCTTTTACTGTTTAAATAGTTAAATGTAATTGCCACTTTTACTCCAGCAGTTTCTTTTCTTGCCTGTGGAACCACCTTCTGTTTACTTGCTTCCCTGATAGCAACAATTTCCAAAAATTTAAATGCATCATCAATTGCCGTCTATTCATCTTTTATCCTTTCTTCAATGTACCCAGTCTTTTTCTCACTGTAGCCTCTTGCACACTAGTGACAGTTCCACCTTGCTTGGGGTGAAATTATTGCCAAAAAAAAAAAAAAAAAAGAAAGGGTTTTGGTTCCCATCTTCAAAGTTTCATTATTGCTGAATCTAAACAATTATATCTGTGATAAGAATGTTTAGCATCAGAAGTTAAGTAAGTATAAGCATTTTGTTAATGGTCTAGCTTAAGTCAAGCTTTACTGTGTTGGTTGAATGTCTAGTGAAAAGATATATATACAATTCTGGGTTGATATTGCTATTTCTGATATTTTTTAGTATAAAAATGATATTTTTTGTACCAGTGTCTTTAATGAAATTACACTGTTCTTGTCTGATTTCTGCTCTAATCCTATGTTTTGTTATGTGGCTTATTAAGCTAATATGACACACACACATTTCTCTGAATCCCTCATGCATTTTCACAAGCTCATTAGGTAGGTTATGTGCGGTTTTCTTTTGTTGCCCTTGCTTACAATATGTCCTGTAAGTGTCTAATTTTTCAAGCCCTCTTTCTTCATTGTGTCCTAGAAATATCAACTTTTTTCTGCTGTTAAATATATGTATTCTTTTTGATTACATCTTCCATAAATCTTTGTCATTGCTCATGTTCAGGCCATGGTATTCTCAGCATCCTACAGTAGAATCACATTTTGACTCAGTACACATCATCAGTGATGTTTCTAGCCAAGGTTCATGAGGGGTTTCGGGTCTTGTACTTCCCGTCCAGCTACAGCTTCTTCCATCTTCTAAAATACACACACACACACATATATATATATATATATATATATATATATATATATATATATGGTCTGTTTTAGATGCACTGGAGAGACAGTGTAATAGATTTCTACTTTTCCTGAGATTAGATCATTTGCAATGGTGTGCAGTAATATGAATCTATTTTCAGGGTTTATGATGAAATTTGTTTGGCTTTGAAAAAATAATGCATCATCCGTGATTGCATCCGATTTTTATCTTGCCCAGACACTATAGTCTTGAGAGTCGATTAGTTGTCCTACGAACATTGTCTGCGATGGACGTTACTCCAAGAAAAAGTACCAAAATTGAAACACTGCACGAACACACTGGCAAACCTTACAATGAGATCGTGGATATTGTTGGTGTCAGACTTTTTAGCCATTTTCAAGGGGGTTTTTCTCACTGATGTTATTTTTCCTCAAAGAAAGAGAGAGATAAATAGATGCATACCAGATACACATATATATATATATATTATTTCACATAAGAATTTCTCACCAGATGTTCTTTTGCACCACTGCAATATCAAAGCTATATATATATATATATGTATATATATATATATATATATATATATATATATTTCATAAAAAGTATCTATTGGATGCTTCAGTGCACATCATCAATGATGTTTCTAGCCGAGGTTCATTAGGGATTTCGGGTCTTTCCACATCATACCCCCTCTCCACGATATCTCAACAGATATGGATCAGGTATCGACTTGTGTACTTCCTGTCAGCTACAACTTTTCCATCTAAAACGCACCCCATACGACTCTTCTTGGCAATCTGTTCAATTGTGGATGACTTCCAGTTCACCAGTAACGTATGCTTTTCCATAAAAAAGGGAAGGAAACTGAGCCTTAATTTTCCATCTATCTATGATCGTGAATGTGGCAGCATGTTTGGCATTAAGTATACCACATCCCCAAAAAATTAACTAAGTATACTGTTGCAATTTTGCTTGGGGTAGGGGGTTAGAAAATGCCAGTCACAATCCTCACCTTAGGTGCCACTCTATATGAGGAATGGTATTACATCAAAAGTTCATCACACTTTTCTTTGTTTCAAGCAAAATTTTTGTTTCTTTATACTTTGCTTAACTTTTGGAAGACATTTCTAAAAACAGTGTAAAGCCTAAAGAAATATTGTTCTTTCTATACTTACAATACAATATTTCTCTATAAAGACCTGTTTGGTTGTTATTTATGCAACGTACAAATTGTGTGTTGGATGTACACATGATATGAACACAGCATAAGCATATCATGTTTCTACATTAGAAATCAATAGACATCTGGTAAGATTGTTCACCGCCCTGAGCAATAAACATTCAAGTAGCTGACTGTAAGTAGACCCACTCCTTTACTATTCAGTGTCAATACTTTACTGAAAACAATTTGGTTTTATTACAGTTGGACTTTACAGGGCTTCCTTGTTTCACTTGATTACAATGAAAAAATTTTGCTTATGTAGGTCATATTTTTTTTCTATTTTTTGAATATACAGGCTTGGTAGATAACATGAACGTTCACTGATATATGAAATAGTCTCCTTTGATATTATAACTCGGGAGTCATGGATTCCAATTTTTGTCTTAATTTTTAATTCATGATTATAGAATGTAACATGGAGAACAGAAAATCATAAAGATCATCCAAGAAAGATAATCATCTAAAAGAAATAATCAATAAATAGTTTTTGTTTGTCCGATTTTTGCAGTGTGAAGTTAAATCATTCTTTTTACTTAAAAGCCAACAAAAGTAGTTATTATTATTATTATTATTATTAAAGAATATAAACAACAACCAGTTTTAAGTATAGTGAACAGGATATTTATTTGACCAAATACTGTGTGCGACTGGGTCTCTAAGAGAATGTAATCCAGAATGTCTCTCCTGGCCTTCTCCTCCTCCTCATGTCCCCCTGGCGGCCCCTCTCAGGTTCATGGGAAGACAATTGGGTCTTCCAAACTTGTGGGATAGACCTTGTTAGATGTTAACAAATTTTTTTTTTTTAATTGTATCACTCCGAGCAAGGCGGTAATGCCACTGAAGTGCAGGAAGCTATGTACAAGTGAAAAGATTGGAAAAGAGAAAGCTGGGAACCACATCCTAAACAGGGAACAAGGGATGAGCCTCTTCACCTGTTCAATAGACGTGGGTGGAGTGTGAACCGGGCAATGGTTTGATCTATCTACTCCAATTACAAAAGTTACAGGTGGTGAGTTAAGGTTTAACTTAGTTAAAGTCCAATCAAAGAAATTTCTTAAATAAATAAATGCCAAATCATTACTTTTACTAAAATTTCAAATAAATCTAACCAACTTGACTGAACATGCTTCATTGCCAGTTGACAAAAAGAAAAATGGTTATTTTATCCAGTGGCCAGAGGAATGGGTTTGGGAGGTAGGTTAAAAATTCGACTAGCTAGCCGGAATTATGATGAATTATGAGTCCTTTCCTCTTTTATACAATTTATTTTTGGAATAAATTCAGTTTGTTTGATAGATTTCAGTTTGTCACATGAAATGAAATTTTATTTTTTTTGATTTATGCATATATTATTAAATTTTTTTTTTTTAGTATGTCGTCTGTTTCTTGTATGAGAATCTTTAGAGACTTCATTCTGACATGAGAAACAATCAACATACTAAACAAAAAATAATAAATTAAATAATATTCATATAAATAAATTGAAAAAGAAATTATCAAATTTAATTTCATCTAACAAATTGAAATTCAACTGGATATTCAAAACTTTATACATATTAAGTTCGCATGCAGAAAATCAGCCATTATTAGCCAATTACATCTTGTTTAGTCGCATCCAAAATATGTCATATTATTTGTAAATAAATGGAATTACTCAAGAATTAACCAAACTCTAATGACATTTAAAATTTAAAGTGAGCTTTTATATGTTTATACACATAAAATGAATTCAGTAAATATACAAAAATAGAAATGGTTGTTAAAGCAAAACTCCAAAATTCAACCTTTAGAGCAACTCATTATTGGTGGCCACAATCTTAACAGCATTAGATATGCAGATGGCACAATGTTGAAAGTAGATGTAGAACGGGCATTACAGGAACTCCTACAGAACGTGGTAAAGAAAAGCAAGAAGAAAGAAGTAAACCTCAATTGTAAGAAAGCAAAATGTATGGTTGACAGCACAAATAAATTAACAAGTGAATTATGAATTGGAGATACCAAACTTAAGCAAGAACAAAAATGTGAATTGTTTATTTTTTAATAATCGTTCCACTCCAAGAAAAGCATTACTGCCATTGGCAAGCAAGAGGTTGCATAAGAGAGTGAAGAAAATAAGGAACAGGTTAGGGTTCTGTAGAATGGGTGAAAGGATGGAAATACTGGTGTGAAGAGAGGTGCGTGAGAGTGGAAAGGAAGAAGAACGATACTTAGGGGTGTCAGAAAAAGGATGGGAGTCAAGGAGATAAAAGATGGCGATTGACATTGCATTTAGACTCTTAGATATTCTAGCTGTCAGAAACAAGTCTATGGAAGGTAGTTCCACAGATAGAAAGTGTGAGAAAAGTTGATAGAAGTTGCAGTTACATTTAATAGTTTTCACTGTAAAAGGGTTGGACCTAGTTGCCAGTCTAGTTGCTGAAGTAAATTTGTGCAGAGGGGGCACCAGGGAGCTAAGCTCATTGAAGCAAAAGCTGTGAAGATATTTGTAGAAGAGACAAAGGGAAGCCATATCTCATCAATGAGAAAGTGACTGAGTTAAGCTGCCAGGTCAGGATCAATAACATTGCAGCATCTTCTTTGGATTTTGTTGAGAAACCTGAGGTGAATAGCAGGGGCCCTCGACCAGATGTGACAGCAGTATTCAATGCACAGTCAAATGGTAGATTTGTATATGTGTGAGATTAATTTAGACGAGAAAAACTTCCTGGACTGAAACAGTGACCCAACCTTCCTAGCATTAGATTTAGCTATTGATTCAATGTAGTCATTCTACTTGATGGTCCTGGGAATGACAGTAAACTGCATCTGGCAGCAAGGCCTCTGATTGGGAGGTTGTGAGGAGCATGGAACCATCTCTTAATTTCTGTTGTTCTCAGGTTCACCCTGACCAGAGTGGTAGCAGCTGTTAGGGTTCCAGCTATAGGTAAATAGTTAACCCCCAAACTGAGGTCCAAACACTATATAAGAATAAAAACACTTTTATAGAAAAATATACAATTTAAATGAATAATATTACCAACAATACAGTTTTGAAGAAAAAATGATTACCATAACACATTTTTTAAGGAAAAAAATTCTCAGCAAAATATTTTTTCTAAAATAAAAAAGAATAAAACAAAAAATTTTCATTAAATCTGACTAAATGAACCTTCTCACAATAACCAAACATTAAAAAAAATACCTTAAAACTCTACCTTTTTGGCATTAAATAACCCACAGAGGTGTTGATATGCCATTAAACAAAACTCAAACTCTTCTACTTGAGGCTGGCTGTGTGAGTTAGGTCGAGGAGCTGCAGTGTATTGCTTTCAGGGAGACTAGCCTGATCCATGTTGATGAGGGGTAGGAGTGATTGTCTATGGTGGTTAAAGGATAGCAGTTTCATTTTGTAAGCATTCACATTTGCGAGCCATTTCAAAGACTTTATCTGCTGGCCATAAAATCCGGGACACTCTGAGAAAGAGATAAAACCATGTACCTCTTCTTTTTATGTAGGTGTCCCAATCATAGTCTTACAAACATAGGAAGACAGAATATTTTGATGACTACATATTGATGCTGTGAATTTCTATGAATGAGATTTTAAAGGATGAGTGAAGGAGGCTCTGTAGTTTTAAATATGAAGAGAGAACTTGATAACAAACCCCCCACTCTTCTCTAGTGTCTATCTTAGAAAGTCTCCAACCATTTTGAATTAGTTTAAAATATCTGCTGGCAACCTTATTTCACAGTTATGAATAAACTCTCCCGTGGGGTTACTAAGTTAGTCTTGAGATTACATAGTGTGTGGCTGTCACCTTCACAATGACCGAGCAGGCATGTTTGTTATATTTTCTTCATATTTTGTACAGGTGTTTTTTTTCTTTTTTCTTTTTTCTTTTGTTGTTTTGTCTATTGCAAAAACATCACACCATTCATGTCTGTCATTATCTGACCTCTTCACATCACTGTTGAAATGTTTTGAACAAGAAGTCGGCTGATGTTGTTCTCCTTGGTCAGCTGGATATTTCCAGGGAAACTTTGTATGAAGTGGGTTATGTCAAATTCCCAATTTTCTTGTGGTTTGCAGTTTGACAACTTCATAATTCATAAATAGGAATATTTACAGGAAAACAGTACTAAAGAATTTGGTTAAAAGCATCAAAAAGCTTTATCTTTTTTTTTTTTTTAACTTCAGGCATTACTTGCAAGATGATTGCATGGAATTTTTCAAAGATTAGTTTCAGTTGGGGCATTAATAAATTTAACCAGGATTGCAAAATTTGTTTGGTAAGCATCTCTACATTTAATATGCATTTTGTTATAACTGAATAGCACCATCTACTTTCTTAAATTATTTTTTGTCAAATTTTTTTTGCATGTTTCCCATCATTATAACAATTTTTTCTGATATATATATATATATATATATATATATAAAAAATAAGATTGATTATATGAACACTAAAAGGACATTTTATAAAACAATACATATTTGGTGAAGGCTTTGAGGAGCACTTGTTAGGCTCCCAGGTATGGGTAAAATAGTTAACACCCAAACTAGATAAAAAACATGATGAATGAATAAAAACAGATTTTATAGTAAAATACCAGTAATACATTTTTAAAAAAATACCAGTAATACATTATTGAAAAAAAATTACCAGCCATAAATTTGACTCTACAAAATGTACTCTTTACATAAATCGTCAATGAAACCTGATCTAAAAACTTATTTCTTACAAAGAATATATGTTCTATTCATATGAAACTATCCTAAAAATTTTGTCGGCATAACCCATTAAAGCTGATATGCTGTAAAATAAACCAAACCAAATGCATTGTTTGTCCATCTTAATGAGACTGGCCATAGTTCTGACCTAAAAATGTTACTCTGATCAAATGAAAATGTCTAGAGAGGGCCTTATCCACAGTAAATTTCCGCTCTGGCTCTTATAACATTTCACCATTCCTGGCACTTCTGTTATCACAGAGTAGGAGACTTAATATTGAATAACAAGTGATGGAAGCAAAAACAAAAAGTATCTAAATGAAATCAGTTAGATTAAAAAAAAATTGTCAGCATCCATCGTTTGTGCACATGTTGTGCAGTCAGACCAACATGACAAATTTAGTCTGAAGTCCTAAAGAACAAAACATGTCACAAGAAGACTTTCCACTTTGACATATATGGAAATATGATGTTTGTCCTTCGCAGATGAAGACCATGACTCCTGGTCACTAAGAATTTGGGTGGGTGTGGAGGTGGCTGATAAGGTCAATCTTTGCATTGAAGAGCCTGTTTCAGCAGGGGCAGGGGATGTAGGGTGCAGACCCAAGCTGGTGGATGGAGCTTTTGTGCTCCTTCCTTTTCTGGCGTCTCTGTTTGAGGGCCCTTATGTGACCTTCTTCCAATTTTGCAATTCCAGATTTTACTTGGGATCTTCAGGCAGCTCTGTCTTTAGCAGTGGATTTCCAGCAGGAGTTATGGGATGTCACAGCCCTTGAGGGCCTCCTTTAAGCTGTCTTTGTACCTCAACTTTGGCCGGCCAAGTGAACGTTTCCCAGTGGAGAGTTCTCCATAGAAGAGCATCTTCGGTAGTCGGCTGTCTTCCCTGTGGTGTGTATGACCAGCTCACTGAAGTTGAGAGCGCAAGAAAAAAAGCATGGTATGAATGCTGTCAAACTTGGCATGTTCCAGCACTTCTGAGTTTGGAATTTTATGGTGCCATTTGATATTGAGGAAAGCAAGCAGACACCTCATATGGAAGGCATTCAGTTGTTTCGCATACCTGCTATAGACTGGAAATATAGTTATCTTATATATAGTGTTGAGTTGTGATGATGCTTAGTGTTAAGATTGTTTTTTTTTTTTTTTTACTGATAAGATATTTGGCAAGCAGGTTTTTGTTGTAAAGTGCTCAATATTGAGATAGTGTTAATAGGATTGTGTGTGTGTGGGGGGAGGGAGTATGTCACTTGACATTTATTCTTGTTTTGAGATTTTGCTTTTTAAGTAGCGTTGTAAAAAAAATTTACTACACTACTTATTTGTCTACGCTACTTAATAATTGGGCTCAGAAAATGAACAAGGATACAGGAAAATAAAAAAAAAAACGTTAAATAAATTAATCTGAGTAAATAAACTTAGTAAATAATAAACAAAATTAACAAACAATGCCCACCAGATCATTGTAATAATACAGTAGACTACCCTCAATTCATTACTGACCTGTATAAAAGGTCAAGCAAGATCATAACACACATGACCTGACAATTGCATTTAGCATGAAGTAGACTGTCTCTTTTGAGTGTTGACTTCAATGTCCACTTTTATATTTACATATGCTCCGTTCCTAATATTGAGCACTTTCACCCATAAATATAGCACACCTTAAAATTATATACGTTAAATTGTAAGTGCCAAAATTGGTGTTTTTTTTTTTTCTCAATAGTTTACTGATAGATTTTTGGCAAGCAAATTTGTTTTTGTTAAAAAAAATGCTTGATATCAAGCTAGGGGTAGTGTTAACAGAAAAAGCCCTGAAGAGTGAAGCCATTACAGTAATGCCTTCATGAAACTTTGAAGTCAGTATGACTGAAATAACACTACTTAGCTAAGTGACAAACTTCTCTACATTTTATATATATATATATATATATATATATATATATATATAGCATAATGATGATCCATGTATACTGTCTTAATATGCATAGGAAAAACTACTAAAAAGTTGTAATTTTGAAAATGAAAAAAAATTTTTTTTTTTAATTTTTTATTTTATTTAAACCTGCTTGCCAAAATACCTTTTATCAGTAAAACTACTGAAAAGACAACAATCTTGGTACCAAAAATTACCTGAGGCAGACATGTTATTTCATGGTAAATTGGAAGTATAGGCCTATTTTAGGCGAAACATCATCAGCTTCCGTCTTTATTGTACAGAAAATTTTACACAAATGGAATTCACAAAGACCCTCCCCCCGCCAAAAAAAAAAAACAAAAAAAAAAACAGAATAAAAATGAAGATCGCTTATTTTTAATGTTTTTTTTTGGGAGGGGTCTTTGTGAATTTAATTCGTGTAAAATTTTCTGAACAATAGACAGAAGCTGATGATGGTTTGCCCAAAATAGGCCTATACTACCGATTTACCATGAAATAACGTGTCTGCCTAATTTTCTTTTTATATTTGCTCTATATGTATTTATATACATTTATATTTAGAGCTCTCCTCAAGAGTTATCCTACCATTGTATGTACAGGATACTCCTTTGGATTCTATATCTACACCGCATGTTTTATATATATATATATATATATATATATATAAATATACACACACCTGTTGAAAGGGCTATTCTCTATATGAAATAATTTGAATTTATATGTGGAATAAATATTTGCTCTATAAATTAAATTTTCATCAAGCTTTCTGTTGGATCAGTTTTAATATTTAATCTAATATTACTAGGATCCATTAGGATTATTTAACAAATCGTTTCCTCGGATTTATTACCCACACACACACACACATCTAAATTTATTTATAAATGGAACTTTGTCTGTGTGTGTTCGTTACCTATAGACTCTGAAACGGCTGAACCGATTTTCTTGAAAATTTAAACAGTTGTACTGTAAGCATCTGCGAGTGTTCTTAGCTAAATTTTCTGTCGAGGTACCCCCAATAAATATCAATAATAAAAAAAAATTGGGTTATAGAAGGAGTGGTCTGATTTTAATCAAATTTGATAAATTCACAGACAAAGACATAAGAAACAATATTCAGAAGTTTCAAGGTTGCAATTCTTACAATAGTGCAGAAAATCGATTGTGTGTGTATATATATAAGGCAAGATGTTTGTGTGTGTCTGTTTATCTGTCTGTATGTCCTTTATACAAATCCACAATTTTTATCCAATTCTTACCAAACTTCACACAAATATTCTTTAGTTTGAGCTCCAGGACCATGGATTAGTTTTAAAGCTTTCATTACACCTGAACAATGCTGAGCTATACTGCTAGTATATATATATATATCGTCAAATATGGACGAGAATTCAACAGAACAATAGGATAAGGAACAAATAGGAAATATTTACAAATCTGACAAGTTTCACTTTCCATCTAGAAATCTAAAAGCCTGCATCTGTGAACATGATGGTGAACTATGTTAGGACAATCCTTTAAGTTCCCTTGTAACACTCTGAAAGAAAACAGGTCATAACCTCAATATAATAAATGCCATCCTAATTTGAAAAAAACAAAATTTATTATGTAGAAAATACTTAGAAGAAATCCTGATAAATATTTTGCCATCCATGAACGTGTCAAACTCTTTATTATAACATCAATTTTTATAAAATTTATACATAATGAATCTAAGATCTGTATAAATACCAAAAATCAACAGGTGTAAATTACATTCTTTCATTCTCGTACAAAATGTCACCTAATCGACAGATGAGCAACCATCAGACATGGATAAAAAAATGTCCACTAGATGCTCAAATGCACACTCATTACTAATTGAATACTGTATAGATTAACTAGAACTGTGATAGACAAACATGTGAAACTTATGCACACAAATGTTGCTTGACAAAACAGATACATGTGAGGTCTTCTTCACCAATGAAAAACAAAGTAAAACTACCAGAATTTTCTTTCTTCATATTTCATTTTTTGATGAGGCTTAAATAAAAGTGAAACATTAAATTTGTTTCTTATTCTATTCTTTCCTCTCGTATATATATATATATATAACAAGTATGGGTGGAATAATATTCCCCATCCAAAGAAACACTATTTTTAAAAAAGTGCTCAATACAAAGTAGAGCTAATAATAATAATAATTATTATTATTATATATATTGTGATAATGCTTACTGAAAAGATTGTTGTTCTTCAGTGGTTTATTGATAAAGACATTTTGACAAGTAGTTTTTTGTCATAATGTGCTTGATATCAAGATAGAACATTAATAGGATTAATGTGCAGAAGTTTGTCACTTAACTGAGCAGTTATGCTGACTTTAAAATTTTGTGAAGGCTTATATATATATATATATATATATATATATATTAAAGAACAAGTAGGGAAAATGTCTTAATCTAACGTTTCACTTTAACAGCCTTCTGCAGTGATTTAATAAGTTTGTTCAAGTGAAATATGTTAGAATAAAGACACTTTTTTTCCTACTTGTTTATTTATTCTATTCATCTTGTCAGGTTTCAATCCATATATTCAACTTATGTGTGTATATATATATATATATATATATATATATATACACACACACGCATAAGAATTAATGGATTTATCTTTTATCTGAGTCATTTTTATGACTACAAATGTTCTTAGTGGATCCCCATCTTTGGAATGTCTACTCAAATACTTTTATCCACTAAGAATTATATATATATATATATATATAGACATGATACTTAAAAAAAAAAAAAAAAAAAATGACCTGCCTTGGGAATCATATATTTGAAAAATGATGGAATTCACACAGAAGAAAGCAAAATGTTTCTTGATAATGGCTTATGAAAATATTCAGACGTTGGATGGGTTTCATTTAAATTCTCACCAGAAACCTGGAAAATTGTCTGAAATAGGGAAAAGTAAACAAAAATTCTTTAACAAAGGACACACACACACACACACACTATTTTAAGTGATTTCTTAATACAAATAATTCACTGATTTTAACTTGAATTTTTTCTGTTTCTCGTCAAAACCACTTGTAGAACTTTGAAGTATTAATCCTTTAAAACAACTTGTCTTCATTAGCAATTCTTTACACGTTGCAACATGCTCTGAAATTTTACTGATAGTTTTTGCGAACCCAGTTTTTTGCCTGATAAAGAAAATCTGAATTGACAGGTTCCTCATCCCCCCTCTATAACAAATCACTTCAGTTGGAATAAATAGAAGAAAAACAGATGACTAACCTTTTTTTTTCTTTTTGCTGACAATTAAGATTACTGCAAGAGATGCATAAAAACAAACAGGCAATGACCATCAAAAAAATTGATAAAATTGTATTCAGTTTTGTCTCATTAATTTTCATAGATCCATATTGTGTAGTATGAGGCTAAATGATATTGTAAGAGTTTCTGTGAATTTAATCCTGGACATCATTAATAATGTGTTGCTTTGACAAACAATTAACTGTCAGTTTGGTTAAAGAAGCAGTCAAGGTTGAACAACAAACACTATCAAAGCAGTTTTGTGTTGTCTTTTTACAAATGAAAAAATCCATGTTGGTTGTAATCAAACATTGGATATAAAAAACAATTGTTGGGATGAGGGCATCAGAGATGATTGATTCTGTCTTTTATCAAAGTATTTTCTTAACAAAATTTCTCATAAATAATCAAGCTGGCAGAAATATATATATATATATATATATACATACACTGTTTAATTAAAAACAGAATATCTACTTAAATACAAGTATCAATTAAAAATAATGTTCAAACAAATATATATATAGTGTGTATTTTGGCAGCATTTTTTCATTAATACAGGTTTCATTGAATAATATAGACAAGTTCTGTCTATTTATTTTGTGTAAGATCCATTCGTATGATCTGATTAGCTTGATAGTGTTGTCATGGAAAGACAAGAAATCGCAATAATTGTTGATTTTTTTTTTATCAGCTTTTGGCTATCTCCATCAAACAGTTTAAACCTAGCCTAAATAAAATAAATTTCGACACCTCTACTAACATACTTCAATGCCTATAATCGACGGGAGAGGTCATTATACTTCCCCCTACACCATAGTAGCAGCAGTTCCCAGACCAATCGCTCATGCTACTATACACTCAATTGAACAAAAAACCCACTACCACCATTCCTTCTCGGCCTACAGCCATGTGCGACACAAAAAATGGACCTGTCTAATTTTCTCTGTATAACTCCACTCTGTTAATAATAATTTAAATGTTGTATGTTCACTGAACACTAAATGTAATGGCTTATGTAAGCCGAAAGCTCAGACCTGAGAAAAAAATCAACAATTATTGCGATTTCTTGTCTTTCCATGACAACACTATCAAGCTAATCAGATCATACGAACAGATCTTACACAAAATAAATAGACAGAACTTGTCTATAATGAAACCTGTATTATATATATATATATATATATATATATTTATTATCTCGTAATGCTAACTATTGATACATGTAAATTTACATAATTTAATGTATATGAAGTTGAACAGAATTTCTATCAATAAAGTGCTTAATAGTTGTCTAGAACAATGAATCATGTTTAATACTTATCAAAGATCAACTCCATTTTGTAATTTCTCACTTGTCAGGACTTTTAATATAAATGATTATATTTATTACAGAATGTCTGCTTTATTTGTGCTTATCTATTGCTGTTGTCCTAGCTACCATTAGTCACTAAGCAAATATTGCATCTGCTGTAGAGTGGCTGACACCCCTGCAACAGTCTCAATGATGGAAAGGCCCATCTTCTGAAATTGTCTATTTAAGTAAAGAATAGTACCATTTGAGGTGTAATATTTGAGAGTCATTTGGACTGATTACTTTGGCGACTATTGCAATCTAAACCCCTCCTGAGTTGTAAGTTCTGTCTTGTCATTTATTGTATCTATTGTACTGTTCTGTGTCGATCCGTTTACCACCAGATATTGTGCTGAATGACACTGCAGCACACTTTCTCTGTATCGTATCCACCTCAGCGATACAACATCTCGACTTTCAAAGGCTTTTAATAAGGTGTGGCATAAAGGATTACTGCACAAGCTTTCGAGTTATGGATTCACTGGAAGAGTCTTTTCACTTATAAAACCTTTCCTAATGAGTAGATCCTTGATGGTAGTTGTTAATGGCCAGTTCTCTGGGTCCCAAGCAGTTAATGCAGGTATTCCCTAGGGGTTACCTTTTAGATAAACTCTCTTACTTGGGAAAATCATCTATGTAAAGTAAATATACACCAAACATTTGTATATGGGTGTCTCTCTAAAATTCGAGATGACCAGAGATTAGCAGCTGATCTCTCATCTGATCAAGCTTTAACATCTCAGTGGGTGAAAAACTGGCTGGTTACCTTCAATGTCTGAAAAATGAAACTAGTTAAATCATCACTTATTGGATCCTGAACTATTACAAGTCACGATGAATGGTTATTTCCTCAGGGAGGCCTTATGCCTTGAATACCTATTGGGGCTTTAAACTCAACTTTTTCCTCAAGTAGAGCTCATTCATCCAGTCCATTACTAAAGATACTGGGGAAAATGGTTCCTTATATTGCTCTAGTAACTACCCGATTCTTCCTGTTATTCTCTATCTTTAGAAGATTCAGATCAAGCCTAAAATGGAGGACTGCCACTATTTCCATGGAAAGTGTTCAGATGAAATACATTGCTTTGTTCCACCAGTTCTAACTTTCATGGTTAAGACCTACCATGCTACACACATTGTAGCAAACCGTCATTTCCTACATATTCCAAAATAACCATTTATTTACTTAATAATATAAAAAACTTATATTTTATATAAATTAAATTATTGATTTTGAAGATACAGTTGTAGACAGAATTATTTACCCTGACTGAATATTTGCATATTTTCTAAGGAGATGCGAATATTTTTAAGTACTTACTGAATTTACAATAATATAATTGATTTTTTTTTTTTTTTAATAATCATATTGCCCCAATCAAAGCATTTTACTGCCACTGTTTTGCAGGGGGTTACACAGGATGAAAATTATGAGAAAGAGTGACAGGTTATAGGGGGTGTCAGGAAGTCAGAAAGAGAAGGATGAGCATACTGATGAGAGGAAGGAGCATGAGAGAGAGGATGCAGGTTAGTGAGATAGGAGATGACTATTGACTTTAAATTTAAAATTCTTGGCTATTATAGCTGTTGGGAAAGCAAGGAAATGGAAGGGAATTCCACAGGCGGGAAGTGCGAGAAAAGAAGCTACTAGAGTAGAATTTTTGTTTACAGTTTATTGGTTTCCCAGTAAAAGGGTGGGACCTAGTTGCTAATCTTGTGGCTCGAGTAAATTTATATATAGGGGGCACCAGTGAGCTAAGTTCATCGGAGCAGATGCTGTGAAAGTATTTGTAAAAGAGACACAGGGAAGCCACATTGTGCTGGTGAGAAAGTGGCTGTATCCAAGCTGCCAAGTTGGGATCTATCACATTACAGATTCTATGTTGGATTTTGTCAAGGACCCCTATATGGAAAGCAGGGGCACCTGACCAGATATGGCAGCAGTATTCAATGCACGGCAGATGGTGTATATATATATATGTGCAGGATGGTTTCAGACAGGAAAAATTTCCTGCCCTACACAGAACCAACTTTCTTAGCAGCAAATTTAGCTATGGATTTGATATAGTCATTCCACTTGAGGTCTGTTGTGAGAATTAACCTGAGGAGACGCAATGTTTTGCTTTCAGAGAGACTAGCCTGATCTATGCTGATGGAGGGTAGTAGCTATTAACTGTTATGGTTAATAGATAGCAGCTTCATTTTGGAAGCATTAAAATTTATGAGCCATTTCTTACCCCGGTCCACTACAGACTGGAAGTCCTTTTCAAGTTCCACAGTGAGGTTCACTTTGTCAGCCTTGGCAGATTTTTGATTGCGGCAAGAGTAAATGGTAATGTCATCAGTATATATGCCTACTTGGGATCTTATTACATCTGAGAGATCGTTAATGAAGATCAAGAAAAGCGTAGGCCCTAGAATAGAGCCTTAAGGGACACCTGCATTCATATGATAGTTTTGGAAGGCATGTCCATTCAATACTACCTTCATTGTGTGATTTGAAAGGAATGACTGAATTAGGTCAAACAATTGTCTAGTTATACCCTAGCCCTGCAGTTTGCATAGAAGGCCAGCATGTCAAACTCTGTCAAATGCTTTGGAGATATTTAGGATAACAGTTTGGGCTTCACTGTTCTTGTCAAATGCCTGGTGTATATACTCAGTATGGTTGTCAGCATATCAGCAGTAGACCTAGTGAAGCAGAAACCATACTGTTAGTCAGAGAAGAGACTGTGAGATGTTGAACCAACTTGGCATTGATGATTGCTTTGAACACTTTGCCAAAAGTCGGTAGGAGGCTGATAGGGCAATAATTAGAGGGGTCATAGGGTTCACCAGTGTTTTTAAAACAGATAAAATTTATTGAGCACTATGAAGGAGATAAAATTGTGGAGAGCCATAATTTCCTATGTCCTGAAAGGAATCAGGACATAGAAAAGTTGATTTGTCACTGTATGTAACTACTTCATCTATGAAACAAGCTGTAAGTTTTTTTTCTAAGCACCCCCTCCAGGCCTTTTATTGAAACATTTTTTTTTATTTTTACGTTGAATTTATTAAGATTATATAAACTTGTGGTATGACATGCTGGGGAAAAAAACATTTTTGTACCAACAATGCTTTTGGGTAGTCAACCCTGATTGTGATCTTTTGTCCCCAATCATCTTGGGTATAGGCATGTCACTAGCATGTTATAACAGAGGAGAAATAAATGCAAGTGCATGTAATAATAACTGCTATAATTAAATCCAAAGGTGCATTTGGATAGGCAAAGATGCCTTTCAAAAGTAAAGCTAACTATTAAGAAAATGAAGTTATTAGAAATATAGAGTATTGAACTATTATGTAATATCAGTCCTTCTATATGGCAGTGAATGCTGGACAATCTCCTCATCTCTTCCAAAAGGTAAGCAAAGTATTAAGAAACAGGAAAATTCCATTAGAAACAAAGAAAAGAGTGTTGAACTATTATGTAATATCAGTCCTTCTATATGGCAGTGAATGCTGGACAATCTCCTGAAAGATAAAGACACTTGAGACAATGAAAATGTGGATCTACAGAAGGATGCTGAGAATACCATGGACTGAATATGTGAGCAATGACGTAAAGAAAATTGAAACAAAAAGAACACCCATTAAGAAAAAAGGTGCTTCAGGGGCGCCTCTGGGATTAGAGATCCTGAAGCTGAAGCTTCATTAGTTTCAAAGTACTTCAGCCATGAAACAAGCTCTAAGTTTTTTTCCGAAGCCATTGCCCTAGTTTAGAAAAATAATTTGAAAGTGCACAATAACTTATTACATAGACAGGAGACCCCTTATCAGAAACATTACATAGACAGGAGACCCCTTATCAGAAACATTACATAGACAGGAGACCCCTTATCAGAAACATTACATAGACAGGAGACCCCTTATCAGAAACATTACATAGACAGGAGACCCCTTATCAGAAACATTACATAGACAGGAGACCCCTTATCAGAAACATTACATAGACAGGAGACCCCTTATCAGAAACATTACATAGACAGGAGACCCCTTATCAGAAACATTACATAGACAGGAGACCCCTTATCAGAAACATTACATAGACAGGAGACCCCTTATCAGAAACATTACATAGACAGGAGACCCCTTATCAGAAACATTACATAGACAGGAGACCCCTTATCAGAAACATTACATAGACAGGAGACCCCTTATCAGAAACATTTACTTGATTTTTACATTGATCAAGATTATATAAATGGGGTGTGGTATTCGGTGGAACAATTTATAAAGGTGTCCTTGACAAAATCCAATGGAGAATCTGTAATGTGATAGATCCCAACTTGGCAGCACGGATGCAGTCACTTTCTCACCAGCACAATGTGTCTTCCCTGTGTCACTTTCACGACTTCTGCTCCGATGAACTTAGCCTGACTGGTGCCCCCCTCCCTGTATATGAATTTACTCGAGCCACAAGATTAGCGACTAGGTCCCACCCTTTTACTGTGAAACCAATAAAATGTAAATGCAAATTCTACTCCAGCAACTTCTTTTCTTGCACTTCCCACCTGTGGAATTCTCTTCCATTTACTTGCTTTCCTGCCAGCTACAATCTCCAAGAATTTAAATGTAAAGTCAATAGTCATCTCCTATCTCACTAACTTGCATCCTCTCTCTCATGCTTCTTTGTCCACACTCCTCAGTATTCTCATCCTTCTCTTACCCACTTCCTGACACCCCCTATAACCTGTCACTCTTTCTCATGACTTTCCTCCTATGTAACCCCCTGCATAACAGTGGCAGTAAAATGCCTTGCTTGGGGTGATATGATTATTAAAAAAAAAAACAACAATTAACTTCAGTTGTGGGGGATTACCATCTACTCACAGAATATGGGTTAAATTAACATCCCTCCCAGTAAGAATTTGACATGACCCCAATCCTAGACTAAAAAAAGTATTTGTAAACGAAATTCTAAATTTATCAAGTGACATTGCTGCTCATTTAGCCTGAACACACCTACCCCAGCCCCCCCAGTCTTAAGAGATGACAAGATCTAGGGTGGTTTTCTTGATCAGAAAATAGTAAGACATATCTTTTGAGATATATAACTAGTTTATGTCTCTTGGCATTGTTCATGTTTGTTTTATTTTTGTAATTGATCACTTATGTGCTTTTAAATAATAAATTGGTCACATTAAGATAACTGTATTCAGGACGTTAGGGATTTTCAATGCTTATGTTTGTAAGATAAGCCACAGTCTCCCTTTAAACTTAACATGTAATGACCCAATTAAGTAGGTCTGAAATTGTACCATCCCTCAACACATGTAGGCCACAGTAAACAAGGCCAAACTTTAACTGATGCCACAAATATTCATAAAAGTTCATTTGGACTTTAAAGATACTTATTATATTTGAATAGGTGTTGACTTGGATGACTAAGATCTGGGATAGGAATGTTAGATAAAAAAATTAATTTCACATTCCCAACTGGAATGTATTTGTTCAATCAACATGTCCGAATAAATATTTGCTATTTATCTTCTGAAATTTAAGTACATTTGGAAGATTGATTTCTTGTGATAGGAAAATACTTCATTAACTACTTAAGGAATTGGTTCCTCTTTTTTTTTTGGGGGGGGGGGCAAATTTTGTACTGACTGAGGTATGTGAAACTTTCATCTAATCAGTATTTAAAATAGATGTATATTTTCACAGCTTTTGTAAGTTTTAAATTTTATTTGATCTTAAAACTAATGATTTTTAAATTAAATAAAATTGATATAAAAACAACTAGACATTTTTCTTCATTTTGCTTGTTAAGGAAATGTGCTTTCTTATTGATGGATTTGTTTTTCATGGCTTATCAAACTTTTGCAGGTTATTTAAAGCCATAAAATATTTTAGATTATAATATTTCTATTTTAGATAATGGTTTAGTGATATCTTACTAATTAATCCATAGCTAGTGGGGAAGAGGTATTCATAATGTTCCAAATGTTATTTGCACATAAGTTAATATAAAAAAACTCAAAAAGAATTGGAACCCAGCTCTCCAAGCAACAATTCTGAGGCATTATCCATTAACATCACCTGCACACCCAATCTTCCAGCACATGGTATTCCCAGGCAGTCACCCATATAGGTACTGACCAGGTTCAATGTTGCTTAACTTTGGTGATCATATGGATATTTGTGTTTCAATATATAGCCATAGGACAGAAGAAATGGTGATTAACCTACTTAATGATCTTGTGTAAATGGAACAGTACAGGGAGGGATGGTATGGGACGTTCATTAGAGTTATGAATGATAGGAAGCTGCAGAGGCTCTTCGTCCATGTCCCTTCAGGACGTGACAGACAAAATAATACTGATCACAGATATGATATTAGAAGTGGGATATTCTTTAAAAAAAAAAAACCTGCATGAGTAAGAATTTATACTGTAGACATACTAAAGTGATTTTAGATTTTATTTTCACAAGATCTGATTTGTCTTTTTCTCACATGACATCTTCTTCCCTCTGTGTCATGACCTCCCCACTTTCCCCAATGTTCTCCTCCTTCTTATGGCACTTTTTATTGCTCTACCATTTCTCTTTTCATGTTTCTTTCATTTCTGTCTTTAACTAATTCATTATCTTTGTCTCTTTACCAGCAGACATAATTCATCATCCTCGTGTGATTTCTTCAGAATCTGAATCTTACTCATAAATTTCCATGAAAATGTCCAGTGCCCAACCCTATCCCAAGCATTGCCCCCCGTAAAAATAATTGCATATTTTGAAAGCCGATTCCAGTTAGTTGTGGCACTTTTAAAATATCAATGAGTAGAAATAGAGCAGTCAAGCAAAGTAATCTCTGAAAAAAGAAAAAAAATCTCCAAAATTACGTTTCCATTTTATTTTTGATTTGTGTCCATAGTTTCTTTCTCCTGTTTTGATTGTCGATCCTGGGAATCTTCATTTGGATTTTGGAAGAAACATTTGACTTGTGTTGACAAACTGAAGTGTTTGAACTTTGTGCATCAAAGAAATCTTGGAGTTTTACAGAAAACCAAGATTCAATAACTATCGCCGTAATTTGTAACTTAATATTCCTTTCTCAGGCATGGAATATTGATTTTATAACTGTTGAGATTCTATTTTGACAGTTTTTATGCCCGTCCTCTCAGCTAACTTCCATGAGCAACAAGAAAGTATCTTGTAATACAAAGGGTACTGGAAAGTTTTCACTCTATCAGTCAGCTAAGTGCCATACGTGACACATGCTTTAAGCAATCATGTCTCGAAAGAGACATGACTGACTGTGCAGAAGATTATTCCGCAGTAGGTTATTCCGCAGTAGGTTGCCATTACTTTTTATGGTAGACTGGTTGCCAGCCAAGGCTATAGAACCCAATCTGTCCTATTATTTAATCCATAACTGGAGGGAAGAGATGAATTAATACCTTTCCCAAGGGTATTTGTGCGTAAGTGAATGCAAGGAATTCAACTGAAATTCGACCTGTATTTTGATGTTTGGTTATTGAAATGCTGGCATTATCACTAATCTGCTAGATGACAAGAACAAAGTTTCTGGTTCGGTCTTTTAAGCACTTGCCTGTCTACCATTAACATCAGCATTACACAACTGGGGTACTGACCATTAGCACCTGGATAAATACACAGCTACTCCAGACATGAATCGGCTTCTAAACTCTTTTCTTTTATTATACATTACAATATTGAGTTCACTATACACAATAGATTACAAAATTGAACAACCCTTTTCAAAATTCACCCTGTCAACTGGAGCTATAAAATATATAAATTGCATCTTTGTAGAATGGAAGGACACCTCCCCCTCCGCAATGAGTAGTCCCGGGTTTGATGATAAACTGCATCCAGCAAGGCTTCTGATTGATGTTACATTGTTGGGGGGGGGGGGGCTCCCAAGCGGATGCTTCCCTGACAACAATATTCTTCTCTTCATGTCCATGGTCAACTGATATATATCTTAAATGTTTTTATTGTAGCATAATTGGCCATAATTTTTTTTTTTTACTTTCGCACAAATACCCTTGGGAAAGGTATTAATCCGTCACTTCCTTCCAGTTATGGGTTAAATAGCAGGACAGACTGGGTTCTATAGCCTTGGTCAGCAACCAGTCTACCGCAGAAAGCAATGGCAACCTACTGCGGGATAACCTTCTGCCCAGTCAGTCATGTCTTTTTCGAGACATGATCGCCCAAGTATGTATCACGTATGGCACTTAACTGACTGAATTGGCCATGGTTAAATGTAATTCATCAATATGCCCAACAAAGAATTGGCAAAGATGCTAATAAACAATAACAAAGAATAGGGCAAAAGTAATATTAAGTAAACAATATATGCAAGACAAAATTAGGTATTGAAACGGTAATAAGACAAAAAGGTTCTCAAACTAAGAATGGTGTTAACACTCAAAGGATACAGCTAAGCAACTGTAGCATTGTGATTCCAAGAGAAGAACAGCATTATGGCAGATGAGACTGAGAAGTGGCTTATCTTATTGGCTAAGAAGAAATCCCATTTTTATGATTTGTCGATAAATTTGGGGATGGGGTATATTTTTTGCAGTCGTCCCAATTCTAATTAGAATCAGTACTTATAATGTGCACTTGACTCTATCTTTTTCTCCCTTACAACAATGTCACTCAGTGAC
This sequence comes from Ascarosepion bandense, assembly GCA_037127315.1. Taxonomy (NCBI): domain Eukaryota; kingdom Metazoa; phylum Mollusca; class Cephalopoda; order Sepiida; family Sepiidae; genus Ascarosepion; species Ascarosepion bandense. The sequence goes on along the minus strand of JBBBDQ010000501.1, from coordinate 7,281,814 downwards.
CTTTTACCTTGAGTGGCTCTTAGGCATTGTGTTGGTTGATTTAACGGTAATAAAAATATAATTGATATTGGATAGATTTAATAATTTTAAAATTGATTGCAGATGATCTTGTTTTAAGTTTAGAAATTGAAAAAATTCAGACAAGCTGGAGAAAAAGAATCAATTGGTTTTTGTTTTTAGGAAAAAGAATTTTATATTTCTTCAAATTTTATTTTCCTTCTTCCAATTGTCCAAATATTGTAATTTTTTTTTTTTTTTTTTTTTTTTTTGTTGAAATCAATTCTTTTCTTTTTGAAAGAAAGAATTGTTTTTTTTTTTTTTTTTTTTTTCCATCTGAAAATCCTTGGGATATTTTAGTGACTAAAGCTATATGCTTGATTTTAATCTTTGTTAGTCATTTAAGGAATGTAGCCTTTTGTCAATATCTGTAACACATGATGGTTGTCATTATCTTGAGTTTTTTTTTTTCTTCTCAGAAAATGTTTCACTTTTAATGTTGTTTGAAATTAGAATATGAAATATTTCCATTATTTCAAGAGTTATTCAACCCAGTATCTTCACTTTTATTATTTTGATCACTGCTTTGGCCAAAATACAACCCATGTTTCATCAGAAATGTTGCTGGTAATTTTCTAGTCCTGGGCATGATGGTAAACTATATCCAGCAGCAAAGCCTGTGATTGGGAGGTTGTGGGGAGCATGGAACCACCTCTTAATTGCTGTTGTTTCTGGCCTCACCCTGACCCAGAGTGGTAGCACCTGTTAGGGTCCCAGCTATGGGCAAATAGTTAACCCCCAAACTGGGGTCAAAACACCATGTAAGTATTAAAATATAAAAATATATATATATATATATATATATATATACATTAAAATAGACATTTTTTTTGTAGAAAAATAGACATTTTTGGAGAAAAAGTTATTACCATAACACATTTTTGAAGGAAAAAATTATTCTCTTCAAAACCTTTTTTGAATACAAAACTAGAAGACGTTTTCAGTTTCCTAAAAAAAAAAAAAAAATTTTCATTAAAATCTGACTAAATCAACCTTCTCACTATAACCGAACATTAGAAAAATGTTAAAACCCCACCTTTTTGGGGTTTTGATATGCCATGAAACGAAACTCAACTTCAAGCTGGTAATTTTCATAACTGATTCTTAGACAGGTGGAATTTAAACTCTGAGGTTAAGAATTTTATCCAGGAAAGAAATTGATGGAAGGATTTTAGTCATATGTTCAAAATATAAGTATCAGGTTGGTGTTAAAGTTTTTGCTGATTTAAAATTTCATCTTAAAAATGAAAAACTGTGTTTTTGAAAATCTTTATTCATAACAATAATGACCTTTGCTCTTTACAACTTGATGCCATCTGCTCAACATGACTTTTTTGGTATGGAGTCCTGCTCTCGGTTGCTTAACTGGTCTTTCTCCTCAATTTATCCACAATTGCCGACATTTAACATTATGGTAGAGAATCCACTCCACATCACCTGTGACAAGCCGACCCAAAAATGGTGTCTGAAGGTGTTGTGAAAGCAGAAATTTGCAACAAGAAACGCTTTGCATTGGAACCTCTGTGAAACTCAGAGTAGAGCATGCCTAATGTGTTCTTTAGATGGAAAGAACATGAGTGAGAATATTGCAGAAAAATACGAATGATGCTTTAATAATCTGAAAGAAAAAGTTATAAATTAATCATGGTGATATGTTTAAGTAATAACAATATGCATAAAATAAATTACAATGATTTAAAATGCCCCTTTTACAAACCGACAAAAAACTTTTGCACTGACCTAATATAATGGTAAATTGCTCAAAGATGACAATGAATTGAAGAATGGCAGGATCGCAAGTGAAGAAACGTGAGCAAGAATTTCGAGAACTTCTTCAGACAGAATAAATGATTCATTTTAAAGTTTTACAAGACTGTTCGAATAATTTCTCAGATCTAAGTAAAATAAGAATTTCTATCTTTTTTTTTTTTTTTTTTTATGTTTGAGTCAATTATAAGCGGTTCTGTTTGAAGATTTTAGGAAATGATTGATAGATACCTATGGAAGGCTGAAGAATGCACTGGCTGAAACTGAAATTGTGATGGGAATCCTGACTGAAACAATTAAAAAAAAAAACTAGTAAAGTGAAAGAACTTGTTTAATTGTTTATCCTCCCCCTTTTATAGTTTTCATAAAAGTGAAATAAAATAATTTTCTGAATAGTCATCCAATGTTAATCCCAATTTCAGGTTTCTTGACTGAGAGAAACAAAAACCATCAAAATGTACTCAGATTTACTGTACCAAACATTAAACGTAGTAAGCAGTGGCTGTAGGGGTCAATCAGACTGGGATCAAAGAAATCTGGCATGGTTGTTTCGACCACTGAGGAAAGCTCATAGTTGGGTTGAAAGCTCCCAGATGTAGCTGGTGCTTGGAACCCGCCCCATGTTTGAGTGAACCATTCATGTGCTCTGAAAGAATGAGGCAAATGGGATTCCCCCACCATCCCCCCATCCTCTTCCCCATATGGGGCTCTAAGGTAGGTGGGGAGCATGGCTGAATGAATGTTAAAGTATGAACACAAAAAAAGTGACTACACATTGATATAGACACAGAAAGTGGTACAGAAAATAAAAGAACATTCTTATGTGTCTATCTCTCAATATCATACTCATCACCAAACATGCCTTCAAATGAAAGATATGATTAAACGATAGAAAAAAAATTGACAAATGAAGGTGGATTCCAGTTCTCAAAAAAAAACTGTTTGTATATATTTCTACAAATAAATGCAGCTACCACCCAGATCCAGATTTAAAATTAAATGGGCACTTACTTCCAAAAGCCCAACAAATAAAATATCTAGAAATCACGCTAGATAGCAAACTTAATTTCAAGGCACAAATTGATTACCTTAAACAAAAATGCCAAAAGGCTTTGACACTTCTAAAAGTAATATTAAAACGGAATTGGGGTGCTAACCAAAAAGTAATTCTCAGAATCTATGGGTCACACATCAAATCCAAATTAGACTATAGATGCATCCTTTTACAGTTCCGCACATCAATTCTGTTTAAAAAAAAACAAAAAAAAACCTACAAATTCAAGGACTGCGATTAAGTCTCAGAGCTTTCCAGACCTCACCCATGCAAAGTTTCTCCATACAGAAGCCAATGAACCGTCTATGTCTGAAAAACAGATGAACCCCAATATATCCAGTTCTATAGAAATAAACTAACTGCCATTTCTTTACTTAGACTTTGAATAAACAAACCACTAGAAAAAGTAAACAAAGATCCTGATAATGTAACACTAGTCACAGTAAATAAGGTAGCTCTATGGACAATCACCAAACCTCACATAGTCCTAACATTGACACGCAAAAATACCAACAAAAGTATGTATAAAGAATTAAGAGACTAATATTATAACTATAAACCATTCTACACTGACGGATAAAACATACAGCAGCCACAAATAAATTTATAAACAAATCAGGCTACCAAATAATGCATCCATCTGTACAGCTGAATTCTTCTATGTGCCCTGTCCCTTCAGGACGTAGGCGATCATGGTTCTTCACATCTCCCTATCACTGGTGGCTCTTAGTATGTTTGCTCCTGTCGCACATCGCAACCCCCGTTCCGTCATCCACCTGATCAGGCCCTGCTAATATGTTATCCGCTGCCTTCCTCTGTCTCTTTTTCCTTCCATCTGGCCTGTCTGTATCAGGTTCTCCAAGCCCTCCTTCCTCATCGCATGTCCCAAGAACTTCAGTTGTCTCTTTCTGATGCTCACTATTAATTTCCTTTTCGTTGCCATTCTTTCCAACACCTCGTCGTTGCTTGCATGCTCAGTCCACGATATCTGCAGCATCCTTCTGTAGAACCACATTTCCGCTGCTTCAGATTTTGTCCTCATTTTCAATGATATTGTCCAGCATTCACTGCCGTATTGAAGAAATGACATCTCATAGCAATCCATCACTCTTTTCTTTGTTTCTAGTGAAATTTTCCTGTGTGTTAGTACAATACTCAGCTTCTGGGACGCGTCCTTTGCCATGCAAATTTGCCTTCAGATTTCTGTGTCGTACTTTCCATCTTCTGTTAGAATACTTCCTAGGTATTTAAATTAAAATGGCACTTAAAATGATAGAAAATTCAAAAGACAGGGAGTCTGATAATATCATAAACTTATCTAGTTTAACAGCAATTAAAAAGTACACAATGCTTTTGTGGTGCAGTGGATATCATCTCGGAACGAGAAATCTGAGAGCCGAGTTCAAATTACAGTTGAATTTGTTGCATTCACTTACACGCAAATACCCTTGGGAAAGGTATTAATCCATCTCTTCCCTCCAGTTATGGGCTAAATAACAGGACAGATTGGGTTCTATAGCCTTGACTGGCAACCAGTCTACCACAGAATGCAATGGCAACCTACTATGGGATAATCTTCTGCCCAGTCAGTTATGTCTCTTTCAAGACATGATTGCCCAAGCATGTATCACGTATGGCACTTAACTGACTGACACAAATCCTCCCTATATTCAAGAAATCCTAGAAACTTGTCATCATTTAAAAAGGCACAAAACAATAATATTGACTTGGATTCCAAGGGAAATCATGAAGCTGAGACAATGAAAATGAAAATAACTGACATCAAATAACCAACATCAAACTCCCATATACAAATTACAAAAACAAACATGAACATCAACTGAAAATAAGGAGGATATAGTGCCATTGGCTGACTGTAGGCAAGACCTATTGCTCAACAAAATAAGAATCTGTGCACACTTACCTGCCCCCCCACTCTCTCTGTACACACTACAACCAATTTCTTGCCATCAAACATATCTTGATAGAATGTAAGAAGCACACAAAAAAAATTCATATCAGCTATAACCAAAAATAAAACCTTAACACACTCATCAAAAATGTCCCTACTGTCCAAATAATAGGATACTTTCAACTTCTATAGAATATAGAACCAGACAATTTATGTTTTGAAATACTCCCTAACTATACAATTTGTGACATTTTGAAAACAATTTTAAAAACCTTACAACCACTTGAAATGCTTTAAGATTGCTGAATAAAAAAAATTCAGTTTCAACATCAAATGACTCACAAGGATTGATATTCCGGTAAAAGAAATAAACAATCAATCTGTGAAGTGTGCAAATAAAAGATTTCATTGATTTCATTCATTTTTATGGTTTATCTTCTGCTGATTATTTAAAGTTAAAAATATTCTTAGACTGTAAGGATTTTTTCTTTTTTTTTTAAAAGATAATGATTTATTAGTGATACAAGTCCTACTAATTAACCCATATATGGGAGAGAAGAGGATTCATTTCTGAAGGATATTTGCATGTTAGAACAAATATAATGGAACCAACTGGAATTGGAACTTGGCACTCTAATTAAAATTTCTGAGCCATTATTCAATTACCTGAACTACCAAACTTACAGCAGCTTGTATTCACAAGCAGTTACCCATCTAAGCACTGACCAGGCTTGATGTTTCTTAACTTTGGTGATCATACAGGAACTAGTGTTTCGATGTTGTATGGCCGTAAGTCTTTTTTAACTTTGAAAATGATACTGTATTCATGTTCTGGGAATAGGGGGACTTGAATGTACAACGTTTAAGTATTAATTCATTTATGAGTTTGGGCTTTTACCAAAGTGGGGCTAAATAAATTACATAGTGTGTTTTTTTTTTTTTTTTTTTTTAAAGAAATTTACAGTAATGTAAAAATGCATTAAAAAAAAATTGACACCAAATTACACAGTTCAGTTATCTAACAGGAAAGAAGTCTGTGGGTTTGTATGCAAGTGTTAAAAAGAAAAAAAATGCATGGAAATAGAGCATTCTAGATTTGTGAAATATGAGTAAGATACAAAAAAGGCAGATCTATTTTCAGTTTTGTCTTGTGTACACACAGTAAAAAACTGATTATAGTCAATGTTCTGGATTTTGTTGATCATACCTTGTTAGAGTTGGATTAAAAAGAAAATATTTGAACAACTTCCTGATAATGAGAAGCAAAAAATATATACAAATTAATCTGTACAAATAATGCCATAGAAAAATAATTCTGATAGCAAAAAAGCTTTCAAGATATTAGAAGTGATTCCCCAACATATTACGAAAAGTTTTATGATTGGCATTGTAATCTCTTCGAAGAGACGGATTTGTAAATCAATCAATATTAAAACTACTTTCCTGCGAGGGGAAACGTTTGATAAACAAGTTTACCTGTTTCCTCATTCAGAGGTCAATATAACATAAAAGGTTAGATTTGAAAGCTGTCAGAATCCATTTATGGATTGTCACATAGCATTTAGGCATAGTATTTAAATGAGATATGCGTTGTTGAGCACTGGATATCGACTCGGAACGAGAAATCGGGGTGCCGAGTTCGAATTTCAGTTGAATTCTTTGCATTCACATATGCACAAATACCCTTGGGAAAGGAATTAATCCACCTCTTCCCTCCAGTTATGGGTTAAATATCAGGACAGATTGGGTTCCATAACCTTGGCTGGTAACCAGTCTACCGCAGAAAAGAATGGCAACCTACTACTGGATAATCTTCTGCCCAGTCAGTCATGTCTCTTTCGAGACATGATTGCCCAAGCATGTATCACGTATGGCACTTAACTGACTGACTGATTTAAATCAGAAAGCAAATGCTAATCTTTTGTCCAAATCTTTGAAAGTACGACCGGGCCATTTTTATACAGTGTTTTAATCATAAATTGCATAGTACAGGGTGCTCCCTAAAAATTGACATTTAAAATGTGAATATCTGAGTAACTACATGTCCCAATCAAATGAAATTAAAGAGCCTTCATATTGAACAATAAAAGATTTGTCATATCAAAATGAAATAGTGAGAGGGATGTGGATTATATAACCAATTTTACAAAGCTTCTCAAATGTTCAATTTGTGTACCACCCGTGACATGACACACGTCAAGCCGATAGTCAAGTTACGTCTAAACATATTGTAGCATGTCTTGCGAAATATTATCTTAGCCTCTCAGTACAGATTTATTTTAACGAGAATCTATCAGGAAGATGGATCGGGTGTGCCGATGATGATGATGGCAACAATGTGCTGTTGAAATGGCCACCATGTTCATCTCATATGACACCTTGTGATTTTTTTTTTTTTTTTTTTTTTCCCCCTATTGGGTCATATGAAAGGACAGGTCTATATCCCTCTCTTTCTACAATCTTACAAGTGTTTAAGCAAGGAATCACTGAGGTGCTGGAGAATGTTATGCAAGACATGTTACAATCTGCTTGGCAAAAGCTAAATTGATATATGTTACTAGTATCTCAGTGCCATAGATATAATTTATTGAAATTAATTCTTTCATGATATTAAAGAATAAAAATGAAGCAGATGTTTAGCCATTGCTTGTTTCTATTGATTTCAGTTTGAAAATATATTTTCAAATTTTTGGGGAAAAGTCTATTTTGTTGTAACATGAATGTTGTCAAAACTTGATAAACCTTGTATATTTCCTTTTATTAATTTTTTTTTTAATCAACTTCGGTGAATATCCTGTCTTTGAGACAATACTGTGATAGATGTTGAAGTAGTTGTTCTGTTGAGCTATGGATGCAGTGTATTCAGTAGTAAATCAGGGTCGACTGTTTGGGTTTTTGCTGGAATTTTTTTTTGGGGGGGGGGGGTATAAAATACTCTATTCTAGAAAGGATCCATTTGGACATTAGGGCATCAGTTTTGGAGGCAGCATCTTTAAAGAAAGTTAAAAGTTCACTGTTTACATTATTCAGACTATTATCCTCATTTTTATTGTCATGTCTTTGACATTTCGACTGTTATATACTCTGTCTTCTTCAGGTTCTAGGAATTTTGAACCAAACCCTTTATTACGATCACTGGGATATATCATTCCCATTCCTTGTGTAAAGTTCTTTTGGTAGTCATGAGTTATCTCCCTCTAACCCGACTTTGTAAGTTACTTGTTGACAAGAGTTCAATTATGCTGATTCCCAAAGAACAAATACTTTTTGTAAACAATTGTTATCAACATCTACTACTTAGTGCTTTGTTGTCTATTGTGTTGAGTGTACTTACAAACTGAGCTGAAGGATACTCAGTGAGAATATTGTGAATCATCTCTGCTATTTGGTCAAACATTATGATTCTATCATCCTGAGTGAAAATGAGTGATACTGTGGCAGTATCACATGGAAGCACGTTTTTCCTCATTTTTGGGAGTCTCTTCTATATGATAACCTGTCCTCAGTGTGGGCACTGAGCCCATGTCAATTTTGATAGTTGTACATTAAGGAGCAAGCAGCTTAAGATGGCAAGTTCCCACACTGGGATAGATGGCTCAATAAGTTTCAGACAGGAATAATAGGTCAGGTTTGGCATTGAGAAAATGAAGTCCCACCTCTGGAAAGTTGGAATCCCCCCCCCCCACACACACACACACACACTGGCATAATAGATGGTGAAACTGGGGGCCTACATTTTTTTTTTTTTTTTTTTTTTTTTTTTTGTTCAACAATTCAAAATTGAATAAAAAAGGCATTTGATAAATGAAAGTTTTCTTCATTTTCTCTAGTCTTTTTCTTTTTTTGTGTGTGTGTGGGGGGGAGGCAATCCCTGAATTGGTACTGACTGCAATCCAATCACATGATAATACTTAAGCAAAGCTGCCAATCCCATAAAATTATTCTGATACCCAAGATAATTGTTTTCAACCCTCTACCATATGTTGGTTTGCTTTTTTTTTTAATGGGGATTTTCACATGTTGGTGAATCTTCTCAACTCCAGAGTATTAGATATTTATAGATCCTATTTCAGAAACATGAGACATTTCCAACATGTGAGGACGTTAAGATTTTTGCAATTAATAACGAGATAAATCTATTTTAATTATTCTTTATTTCGTTCATAAAATGTTCCATGATTTCTGCAAATTAAACTTCAGTCCTTGCACATGTAAAACAGGTGTCTGATGAATTTGATGAACTCTTTTTCTGTGTGAGATTTAACAACCTAGAAAAGGATAGATTATTATAATTATTATTGATTATTATGACTGAGAACAGGGAACATTTCAGAGCAAAAAAACTTTTAATTTTTTTTATAAATCCCTTGTGACATTGTCAAGGTATTTTATGTGACTGGTAGTCTGTGGTTCTAAAACCAACTTGTAATTGTTACAGTGGGTCAAAAGAATGTTTGGTGACTGTTGTTACTCAAGAGTCATTTCCACTGCTACTAGGGGATCAATATCTCAAAGTTAGCCTGTCTCTGATTTTTGATGAGTCAAATTAGATATTTTTCCAGCGGAAGAAAGGTTTGTTTTCATTGTAATAAACAGCACAAAGGTCATGAATATGGCAACAAGGATGAAGACAGCAGTTTGAATAGTGTAGATGATCATGTTTTCATTGGAGAAGATTGATTCTGTCATGATGCTATGAAATTAACAGGTCTCTTACCTTTTAGCTGTGCATAAAAGCGCCATGAAAATAAATGCCAATTATCCTGTCTCTCCATTGGAAATCCGCATAAATAAAATGTATTGTGTATCAGCATGCATCCGCTCATAATTTTTATTTATTTATTTATTTTCTTAATTTTTTTTTTAAATTTAAAAAAAAATTTTTTTTTATGAAGGATTGGTAAAAATTTCTCAGTTTAAACATGAAAAAATCTACAAAAAGTGGTGTGTGGTCTGATTGTATAAAAAGGGATAGGAAAAGATGTTTCCTGCACTCTCTTGTTTGTGAGCGTATGTGCATATATATATATATATATATATATATATATATATATATATATTCTAATAGCCAGTTACACTACCTTGGTTTCGACCTTTTTGTATCTTTAAACATTTTATATTGATGCAGAGTTAATATAAAATGTTTGAAGATACCAGAAGGTTGAAACCAAGCTAATGTAATTGGTTGATTTTCCTAATTAGAATATTTAAAAGCTCTACATGTTAAATTTTTATTTTAAATATATATTGTGCACTTTTTAATACAACTGTTTACTGGTCAAATTTGATGCTAACCAATAACTGGCTAATATATATATATATCTATATATATATATCGTGAGACTGGCAAACCTGTAAAAACGGAGGATAATACAAATTATTAATTTGATAAAAATAGTTCAATGGATATTATCCAGAGCAATATAAAATACTGAGAGGAAAACTCAACACATAAATGGTTATGAAATCAGAATTTATTTCATCAATGTAAAAAAAATTGCAGTTACCTTCTTAAAACCATTAAAAAATAAATTCATTCATTTATTTTTCAACAGTCTGAAGGAGGCAATTGTAATTTTTTTTTTTATATTGACAAACTAAATTCTGAATTTATAACCATTTGTGTTGAGTTTTCCACTCAATATTCAATATATATTGTGCATTTAGGCTACAATTCCTCTTTTATACAAGTTTTGTAAAAAAACAACTGACAAGGTACTGAAGTTAATTTTTGTTTTTTTTTTAATAATTTTTATAATTTTCTCTTTTGGATATGAATTATGTAGAAATTGTTCAAATGGTCTGTATGTCCAGGTATTTTGGCTATACTTTCAGCCATTATGAAGGATGATTTTATTTTTAATTTTAACTCAATGTATGTATTAAGAATTATAGGAATGTTTTATTTTTCAAATGTGATGGCCACAAACTGTAAATAAGTTTTAGACTTTAATATAATTAAATGTTTAAAACTTAAAATTCAAGACTTTTAAACAATATATAAAAAAGTCTAATCTTTGGATTTTAAGTTTATTTGTTGCTCTTAAAAATTAGAAAATTATGCAAAAAAAATATTAAGTAGCATTAACTATAACTTTTTGAGAAGGTTTATATAAGGCCTTTAAGATTTTAGAATTACTGTGTTTTATAGGAAGAAAGTGTCAATACCAACACGTGTGGTTGAACATGGATTTTCAGGCAACAAATATAACTGTTGAATGAATTGTGCTACTGGGATCACATGGCCATAAATATTTTTGTTTTATAATCATATTGCCCAAAGCAAGGCATTTTACTGACCCTGTTGTGCAGGGGGTTACATAGGAGGAAAGTTATGAGAAAGAGTGACAGGTTATAGGGGGGTGTCAGGAAGTGAGTAAGAGAAGGATGAGAATACTGATGAGAGTGGAGTGGATGGAGAAAGGAGTATGTGAGAGAGTGTGCTGGTTAGTGAGATAGGAGATGACTACTGACTTTACATTTAAATTCTTGGAGATTATAGTTGTCGAGGAAACAAGTAAACGAAAGGGAATTACATAGGCAAGAAGTGCAAGAAAAGAAGCTGCTGGAGTAGAATTTACGTTTACATTTTATTGGTTTCACAGTAAAAGGGTGGGAACTAGTTGCTAATAGGGGAGAAAGTGACTGTATCAGAGCTTGCCAAGTCGGGATCAATCACATTACAGATTCTCTGTTGGATTTTGTCAAGAACCCCTAGGTATATAGCAGGAGCACTTGACCAGATATGGCAGCAGTATTCAATGCACGGGCAGATGGTAGATTTATATATGTGCAGGATGGATTCAGATGGGAAAAACTTCCTGGCCTTACATAGAGAACCAACCTTCTTAGCAGTGGATTTAGCTATGGATTCGATATAGTCATTCCACTTTAGGTCTGTTGTGAGAGTTAACCTGAGGAGGTGCAGTGTTTTGCTTTCAGGGAGATTAGCCTGATCCATGCTAATGGGGGATAGGAGCAATTGTCTATGATGGTTAATAGACAGCAGCTTTGTTTTGGAAGCATTAAAATTCCCAAGCCATTTCTTACCCCAGTCTGCCACGGATTTGAGGTCCTTTTCAAGCTTGGCAGTATTGGTTGAGGCGAGAGTAAACTGTACTGTTGTCAGCATATATGCCTGCTTGGGATCTTATTACATCGGAGTGATTGTTAATGTCGATAAGGAAAAGCATAGAATCTAGAATAGAGCCTTGAGTTTGTATGATAGTATTGGGAGGCATGTCCATTTAATACTACCTTCATTGTGCAATTTGAAAGGAATGACTAGATTAGGTCAAACAATTGTCTAGTTATACCCAATCTGTCCTGTTATTTAACCCATAACTGGAGGGAAGTGATGGCTTAATACCTTTCAATACGTTGAAAAGAGAGTACTGGATTGCTATGTAATGTCAGTTCTTGAATATGGCAGTGAAGAAAGAAAAACTTGACGCAGCTGAAATGTGGTTCTACAGAAGAATGCTGCGGATATCGTGGACTGAGCATGTGAGCAATGACGAGGTTTTGAAAAGAATGGAAACACAAATGAAATTAATATTGATCATCAGGAAGAAACAACTGAAGTTCCTGGGACATGCAATGAGGAAGGAGGGCTTGGAGAACCTGATACTAACAGGCCAGATAGAGGGAAAAAGAGACAGAGGAAGGCAGCGGCTAACATATTTGAAAGGCCTGAGCAGAACAGGGGCTGCAAGATGTTACAGGAGAAAGTATGCTAAAAGCCACCAAGGATAGGGAAACGTGAAAGGTCATGATCGCCTATGTCCTGAAAGGACAAGGCACATAGAAGATACTTGCATTCCAAACTCAAGAATAAGAACTTTTTGGTTCATACTACTCATGATTGCCAATATGAAATACCTTACTGTTTTTACAGTTCTTTACTGTATTGACCGGTGAGAAACCCTTAACATAAATTTTGAAGAATTTCTTTTTTCTTTCTTAAGGGTTCCATTTGTTGATTTTGTAGTCATCATGGTAGTGATAAGGAAAGACTTTTGGGCAATCGATAATCTCAATTGCCTTGCAGTAATTTTTCTTCTTCTCTTTCACCCCTGATTCTCACTTACACTTGATGTTCTGCTTGACTTGCATTTTCCTTCCTACTTTTCCAGTCCAGGCAAAATGCCAGCCAATATGCAGACAATGTTTAACTCATTTGTAATTTGAGGAATTACTGTCTTACCAAAGTCTGGTGCACCTCTCCCCCTCTGAATGAAAGTCAGTTAACGCCTAGTAAACATTGGCATAAAAATTTATTTTAATGCTATTAAATTTTTCATGACTAAAAAAAAAGGGGAAAAAAAAAAAATTTATTATGCAGGTATACCTTGCGTTGTGGTGCATTTGATATCAGCTTGGAACGGGAAATCAGGGAGCCGAGTTTGAATTCCAGCTGAATTCATTGCGTTCACTTACGTGCAAATACCCTTGGGAAAGGTATTAATCCGTCTATTCCTTCCAGTTATGGGTTAAAATAACAGGACAGATTGGGTTCTATAGCCTTGGTTGGCAACCAGTCTACCGCAAAAAGCAATGGCAACCTACTGTGGCATAATCTTCTGCCCAATCAGTCATGTCTCTTTCGAGACATAATCACCCAAGTGTGTATCACGTATGGCACTTAACTGACTGACTGAATAGTTGGAAACATGATTAAGGCTTCTACTGAACATAAAGTGAGGGATCGGTTTTATATTGTTATTAAGTAATGAACTGATCCCCACACTAATTATACTTAATATAATAATGTAATATCATCTATCTCTTCTCCCTCCAGCAATGAGATAAATAGCAGGACAGATTGGGTTTTATAGCCTTGACTGGCAACCACAGAAAGCAATGGCAACCTACTGTGGGATAATCTCTTGCCCAGTCAGTCATGTCTCTTTCGAGACATGATCGCCCAAGTGTGTATCGCGTATGGCACTTAACTGACTGACTGATACCTTGGGTTATGTTGTTTTGAGTTAAGTCATTCTAGCTTATATCATTTGTCAAAAAATACGTGGAAAATTAAAAATCAAGTTTAAGCCATTTTATTCAACTTTGTCTGTTCACCACAAATATTGAAGTCGTAATATTGCTAGAAAAGCATTAAAAACACATAAAATAATGTTACTGTACAATAAATAAGAATAAAAGTGTATATAAAATCATATTGAAATATTTACATAACATTTGAATGTAAATATTGCTAAATATAACATAAATTTGTTTATTTTCTACTATCGCAAAATAATTTTAATAACTATATTTGCTATTTAACCTTACAAAATTCCTTTATTTTATAATATCTTGGAGCAAACCACACTCACAAATAAAGAGTCTGCAATGTACTGTAAAGATTGCTAAATTGTAAACATCTACATTTATAATCATGTACATATATGTATTCGTAAATTTAGATATCTTTTTTTCTCTACTATATTAAAAACTAAAATTTATGTATTTTAAGGCTTAAAATAAATCTTTATTGACCATATATTATTAAACATGCATTTATAAATAAAATACAGAACTGGAAATGGTTATTGGTGGTTTAGCCTAGTGACAAGTAAATTTGACTTAAGTTACTTTACCTGAAACAGATTACTGACGTAAGGTGAGGAATACCTGTATTGGTTTATATGAACTGGTGTGTTCATATTTGCTTTGTCATATTTTGGTCATTGTCACCTTTGACCCTGTTTAGTTGTCTGTTATCTTTAATGACTGGGGCAAAATGATTTGAATCAGTTTGCATGACAATCCTTTGTAATGATAACTGTCATATAAGCACTGACTAAGCAATTTTGTATATCAAATAGAAAAATGAAATCTATACTCAACATCTTTTAATAACATTTCAACAATTGCAGGAAGAGATACTTGAACTAAAATCTCTACCAGTGTCACAGTTGAGTCTCATAAATCTGAATCATTTCACAATGTCCTCATCCAGACTGTATGCTGGACAATCTCCTCAAAGATGAAAAAATATTTTCACTGAAGCTTGTCATTATAATCTTTCCAATCTAGCCAATCAGAAATAAATAAATGAGATATCGTACAATGTAGTCTATTTTAAGAAATGTCTTTTTTTTTCCTTTTATGTGGCATGTCCTTTCAGGGCGTAGACGATCATGGCTTTCCACATCTCCCTGTCCCTGGTGGCTCTTAGCATACTTTCTCCTGTTACACCATGCAACCCTCGTTCCGTCATCCACCTGATCAGGTCCTTCAAATATGTTATCCGCTGCTTTCCTCTACCTCTTTTTCCCTCTATCTGGCCTGTTAGTATCAGGTTCTCCAAGCCCTCCTTCCTCATTGCATGTCCCAGGAACTTTAGTTATCTCTTCCTGATGCTCAGTATTAATTTTCTTTTCGTTTCTATCCTTTCCAAAACCCCGTCATTGCTCACATGCTCAGTCCATGATATCTGCAGCATCCTTCTGTAGAACCCTATGTCAGCTGCTTCAAGTTTTTCCTTCATCTTCGAAGATATTGTCCAACATTCACTGCTATATTGAAGAACCGACAGCACATAGCAATCCAGTATTCAACTTATTAAAAACTTGTCACCTTATATTTTTATTGTCCAGCCAAAAAGTCTTCAAATTGTGCTAAAAATGATTATGTACTTTGTGGTGCAGTGGATATCGACTCGGAATGACAAATCGGGATGCTGAGTTCAAATTCCAGTTGAATTCCTTGCATTCACTTAGGCGCAAATACCCTTTGGAAAGGAATTAATCCATTTCTTCCCTCTAGTTTTACAGGAGTAAAAGTTTATCATTTGTTTTCTGTTTAGGATGAGTTTTCCAGTATCTTCTAAAATTATTTTTGCTTTATTTCCATTTTTTAAGTTTGCAAGTAGAAATGATAATTCCTTTGAATGCTAAATAAGAATATGTTTCTGTCTTAGATTGAATAAAGATTTTGGTTCCAAATTCACAAAAGGTTACAGACAGGTGCCTGAAGAAAGCTAATATGTATAACCACCTCCCCCAAATAGTGACTCTAACAATCAAGATGTAGATACTAGTCGAAGTAAAACTTTTTTTTTATCAAGTAAGATATATATAAGAAAAAATTAAGGCAGACACGTTATTTCATGGTAAATCGGAGGTATAGGCCTATTTCAGGCAAGCCATGATCAGTTTCCATCAGAAGATTTTACACAAATGAAATTCACAAAGGCCTAAAAAAAAAAAAATTAAGATCGCTCCCTTAATAGAAAATTTAAGAAAAAATACATCATTACATCAGTTCGGCAAATACACACACACACATATATATATATATATATATATATATATATATACACGCAACATATAATCAAAGAGCATGTGTAAGAGCAGATGTCAACTTAAATCTAGATACATTCAGCAAGTCAGTTAGACTGCTGACCCGTAGATTTGAAACGTAAAGGAAGGGGGTTATTATACAATCAACAAAAATATAATACAATATGAAGTTTAAAAAAAATTCCAGTGGATGTGCGTTGAGAGGTGCAGTTGATATCATCTTGGAATGGCAAATCAGAGAGCCAAGTTTGAATTCCTTGCATTCACTCACGCACAAATATCCTTGGGAAAGATATTAATCCATTTCTTCCCTCTAGTTTTACAGTTATGGGTTAAATAATTGAACAGATTGGGTTCTATGGCCTTGTTTGGCAACCAGTCTACTGCGGAAAGCAATGGCGATCTGTACTATCCATTGACTCAAGTCTATCAAATAAGTTATGTGCTGCTTTTCCCTGTTCCTTTATCGGCCCTATAAGTATCAGATTCACCAAGCCCTCTTTCTTCATGTATACCAGAAATGTCAATTGTTTCTTCCTGATGTTAAGTATCAATTTCTTTTTCTTCCCACCAAACAATTTTCTCTCAAACCTTGATGTTGCTCATGTTCAGTTCATGGTAACCTCAGCATCTTTCTGTAGAACCATTTTTCTGTTGTTTGAAGTTTTTTCTTTATCTCTGAGGAAATTGTCCAGCATTTACCAGCACACAGGAGGACAGATCACATTAGCATCTAGAAAACTTATTTGCTAATGTAACTTTGTGAGAATATTATAAATTTCTTATAAAATCTGATGGAAGAAAGCAATCATTAACATTTAGTACATTAAAGATAGTAAAATTGAACTGCCTGTTTTGTCTGGTCATCTTGCAGCTGATTACAATCCAGTTTTTACTAAGTTTTAAAAGTATACAAAGAATATATTTAGTTCAGTACTTCTTGGAGTAGGACATTGAACCATATATCTGTCCCTGTTATAAAAGGTCAAGAATATATAGTGGACTATTCTTAAACTGTTAATGATATAGAATTAACACCATATCATGTTTAAATGGTGCGTCTGGACTGATCACCAAGACATTGAACAATGTTGAGTTTGAGCAGTACCAGGTCTGCAGCTAGGAATGTTTTGTGCTAAACAATTTTTCTTGCCAGAATCTGACACGTTCTACCAATCGTCCAGATATTGGCTTCTACTACTGCATCTGGTGTGGAGCTTCGGCTATGAATTTAGAGATTCTAGATGAAAATCCAAAGAAGAATTTGCAATGTTATTGGTCCTGACCTGACATTTCAGCTTTACTTTCCTACCGCTATAATGTAACCTCCTCATGCCTTTTCTATAAATACTTTCATGGCAATTGTTTTGATAAACTTTCTTCTCTAGTACCTAGACTTTATGATTAATTTAAACACAGTATTAGATTAGCGGATGTGTGTTGTGGTGCATTGGATATCGGCTCGGAACGAGAAATCGGGGAGCCGAGTTTGAATTCCAGCTGAATTCATTGCATTCACTTACGCGCAAATACCCTTGGGGAAGGTATTAATCTGCATATTCCTTCCAGTTATGGGTTAACAGGACAGATTGGGTTCTATAGCCTTGGTCGGCAACCAGTCTACCGCAGAAAGCAATGGCAACCTACTGCAGGATAATATTCTGCCCAGTCAGTCATCTTTTGAGACATGATCACCCAAGCGTGTATCATGTATGGCACTTAACTGACTGACCGACTACAAATATAATAGTTGAAATCCTGATTAAGGCTTCTACTGGGCATTAAGTGGGGGATCGGTTTCTATTGTTATGAAGTAATAAACTGATCCCCCACTAATTACTACTTAATAATATAATTCATATCTTTCCCCCTCTAGCTATGAGTCAAATAACAGGTCAGATTGGGTTCTATAGCCTTGGTCGGCAACCAGTCTACTGCAGAAAGCAATGGCAACCTACTGTGGGATAATATTCTGCCCAGTCAGTTCTGTCTCTTTTGAGACATGATCGCCCAAGCGTATATCACGTATGGCACTTAACTGACTGATTAGATTAGCAGCAAGATCTCACCCTTTTACAAATAAAAGGTTTAGTTGTAACTAAGTTCTATGCTAGTAGTTTTTTTCTATCGCATTTTTCACTTGTAGAAATAATCTCTTTTGGTCTTCTTGCTTTCCAGTCAAATTTAAATACAATGTCAACCATCATCAATTGTTTTCTTAAGTCTTGTACTTAATAAAGTTGTTCTTTTTCTTATATTCTTTCATACTCAGTAACCCCTTTTGTTTTTTTGGCTTTATTGCCTTGCTTGGTTTGAAATGATTAGATAAAGAAAAAAAAAGTACCGAGATGGGTGATCATTTGGTCATACTAGTTGCGGTAAGTTTGAATGTGTCGGTGGTGTAATGAATAACGGCACAGATTCCAGTCAGATTTTTGTATATTCTCTTGCATGTAAATAACCTTGGGAAATGTATAAATCCTCCTCACCCCCACGTATGTGTTAATTAGTAGGACTGGTATCAGTAAAATCATTATCTCAAAAAAAATCTTTGAAGCTAACGATATTTTCTGACTTTAAATAAACTGCAAAAAAGGTTAAGTTATAAGAAAGAAAAAAAACTCAACTCTCTAAGTTATTTGTTGATCACTACTGTAGCCAGGTATTGAAATCACAAATCTTTGGGTCAAGTCACTGGATTTAAACAATGTTTTTATCCACTAGGCTATGTGCCCTTGAGTTCAATACCTGGCTATAACAAATAACTTAGAATTAAAGGGAAATAACTATGACATCTAGAACTGGCACATGAAACGAGAATGTTGTTCCCCAGTGATCGAAATAAAGGGTTCGGTTTGAAATTCCAAGCAACTGAAGAAGACCGAAGTATACAATGGCTGAAACGTTGTGAACATGGCAATAAAGATGAGGACAACAGTTTGAACAATGTAAATAATGTCTACTGAAGAAAATATTACATTTATTGTCAAGATTGATGCATCTGGTTTCACAATGGTGGCCACTTTGAATCAAGGCAGGAGGTCTTGTAGCTTTTCATTAATGTCCATTTTGAGGAAGCAAATTGTTTCAGTCTTCATTTGAGGGGGAAGCCTGCTGAGAATCCATTATTCACTGGTCACATTTCCTTCTCAGGCATTTTACTTTATTACAAATCAAAATAGTATAGACATATAGTTTTACTTAATAACAATATTTTCTAAGAATCACACTATTTAAAAATTTAAAAATATTCCAAATAAAATAAAAAAGAATGAACACATCTTGTAAAAATTAATTTTTTTATCAAAATTTGTATTTTTCTTCAGAAAATATTGTCTATAATATTATTCATAAAAAGAATTAAAAACTTTTATAATTAATGTCTGAGTTTTATTGCAGTTTTTATTTTATTTTTTTTTATTCAAAGCAGATTTTCAGTAAGGCAGGGTTTAATTTGGCAAAATAAAAAAAACTGATTTAAATTTTCCAAAGAATTCTTCTTAACAAATATAGTCACTAAAAATTATGTTGAATTTCAAGTTTTCAAAAGATTAAGGGGTGAGATATATATATATATATATATATTGATTGTTTAATACTTAGTTTTTGGTCCTAATAGGGTTAGATCAGTACACATTTGTATGAAAGTGTTCGATACAATTGTAGAACTTTTCCTTTTTGAATAAAAATACAGAAACAAGAAATGATAAAAATGTGAATAATTTCAGTTTTAAAACAACGAATTATCCCCCTTTAATCAAAGAATTAATTACTTTTGAAAAAGACATGATTTCTATTTTAGACAATATAAAATTAAAAAACAAATTCCAGAAATTATTAAATATCAAAGTAAAGATAATAAAAAAAAAACAACACAAAACATCCTTATTAAAGGAGATAAATCCAGCAATATATACCAAACAAACCCAAAAATATACAAAAAAATCATTACAAGAAAGAACTAACTAAATCTTACAAAAAAGCCCCAGATTCATACATTGAAAACATCAATAATGAGGCTAAAATCATTCCAGACAAATTGAATTTAAGCAATAAAACACAAATATTAACTGGCAAACAAGCTTTTCTTTAAAGTGAAAGACCACAAAGATGACTTTAACAACAATCCATCATACAGACTAATTAACCCTACAAAAACAGAAGTGGGCAAAATAAACCATCAAATATTAAAAAATATTTGCGACTTGTTAAGAACAGCCACTCAAGCAAACCAGTAGAAAAATACTAGTGACTGTATTTCCTGGTTCCAAAAATTATATGCAAAAGTAAATACACATTCATCAAATATGATATAAAAATAACTTTTATCCATCAATATCTGAGAAAGGTTTACTGGAAACATTTAATTTTGCAAAAATGTACATAAAAATACCATCAAAGCATATTGACATAATATTACATTGCCGAAAATCTATACTTTTCCACAAACGTATAGCATGGATCAAGAAATCCAACAACAGAGCATTTGATGTACCACAAGGATCGTATGATGGAGCAGAAATCTCAGAATTGATGGGAATATACATTTTAAACAAAATAAACAATATTGACAACCACGGATTATATAGAAATGACGGATTAATAATAGCACCAGACAACAAAAGAATGAACCATAAAATAAGGAAACCGCTTTTTAAATTATTCATAAAACTACATTTTGATATTACAGTGGACACAAATAATAAAGTCGTACAATATTTATATGTAGAACTTAATTTACAAACTGGAAATGTCTCGCCATACATGAAAACAAACACTAAGTTATCATACATAAATACAAAATCCAATCATCCAAATAATATAATTAAACACATTTACAAAGGCATAGAACCCAGACTATCTAATAATTCGTCAAACAAATCAACATTTAATGAAAAGAAAAATATATATGAGGATGCACTAAGAAATTCTGGCCATTAAAAACATTTTACAATATAATTCCCAACCAAATAGACAAATTTAAAACAACAATAGAAAACAAAACATTATCTGGTTCAACCCACAATTTAATTTAGAAGTAAAGACCAAAATAGGACAAATATTTTTTAAACTGATAGATAAGCATTTTCCAAAAGAATCAGAAAAACAATTCAAAATTGGCTAACCATGTCTGGAAATTGAAATCAAAATCTGAAAAAGACCCAGACATAACGTGAAGCATTGTAAAAACAACCAAGCCTTACAACAGTTGACAAATATATAGACTAAAAATTAAAACCAGTTGATATTGGCTCAAAACAGGAAATCCGAGAACAGTTCAAATTCCTGTTGAATTCGTTACATTCACTTATGTGCAAATACTCATGGGAAAGGTATTAATCTGTTTACTTCTCCTTTCAGTTATGGGTTAAATAGCAGGATAGATTGGGTTCTATAGCCTTGGTTGGTAACCAGTCTCCCACAGAAAGCAATGGCAACCTACTGCAGGAAAGGCATCTGCCCAGTTAGTCATGTCTCAAGACACGATTACCCAACACTTGTATCACATATGGCACTCCACTTACTTACCTGTATATAATCAATTTCTAAGACTTGCAGTTTTACATGCTCTTACAAGTTTTTGGTTAAACAGCCAAGTGGTTATCATGCAGGACACTAGAAATTGGTGGATTTAGGCTTGCAGGTTTTTGTTGTATGCAGATATTGCAGTTTCAGCTAAATGCTTAAAATACATTCAAAAGGTTAAAATTGTAGCCATCTCATCAAAGAACATTTCCTGCCTTAAGAGTTCCTAGCTCTCTCAAAGGTATATTACCCACACATTGTAAATTCTTAGCAAACGTGCTACTTGAGGTTATCCTGGTATCATTAAGATGTATCATTTTGTCCGTTCTCATAAATACTCACAAATACTCACTACAGCAGCAGGGCCTTTGATTAGAAGGTTGTGAGGAGCATGGAACCACCTCTTAATTGCTGTTTTTCCCTGGAGTGGTAGCACCTGTCAGAGTCCCAGCTATCGGCAAATAGTTAACCCCCCAAACTGGGGTCAAAGCACTATGAAAATACAAAAATACTTTTATAGAAATATATACATAAAAATAGACTTTTATAGAAAAATATACATTTTTGAAGGTAAAATATTACCAACAATACATTTTTGAAGAAAAAAATTATTTTCAGCAAAAAATATTTGAATACAAAACTAGAAGACCTTTTTAATTTTCTAAAAAAAAAAAAAAAAAAAAAAAAAAATTTTCATTAAAATCTGACTAAATCAATCTTCTCACTATAACAGAACATTAAAAAAAATACCTTAAAACCCCATCTTTTTGGCATTAAATAACCCACAGAGGTTCATATGCTGTTAAACAAAACACAAACACTTACAAGAAAATATTAGGCATCTCTGTAATAAATGCTATATTTGTCAAGAGCAGGGTCTCTACAGTGGTATATCATGCTTATCTTGTGGAAAGACAATGCACTGAAGTTCTTGTCAGTTCAAACATGCCAAGTGTAGGAGCCCTGTTAGCAGCATTGGGATTACAATGGACCTGCCATGTCTATCATTTAGATAACCCTCTATTGCTGAAAATTGCTCTGTACGATAAACTAAAGAGTGGCAAGCAATGGCAAGATGGTAAAGACTCTGCTATAAAGACTGTATTAAGGGGTGCCTGAAAGCGATGCTGACCAATGAAAACAGATGGCAACAGTTGGCTGCTGACTGCCCTGCATGGCATCACATGCTCAGCAGCAACAATCAAAGCAATGAGGCTGACCAGTTACCGGTAAGCATTTGCTTGGCTGTCATGTGATTGAAGATATCGGACTGAGATGAACTTCCTTCTCTTATGTCATCATTGTATACAACCAACAGTCATTGATGATAATAACTTGTCGAGAGCTCAAACCCGACCAAGTTCATCTTAAAGTGAAATTCTTCATCCTAATGTGTCATGTTCCTTCAGGATATAAGTGATCAGGAACTTCCACTTGGCCCCGTCTCTTGTTGCTCTCAATATTTTTTCTTTTGGTATCTTTCCCAATCCCTGCTCTGCCATCCATTTGCTCAAGCCTATTCACTGTTTCCTGCTGCTTTGCCCTGTCTCTCTTTCCTTCTATCCACCTTGTGAGTATTAGATTCTCCAGGCCCTCCTTCCTCATTACATGTCCCAGGAATCTCAGCTGTCTCTTCCTGATAAGTATGAGTTTTCTTCTTGTTTGCATCCTCTCCAACACCTCGTTGTTGCTCACATGGTCAGTCCATGCTATCTTCAGCATCCTCCTGTAGAACCAATTTTTTGCTGCCTTGAGTGGTTTCTTTATTCTTGGGATCATCCAACATTTGCTGCTATACAGTAAGATAGATATTGCATAGCAGTTCAGCACTCTTAAGATAACCATAGAATTTAAAGGACTTTTTCAATCATAAAAAGTACTTTTATATGTTCATTCATTTTAGTCTGTGAAAATTGTATAGCTGTTGTCACCATGGTCCATCTCACACAGTTGTGGTTCATGGTGACATTTACAGCAGAACAATGCAATGGCTTGCCAGTTTCTTTTGCTTCAGGGATGTTGAGGTTACTCCATCCCTCCTCTCAGAGGTGGGTTTATTTTTTAATTTACCTTCTTCTAAACTTTGCCTACAAGGCAGCAGGTGGTTTAAATTCAGTTTTCTTCTCCTATACTGATTGCCAGCCAATGCTGCAGGGTCAAGCCTGTCCTGCTATATTATAGCTGGAGAAAGAAGAGACATTCATATCTTTCCGATGGGTATTAGCACATAAGTGAATGTAATGAACTTGACTGGAATTTATACTAGACTCTAATTCCGCCATCTGAGCTGCTAACCATTACTCCATAATGTCTTTATATGTTAATAGTTATTCAAACGTATTCTGTATTTCTTGCAAGCAATGTGTTTTCCATTTTCGTTTTAGTGATGCTCATTCCTGTTGAGTCCTTCATTGATTTCAAAACTTGAAACAGTGTAATTTCTGAAAAAGAATAGCAACTAGTCAAACTGTGCAATTCTATTGGCTAAAACGGTCAAATAAAAATGTAGAATGATATTAATGTTGGTTTTTCTCTTTGTATTAAATACTGGAAATCTACATCTTGTAGTGTGGAAAATTATTTTCTCTGATATATTCACAATGACTTCTCTTATGTATATTGCTAATAATTGTATGTCACTCAAATGAAATTATTCAACTATCAGTGCTGATCTACACCAGGAGAGTCTGTTTCCTCATGGTTAAGTTTCTGTGGTTTGGTCTCACAAAGTGGAAAATCCATTAAAGTAAATGTATTTGTTGATGAGGTTGATCTTATTGAAGCACCCCCTGCCATCACCACTACATTCATACTTGCTTAGCAGATAGCCAAGAACATACTGTGTACATTAAACAAGTTATATTTATTTGAATCAACCCACAAAGGTGAGGAAGGTTTTTTAAATATAAAATTGTTTTTGACTAAATTTTTTTGTAGCCTGTATGTGTTAAAATTCTTTAAATCCTTGTCAGTAGCTATTTCTTAACATTGAAAGAAATTTCTTTTCATTTATGTATGATAAAAAAAGGGGCAAGTGAGAAAGTGAAGAGGAAAGTGTAAGATGAGCGAATGAGTAAGGGATTCACTTTTAAGCAGTGCACATCATATATGGCTGCTGTTGTCCTTATTGCTTGTCTGGTTTATAGACTTTGTTTCTATATTCTTCAAAGGGAGTACAAAAATGTTTTATGGTTGACAGGAATGCAACCTGTTGGTTGTAAAATGTTAAATATTTATTTTCAAAGGATTAATTTATTAACTGAAAGGATGGGTGAATCCTCCAACTTGGAAATCATGTTTTGTCATTTGGTGTTTGATTGCCTTGGTGTTTATTTCCATCTTCAGTGCCTCTTGGTGATGGACTTTTTAAAGAAAACTTCATCAATATAACAATTGTTAGTAGAACCTATTCATTGATGAAATGAATAAATCTGAACTTGCCTCGGAGTCAGTTCAGTGATCCTGATAAATCTTCTGAATTTGCAATTATGGTTGAATCTTGAATTGTATCTTCTCTAGTGTAAGTGTTAAAGCTTCCAAAATTCTCAGAATTTTATTTATAAATTTATAAAATGTACAAAAAATTAGCAAGGGGAAAATGTAGCAAAATAATTTGAATGTTTCCAATGATAACATTTGGCAAACTTGGACAAACGATATAGTGTCAAAAGGACATTTTTTTTTTCGCATAACATTTTTTAACTACCTTCACTTCTCAGCAATGTTTATTGTTAAAAAGTAATGATTAGAATTTTAATAAAATCTAAACATATAAAAGGTGGTCTTGAGTATGACGGTAAACTGCATCTGGCAGTAAGGCCACTGATTGGGAAGTTGTGGGGAGCATGAAACCACCTTACAATTGTTGTTGTTCCCAGGTCACCCCTGACCCAGAGTGGTAGCACCTATTAGGGTTCCAACTATAGGCAAATACGGGTCAAAACACTATGAAAGTATAAAATACTTTTATAGAAATGTATACATAAAAATATTCTTTTATAGAAAAATATATTTTTGAAGAAAAAATATTACCAACAATACATTTTTGAAGAAAAAAAATTGTTGCAACACATTTTTTTTTTGAAGGAAAAAAAAAATTATTGCCAAAAATCATTTTTGAAAGAAAAAATTTGTTACCAGCATTACATTCTTCAATACAAAACTAGATGACAGATTCAGTTTAAAAAAAAATAAATAATAAAAATAAAAAATGTTTTGATCAAAATGTGACGAAATCAACCTTCTCACTATAACTGAACATTTAAAAAAAAAAATCCCTTAAAACCCTACCTTTTTGGCATTAAATAACCGGCAGAGGTTGATGTGCTGCTAAACAAAACTCAAAACCTAAGCATATTATACATTTTTTGTTTTTAAAAATTAACAACAAAAATAACACTATTAGATTGTTTATTGGAATGGTTGGCAAAACATTTGCTAATTGTAAATTGATTCAAATTTTATAAAATGGTAAATAAAGATTTTCCTTGTAGTTCACATATTTTAATAATTAAGTAAATGTTGATAATTTTATTAATAAAAAATTGTTTCTATATTTATTTCTTTATAAATTGGTAAATGATAAATATTGCATTAGCTCAATGTTGTAAATATAGAATTATTCTTTTAAAGGAACTGACATTGTTTAATAACTTTGTTGTAAATGCTCAAGTACAAAAAATGTATAAATTCACTTGCATATGTTTAGGTTTTATTCCAGTTCTGATCATTGCATTTTTTAAAACAGTCAAGGTGTGAAGGTTGTTATAATAGTGGTGTGATGAGAAAATCCATCTTTTTGACACTCTTTCTTACTGTGAACACATTTATTCATGCCAAACTTTTTATAATAATTGTTATTTCAGTAATGGTTGATTGATTTTTTTTTTTTTTTTTTTTTTTTCATGGGTTATCAAACTTTTTCAGGTTATTTAAAGCTAGTAAATATTTCTAGATTGTAACAATTTTTGGAAATAATGATTTCTACTTACACAAATTATGCTAATTAACTTATAGCTGGGGGAGAAGAGATGGATTTTTTTTTTAATTAATTCGTTTTCTATGGCTTATTGATACTTTCCAGATTATTTAAATCCATAATAAGTTTTTAGAGTGTAATTTCTTTTCTGAAATAAGAATGATTTAGTGATACAAGTATTAGTAATTAACGCATATCTAGGGAAGTAGAGGTGGATTTATGACCTTTCCCAAGAATGTGTATAAGCAGTTATAATGGATCCAACTGGAATTGGAACTTGACTCTCTGATCTCCGTTTTTGATCCCTCATCCATATCACCACCAATGCATCCCTTCTTACAGCACTTGATATTTCTAAACAATCACTCATTTAGGCTCAACATTGCTTAGCTTCCATCATTGTACAAGAACTACTATTTCACTTTGATATGGCCATAACCTTAAGTTACAATTAAAATATCAGTAGCAATTCTTATATAAATCTGCTTGTTCCTCTATTAGTGAGTTAACGTGTGTTATTGCCTAAAATAATGGACAATTTCATTTTTCTTGTGACTAAAGTCAGAAGAAAGATATATCACAAACACTGCTGATTCTAAAGAAAGTCTTGTAGTCTTTAAACATTTTTGTTAGACATGCATGCATTAATATTCCTATCAGCAGCTGCAACCTCTTTTCAATCTTTTTGCATAAATAGAAACTAGGAGCATGCATGCTGTGAATTCTAACCAGTTAGCTCTCTTTCACTTTGGGACAAGATATGGATAGGATGCTAAAATTAGCGCTCTGTACCATAGACACATGGTGTAGATGATACGCTATGCTCGCATTACTTCAGCTTTTCCTTCGTCTTTTTTACACAGACACACTCTTGGGAAAAGTTTTACAAATTGCACTTTATTATTTATATTAGTCTTCTCAAAATTTCTTCTTCACAAATATTCCTAATATTCTTCCTTTCTTTTTTTTTATTTTTTATTTTTTTATTTATTTATTTATTTTTTTAACAAATTCAACACTTTCAGTTCTTGTTCATCAGTTCATATCTTTTTCTATTTGGAGCCCAATACATTTTTTTCAGTTTTCTCATCTTTGTCCAAAGATCAAAGGGGTTTTTTTCCTAACTGGATTTTCTGAAGATTTTAATCTAGCTCTTGTACAGTAAAATACGTGCTGGTACATGTATATGTTCATGTAAAAAATGCTTGTCTACTCAGGTGTATCTATATGTGAGGAAAAGTCTGTAGATGTTTCCAATTAAATCAATGCACTGAAGCGCATAATGTTGCAATGATTTTGTATCTGGATATTTTATAAAAATATATATGGTGAGTGTATAAGTGGAAATGCTGTTGTCATTTCTATTGTAGCTGACTGAAATGCAGTTTGAGTGTGATAAATTTGTTGTGGCTAGAATTTTTGCAAATGTTGGGCTCCAAATGAGATGCAATTGGTTTGAATGATGTATTTGTTTCCTACCTTATTTTTAAAATTATCACCACTGTTTACTTTTGAAATTATCACCACTGTTTTAGCATGTAATTAAAATAACTGGGTAAATTTTACATTTTAATAGCGTGTAATTAAAATAACTGGGTAAATTTTACATTTTAATAGCGTGTAATTAAAATAACTGGGTAAATTTTACATTTTAATAGCGTGTAATTAAAATAACTGGGTAAATTTTACATTTTAATAGCGTGTTAAAATTAAAATAACTGGGTAAATTTTACATTTTAATAGCGTGTAATTAAAATAACTGGGTAAATTTTACATTTTAATAGCGTGTAATTAAAATAACTGGGTAAATTTTACATTTTAATAGCGTGTAATTAAAATAACTGGGTAAATTTTACATTTTAATAGCGTGTAATTAAAATAACTGGGTAAATTTTACATTTTAATAGCGTGTAATTAAAATAACTGGGTAAATTTTACATTTTAATAGCGTGTAATTAAAATAACTGGGTAAATTTTACATTTTAATAGCGTGTAATTAAAATAACTGGGTAAATTTTACATTTTAATAGCGTGTAATTAAAATAACTGGGTAAATTTTACATTTTAATAGCGTGTAATTAAAATAACTGGGTAAATTTTACATTTTAATAGCGTGTAATTAAAATAACTGGGTAAATTTTACATTTTAATAGCGTGTAATTAAAATAACTGGGTAAATTTTACATTTTAATAGCGTGTAATTAAAATAACTGGGTAAATTTTACATTTTAATAGCGTGTAATTAAAATAACTGGGTAAATTTTACATTTTAATAGCGTGTAATTAAAATAACTGGGTAAATTTTACATTTTAATAGCGTGTAATTAAAATAACTGGGTAAATTTTACATTTTAATAGCGTGTAATTAAAATAACTGGGTAAATTTTACATTTTAATAGCGTGTAATTAAAATAACTGGGTAAATTTTACATTTTAATAGCGTGTAATTAAAATAACTGGGTAAATTTTACATTTTAATAGCGTGTAATTAAAATAACTGGGTAAATTTTACATTTTAATAGCATGTAATTAAAAAAAATGGGTAAATTTTCCAAAACATTTCATATATTGACTTTTTTAAATCTAGATTTTTATGCAGCAATAAACACAGATATAACATAAAAATAAGTTAATAACTGTTAATGTTTCTGGCCACTTAGGACCCACTGCTTATGCCCTAAATGTAAACTCATGATTTTTTTTCAAACCCGAATTTCTACTTTACCCTTTAGCAATACGTCCAAACCTGCACTGTAAATATCTACTCTCAATGTTCAATCTCCACCCTGTATACTCTCCCATAATATATAACGTCTTCACAAATAATATAGGAAGTCACAGAATCTTTGAGAGATTCAGAACATAGAGCAAATTCTGACGGGTTTCAAACTTGGTTCGCTCAATATTCACCTTGTGAAAGGCTTTAATAGCTTTATAAGGTAGATGGTTAAAGATGACCCACCCCAAGGAAGGTAAGAATACCACCAATATACAAGGGTTACTGGAAGTGAAGAGCAGGGAAATAAACTTTAGAACAAACCAGAAACCAAATCCTTAACAAGACACAAGGGATAAACCTCTACTTTGATACTAAAGACCAGGGAGGAATGTGAACTGGGCAATAGATGAACATTTCTACATTTAAGTTCACTGTTTTCTTGCTTTCAGTCACTATTAAACTACCTACATATAAATAATTTCTGTACATTGGCTTTGAAAGTTTCATTTTGCTGGAAGCACAGTTATTTCTTTCATTATTATTATTATTTTTTTTTTTTTGTCACAAATTTGGCTTAATTTTTACCCGAACTCCTACCAACAATAAGGTTATTTGTGAATAAATCAGCACTTTTATTTCACTATATATATATATATATATATATATAAGTAAAGTATACCTAGTGAGCCAGACAGACCTACCTAGGTTTCACCTAAACGAATCGTCAGGGAAAGCTTTCCTTGACGAATCATTTAGCTGAAACCTAGGTAGGTCTGTCTGGATCATTAGGTATACTTTACTTATTCCGCTCTAAGTATTGAGCGCTTTTTTGTTAGTTGATTACTCGTGTCTGGGTTTTTTTCTTTGGGCTACGTGCTGGCTTGGTCCGAATCCCTTTGGCAGATGTTCATGTACTTAGCTCTTTTTTTTTTTTCTCTCCTTTGTAGATCCGTGGAAGGTTTTTTGACACTAGTATAGTTATCTCTTTTATAGATATCTTTTGCTCTCATTCTATGCTAAACTATCTGCTTATTTGTGCATAAGAGAATTGAGAAAGGGAGAGGGTAAGTAAAATAAAAAAAACTGAAATGTGATAGAGAAAAAAGATAGATGTTGAGAGGCTTGCTGCCTTGTTTATGCTTCTGATCTTTTAAAGTGGATCAAACATTAAGGTGTTTCTTTTTTTTTTTTTTTCTTTCTTTTTTTCTTTGGGAGAATGAACCACACCTTATGCATAATGGTAGGTAAACAGTATAATGTTTCTTATTTTTTCTTAAGGGACATAAGCAATGTTAGAAAATCATGTGCTGCAAAAGGTCATTGGGTCATCAAGATTCGGTATAAAGTTTGTTGATTATGAATCCTAAGTCTGAAAAATGATCAATTTAGATGTTTTTTCAAACTTAGGATTCATAATCACCACCAGCATATCTATTGCCAATTCCTTAGTGATTTGTGACCAAAGATCAGTCAGTTAAGTGCCTTATGTGATACATACTTGGGCAATCATGTCTCGAAAGAGACATGACTGACTGGGCAGAAGATTATCCCGCAGTAGGTTGCCACTGCCTTCTGCAGTAGACTGGTTGCTGACCAAGGCTATAGAACCCAATCTGTCTTATTATTTAGCCTATAACTGGAGGGAAGAGACAGATAAATACCTTTCCCAAAGGTATTTGCGCGTAAGTGAATGAAAGGAATTCAACAGGTATTCAAACTCGGCTCCTCAATTTCTCGTTTTGAGCCGACATCCATTGCACCACAATGCACATCCAAAGATCAAGAAATAAAAAACATGGCACCAGGAAATCTATTCTCTCAGATCATACTTCACAATTTCATTAAGAGTTAGTCATGGCTTTTCCCTGATGCCTGTAGTGTGTGTGTGTATATATATATATATATATATATAAAAAACAAAAACTAAGGAAATTAGACAATTTTTGTTTTTTACCCCTTTCCTTCTGATATGTGGGATACCACATTAACAAAGGCTTTGCCTACTGTGACAATGAAAAAAGTGTTTTTAAAAAAAACATATCCTTTTATTTTTTATTTTTTTAAATTATATTTTATTTCTGACATCTCACATAGTAATGGCAGACATTTTGTGATACCTGTCTCCAATTTTTTAAATTTTTCTTGATTTTTCATTTTTTTCTGGTTTCTTTTCAAATATTTTTTTAAAATGTTACAGCAATATATGTTGTATACTATTTTTTGTGCCAGTTTTAAAATCTACAGTCATGTGCTTGTAAAATTTGCAAGATTTTTAAGTGAGAAAATTTTGGTGTATTTGTTTTTGTGTTACTTTTATTTATTTTTTTTATTTATTTATTTTTTTTTTTAAGCATTTAACAAAAATGCTAATCAATTTTCTCAAAAATTGGTTAGACTAAATTGGGTATAAATTTTAAAAACAAACCCAAATTTAACGATGAGAATGCACTCCCTGTAAACATTGAGAATTTCTCCTCTAAGCCTGTGTAAATCATTTTAAACATTTTAGGTGGAATACTCGTCAGATGAGATGGCTGAGCCCAGTAAATGGAAAAGGTAAATGTTTGAGGTGATGCTCAGCTTGCATGAGGCCTATCCCTTAAACCAGAGCATGATTTTTCTGGTTGTATGTTTTTTATTTACAGCAGCATTGTCCTCCCATCCCCACCCGTTTTAATAGCATTTTTGATCTTTTTGTGCTTGAACCTGTGTCTTGGGCTATGAAGATTTTGTCTTTATTAAGCAGCAACATTGCCAAAATTGAAGCTTGCAACTAACTTTTTGTTTTTATTTATTTATTTATTTTTTTTTTTATTTGTATAATTTTTCTGTATAATTTGAATGTTTAGGCAAAAAATATTATTCTAGAACCTTAACTGCATTCATTTTTTTTCTTTGTCTTCCCCAATCTCAGTTTAAATGAATTTGTAACAAACATCATTCTGGTTTGTGAACAAAAATTAACTTCACTGATCTTAAAATAAATTTCATCATTTTAATTAAGTCGTTAAAATATTCGTAATTAAATTTAAAGAAATATTTTATATAAATTTTAACATATAATTTATTTTGTGCTGCTTCTGTGTTAATGTGTGATCTACATTTGCGAATATGATCTGTGTCCACAATTCTACTGAAGCATGTGATCGACACTTCAGAAATAATAATGAAAATGACATAAAAAAAGTTAAGATATATATATCCATAAATCATTTACAACTAAGTGACATAAATTTTTTCTGAAAGATATGCAATAAATATTCAAGAAAGTGGTATAAAATCCGGCTTAAAAATATGAGGTACACCAATTCAGACATTTCAATCTCTTGTACGTTTCGTTTATTGGAAAATGAGGCACTTGAATGCTCAATATCTAATTGTTGCATTCTTTTTTATACAAGTTTTGTTAAAAACAACTGACAAGGTACTGTTTTAATTTTTGTTGTGTTCTTATATATATATATATATATATATATATATAATTATTTTTATTCAGATACTTTAATCCAAGCAGAAAACCAAGAAGGTAAATTCCAAAAACCCAATCCTAATTAATATTAAAATTTTATTTTAATATTAAAAAATGATACGGGAAGAGAGCTCTATGTAATAAAATATTACAGAGCAAATATAAATTAAAATAGTCATTCAACATCCTTGAATTAATCCTATTTCAATATGAAAATCCCCACAGGGGATAACACATCACCTGTGGGGATTTTCATATCGAAATGGTCATTCAACATCCTTGAATTAATCCCATTTTAATTTTTATATATATATAATATAGTTTTATAATTTGCTTGAAGCATTCTGTATATAAGGTGTATGGGTAGGTATTAGAAGGCTATCACAATGCATTTAGTATAGTAAAGGAAGTTAAAGAAATCATTTGATTTCTCTCACTGCAAAAACTTATAACTGTTTTCTCTTATTTTATTTAAATAGAACATGTTGAAACAGTTAAAAAAAAGATATATCTTCTACATTTTGATACTCATCCATTACTTTATAACATGTGACACATATCTGACGCTCACTTATATAAACCATAAACACACACACACACACACACACACACAGCAGACGGATGTGAAGTCAAGCTCTCCCACCATTCTGAAGATAAGGTTCTGATCTCGAAATATTAATGAATAATAAATAGGTAATACCCAACACCTTCTTTACTGTCCTTTATTATACTAAATGCATTGTGATAGCCTTCTAATATTTACCAATATATATTTTTTTCTCTCATTCAAACATAAATTAGAAATTATCTGAATGCTGTCTATGTCTTAAGGATTTCAGCTATTTATTTAGCTCTTATCAAGGAAGATTTTGGCTATACTTTTTTATACTGAATATTTAAACAATTTGTTCATAATTTATGTCCAGATAAGGTAAAAAAAAAAAAACACAAAATTAAATAGCCTCGACAACCTGCAATTGGCCAAGGATAATGTGTATGGCTAACTCCCTAAAGACATGGTCAATCAGGGAGATGTTCCTTCAACAAGAATGAGTAGGTTTAGATTTGGGATTTGTTCTCATTCTTTTAGTTGTTGGTACAGTGTTTGGTTTGTGCAATTCTACAACATTCCTTAGGTGCCCAAGCTGTCTGAAAAGGGATGGAAAAGGAATGCGTTTTTTTGTTATTAGATCATTCATCTGAAAAAAAATCAGAATATGTTTGCTTGATTTTGCTAAGTTCATGAATCCTCACAAAATAAAAGAATGTTTCAATAGTAATTTAACTTTTTAATTTGTTTCAATGCAAAATTAAAATTTCCAAAGTTTTCCTAAAAAATCTGATTTTTTTATTTTTTTTATTTTTTTATTTTTTGTTTAATATTGTTTAGCAATGACATTTAGGATACTTTGATGTTCTGCTTTTTGTTATGTCCCCTTTTTGTTATGTCCCCTTTTCGAAATTCATCACTTGACCCCTTCATTTCGTTTTCTGCACATTGCTGTGACTAAAACCTGCTTTTCAGTGCTTCTATTTAGTTTCTACGGAATCCCTACTCTTCTATTATTGGCTGATGCGTATAAAAAGGTATTAAGTGTTAAAATTTCCCTCCTGTCTGAAAATTTTTTTTTCCATATTTTATCTTATTCTCTGTAATAAGAACTACAGATTTTTATTTTTTCTTTCACCTTGTCGTCCAAAATGTCTTTAAGGAAAGCTTTGTTTTTTCTTGCAAAGATTTTCAAGTTACTCTCCTCACACCCATCTTTTTTCAGTTCTTTTACTATTTTTTTTTCCCGTTTCTAAAAATGTTAGTGCTGAGCTTTGCATTAACTTTGATTCCAGTGTAGCTATTCAAGTGATGCAATCTGCAATATATGGTCCTAAAATGGGAAAAATTAAACCTTTTTAAAAACACCGAACACCACATTACATATTCCATAAATTTTATATAAAATAAAAATATTACTGAATTTTATCGAATCAGTGTTTATATTCCATATTTTCTAGATTACGTAAAAAGTTAAATACGGTACAAGGATCTTTCAACTGCGAGGGAAACTCGATCTATTTGAGAAAGATGTTAGAATAATATGGAACTTCTGCTGGAAGAAAACTGTCTGCAAATGGATTAAAAAAAAATCCAATGTGTAGCTACACAAAAATAGAAAGACGCAGGAGACAAGCCTGCATCTTCTCTGCAGATATGTTCAACCTCAACAGTGATGCTCTCCTAAGTAAACTATAGACTCTACCAGGATTTATTAGGTTGTCCTAAAAGTTCGTAAACACTTGCGAAATGGGTCTATCTGGTCCAACACAATCGAGACAAGCGATGGATTCAGAAAGAGCAAGAGACACCATTGGTTTCAAAACAAGATTGATTCAGCAAGAAAGTCAAGTTGTGCGTTTGGTGGAACTTTGAAGGAATCATGCATTTTGAGTTGGTTCCGAATGGTCGTGCCGTCAGTGCCAAACTTTACTGTCAGCAACTTGAGCGGGTCTATGAAAAGTTGAAGCAAAAGTACCCAGCTCTGATCAACCGAAGGTGCGCTTTAATGCAGTAGGACAACGCCAAGCTACACACCGCCAGGAAGACCAAAGACAAGTTTGAAGAGCTGGACAGCGTCGAGGTTCTGCCACATCCAGCCTACAGTCCTGACTGTGCTCCATCAGATTATGGCCTTTTTTGCTCAATGCAACACTTTCTGAAGGGCTGCCGATTCTACTCGTTTGATGAAGTCGAGGAAGCGTGTCAAGAGTTCTTTGATTCGAAGCTGGCTGAATGGTACTTTGACCAGATCCAAAAGCTTGCAGATCTATGGCAGAAAGTCTTGGAAAATGATGGTCTTTATTTTGAGCAATAATTTTTGTTTGTTTTTGCGAGTAAAATTTCAATTTTTTGCAAGTGTTTTCTGGTAACCTTAGATTACTTGGCGAGTAAAATTTCAATTTTTTACAAGTGTTTACGAACTTTTGGGACAACCTACTATTATCATTGGGTGTAATCTTAAAAATATAAGACACAGATGACATTATGTTGATGGTTGACTCTGAAAGAAAACTACCAGGCATCCAAAACGGGGTGGGAGAAAAAAACGAGGAAAAAAGGACCAATCACGAACACACAAAAACAAAGTATGGTCATCAGCCAGAAAAAGCCCAAGATTTGAGTTACAAATTGGAGAAACCGACATCAAACAAGTTTTTGTCTTCATGTGCCGTGTCCTCTCAGGGTGTAGGTGATCATGGACTTCCACTTAGCTCTGTCTCTTGTCGCTCTCAATATTTTTTCTCTTGGTATCTCAGCCCTGCTCCGCCATACATTTGCTCGTACCTAACAAGTACGTCTCGCGCTGCTTTACTTTCCGTCTTTTTTTCCCCTTTATTTGACCTGTGAGTATCATGTTCTTCAGTCT
Source organism: Ascarosepion bandense (assembly GCA_037127315.1). Classification (NCBI taxonomy): domain Eukaryota; kingdom Metazoa; phylum Mollusca; class Cephalopoda; order Sepiida; family Sepiidae; genus Ascarosepion; species Ascarosepion bandense. Next base: position 7,245,604 of record JBBBDQ010000501.1, on the reverse strand, counting down.
CTTCTTTCTCATTACATGTCCCAGGAACCTCATTTGTCTCTTCCTGATATTTAGTATAAGTTTTCTTCTCATTTGCATTCTTTCCAACATGTCATCATTGCACACGTGCTTCGTCCATGGAATCCTCAGCATCCTTCTGTAAAACCATGTTGCCATATCTGCCTCAAGCCTCTCCTTCATCCTTGAGATTGTCCAGCATTCACTTCCATACAGAAATATCTGGGAGAGTGTTTTCACACAGAATGGAAAATGCAACACCAAGATCCAAGCACCCATTGCACTTGTGAAAGAATCATTCCCAAAATCTAAACAAGGTGCTGAGAAATAGAAACAAAGAAAAGAGTACTGGATTGCCATGTGATATCAATCCTCTCATATAGTAGTGAATGTGAGATGTCTACCCACAGATGAGAAAACTAGAGGCAGCGGAATTGTGGTTTTACAGACGCACTGAGAATTTCATAGAAGGAGCAAATAAGCAACAAGGATGTTGCAGACATAATGAGGAAGGAATGCTTGGTAAGTTTAATAATCACAAGGTATATTGAGGATGAAAGACAAGGGAATGACACAAGCAACTTTAAGCTTGCGTGACTGGGAGGTGGGAGCTTTAACAAAAAGGGAAAAACAGCTAAAAGCCACAAGGGATAGGAAGTTGTGGGGAGCCATGATCACCTATGTCTTAAAGATGTGGTACATAGAAAATTCTAACACCTTTAAAAATGTTTAGGATCTTTACATCATATTGCATAAATAGTTGATGCCGAATAGCCAGCAATGACTTGTGATGGTGGTAGGGATTTCTTATTAGTCTGAACCAAGGCAAATAGGAGTAAAAAGATTGTGTTGCTCTAATTTTTTTTTTTTTTTTTTTTTTTCTTTAGCAATTCTGTAGCATTTATCTTGAAATGTTCTCTAGAAATCTTAGTGAATTGTGAAGATAATTGAAATTATATCAATGAATTCTCTGTTCTAGACTTTCTTTGTTGGAAAGACCTTGGATACATCTGCATGGCCTTGGTGTTTCAAGAGGTAAAAAAATTCTCTTGACTCCTTGGATGATTCTTTAATGTGTTTTTGACTTTACTTTTTGCACTCGATCAAGTATTTTTTTTTTTTTTATCTTCTCAGGACTTTAACAGATTAGACCAAATATCTGAAAGTACATAAATGTCTCTCACTGCATTCATCTGAAAATATTTTTGTGTTTGGTGATTTTTAATGCTCATCATGTCAAATGGATTAATCATTCCAATATTAAAATGGTTTTCCTCATGTGTTTTACATGAAGATTTCTTCATGCATTTCTAACCATTTGTTCTTATTCATTAACATGAGATACCAAATTGTTTTTTTTCTCGTTCATTTCTCTATCTAGTCTCCCGGATTGTGTCTCTCGCCTAGTCTTCCTATCTGAAATTAAATACTGAGGTGGCCAAACTGTTAACTTATCTTGATAATTAACTTATCTTTTCATCCTAAGCAAGGTGGGAATGCTAACAGTGTACAGGGGGGTTACAGTGAGAGAAAAGACTAGGAACAGTGGGTACTGAGGAAAGGATACATTTAAGTTTTTTGAGATTGTAGCTATCATGGGAGCAAGTAAACCAAAAGTAGTTCCACAGGCAGTACTTTGAGTAAAGAAAATGTTGGAGTAGAAGTATTGGTTACATTTAACTATTTCGACAGCAAAAGGGTGGGACCTAGGTGCCAATCTAGTAGCAAAGTTAAGTTCATGTGGTCAGGATAAAAAAAAAAGAACTTAGAACAGTTGTATATAAATGATATTACAGAACTTTTTTTTTTATCTTTCTTTTGCATTCATCCTCCCCACTGTTAATTTGTCTCTTTATTTTTTTTTTTTTTCATAATCATTTCACCCTAAGTCAGGACCACCACTGGTGCACATGGGGATGCAGTAAGAGAAAAAAAAAAACAAGGTACAGAGGATGTTGAAAAAATAAGACGAATGGGAATCAAGTAGATAGAAGATGGCAATTGACATTGCATTTAAACTTTTGGAGATTGTAGCTGTCTGGGAAGCAAGCAAGTGGAAGGGAGTTCCACAAATGGGAAGTGTGAGAAAAACTGTTAGAGTAGAAGTGCAGGTTACATTTAACTATTTCAACAGTAAAAGGGTGGGACCTTGATGCCAGTCTAGTAGCACAGGTAAATACATGTGGTTGGGGTACCGGGGGGGGGGGGGGGACTTGTCAGAGCAGTTTCCATGAAAATACTTATAGAATAGACAGGGAAGCACATTGGTGAGAAAGTGATTGAAGATGAGCTGCTCAGTCAAGATCGATTATATTGCAGATCCTTCTTTTGATTTTTGTCAAGAACCTCAAGATGAATAGCAGGAGCATCCAACCAAATATAGCAACAGTATTCAATGCACAGACCAATGGCAGATTTATATATATATGAGGTTCATTCAATAAATAAGGTTAATTTTTTTGGTATAAGGACTTCTAATATAGATAGAAGCTTACTGTTTTAAAAAAGAATTTCCTTTACTTCGTTTTCGAAGGGATTTATTTTTTTTATTTTTTTTTTATTTTTTTATTTTTTTTTTTTGCAGATTGAAAAAAACTTTGAGAGTTTTGGAGATTAACAAAGATGGCTGACCAAGAAGCATGCTCCAGGATTGAACAGAGGTCAGTTATCAAGTTTTTGGTTGCTGAAGGGTGCAAACCATTTGAAATTCATAGAATGTCAACTGTGTATGGTGCCACATGTTTCAGCCAAAATAATGTCTACAAGTTGGCTAAATTGTTTAAAGAAGGACGGAGCAGTGTTGAGGATGAAGACAGGCCTGGGCAGCCTACAGAAGTGAGGTCTCCTGAGGTGATCGAATCAGTCAATGACTTCATTCAGTCTGACAGAAAGGTGACAGTAGCTGACATTGCAAGGACTTTGAGCCTATCTGTTGGGAAAGCACACAAAATTGTCCATGATGATCTTGCCTACTCAAAGGTCAGCTGCCCGTGGGTGCCAAAGATGCTTACTGCAGAGCACAAACAGAAGAATCGAGTTGTCCCAACAGTGTCTCTCCCACTTACAGCCTAGACCTTGCCACTTCAGACTTTCACCTGTTTGGTCCCTTGAAAGCGTTCACGAGAAGCATGAAGTTTGAAAGTGACAATGAAATCAAAAGTGCTGTGAGCGATTGGCTGAGACATCAGTTTAAAGATTTTTACGCTGAGGGAATACAGAAGCTTGTGCACAGATAGGAAAAGTGTGTGACACTACTAGGAAAATACGTTGAAAAAAAAAAAGTAAGCTTCTATCTCTGTTAGGAGTCTTTATACAGAAAAATTCACCTTATTTATTGAATGACCCTAGTATATACTTTGTTATCCTGGGGAGATGTTTATTTCAACATTTCTATCTGGTAAATGAATTCCCCTTTGTAGAATTTTCAAGTCATTATCTTAATTTCCAGTGTTTTCAACACCCACATCCATTTTGGTCCCCTCTTTTCTTGTTTTGTAATTTCAAGTGAAAAAAGGCTGTGTATGTTTATTTTTGATTTAACACTTCTACTCCCCCAATGACCTCACATTAGTGCATTCAGTTCTTCTTTCTTCCTCTCTCTGTTTAAGCTTTAATAAATCAAGTGCAGACAGTAGGGTGACCAATTTTCAGAACTGGGGTTGAATTGTTGTGGTTAGGGGAGTTGAAAAACACTTTAGTGAGAGGAAGATGTTTTGTAGCCAAAAGATTAAAGTATAAAAAGTGACAGATTAATGGCAGTTGGGGGGGGGGGGGGGTAGTAAGATTAGAAAATAAAAACAGTGAAATTGTCTTTTTATTGGAAAGAATGGAATGGTTGAAAGGCTCTTATTAAAAATAACAAAGATAAGATTGCTTGTCTGTAAAAGAATTGTGAACTTATGAGTTTTTTGTTTTTTTTTCTAAAGTTTCTTTCTACAGAAAGTGAATATAATGTAGGGGGGGGCACTTTTTAAGGAGACATAAAGTTGGGATGTTTTCGGTAGAGTAACCTACTTAGGAAGTTTCAGAAAAATTGATGGCAGGATAAGGTTTAGGAGATAACAAAAAGACACAATTTATTAAGAACTACAAAGGACAGGAGATTGTGGAGAGCCATGATCATCTATGTCCTAAAGCCAGAGTGGCAACCTTTTAGAGAGAGTGGGCCAGAAAGCTATGCAGTGTCTCAGAGATGGGCCATGATATCAAATGTACTATAACAAATTGTTTCGACTTCAGACCATTCTATCCAAAAAGCTGTTGCCTCGGTCTGGAGATTGAAAGAAAAACAAAGTCAATGTTATTTAACCAAGGTTTCTTATTTTGCTGCAGGAATACCAGGATAACAACTAAAACAATCAACCAAAAAATGCAAATTCCTTGCTAGAAACGAAATACAGTTAGAAATGGTGTCTTGTTTAATAAGCCACATGTTTTTGCTTATAAATCTCTACATTTGTCGATGACTGGAGCAAAACATCATCCAGGTGGTCATCACCTGACTTTGTTTTTAAACGACTTTTAGTATATTTCATTTTTGAAAAAAATTTGTTCACAAACATATGTACTTTCAAATAATGATACAATCATTTTTGCATTATTCAATAGACTTTTATGTTTTTCCTTTGGCAAAACACGTTTCTTGGAGAAGTCAGCAGGGGATTTCAAATGGAATTTTGATTTTAAAAATTGTAAGTCAGTTAACTCAAACTGATATTTTTTGGCTGAAATATGTGGCACCATACACAGTTAACATTTTCCTATGAATTTCAAATGGATTGCACCCTTCAGCAATTAAAAATTTGATAATTGATCTCTTTTCAATCCTGGAGCATGCTTCTTGGTCGACCATCTTTGTTAATCTCCAAAACTCTCAAAATTTTTTTTCCAATCTGCAAAAAAAATTAAATCCTTTCGAAAAAGAAAAGGAAAAAATTAAAAAAAAAAAAAGTAAGCTTCTATCTGTATTAGAAGACCTCGTACTGAAAAAGTTACCTTATTTATTGAATGACCCTTGAATTTAAGCAAGGTTCCTTATTTTGCTGCAGGAGTACCAGGATAACAACTAAAACAATCAACCAAAAAATGCAAATTCCTTGCTAGAAACGAAATATTATTTAATAAGACACTTGTTTTTGCTTAAACTTCTCCACATCAGATAAAATGTCAATGACAAATAATAACTCGGAATGGTTACGTCCTGGGTTTGACAGTAAATTGCATCCGGCAGCGAAACCTCTGATTGGGAGGTTGTGAGTAACATGGAACCACCTCTTAATTGCTGTTGTTTCCAGGTCCACCCTGACTCAGAGTGGTAGCACCTGTCAGGGTCCCAGCTATGGGTAAATAGTTAACCCCTCAAACTTGGGTCAAAACACTATTAAAGTATAAAAATAGACTTTTATAGAAAAATATACATGAAGGAAAAAAATTACCATTAATACATTTTTGAATACAAAACTAGAAGATATGTTCAGTTTTCTAAAATAAAAAAATTTTTTCAACAAAATCTGACTAAATCAACTATCTCACTATAACCAAACATTAAAAAAAAATACCTTAACCTCCCCCCCACCTTTTTGTCATTAAATAACCCACAGAGGTGTTGATATGCCATTAAACAAAACTCAGAATTGTTAATTGGAGAGCAGTTCCAATTCCAGTTGGGTTTATATTCACTGCCATGTAAATACTCTTCGGAAAGCTACAACTGCAGGTCTTCTCCCTAGCTATGGGTTAATTAGTAAGACACATATCACTAAATCATTATCTCCCTCCTCCTCCCTTCCATAAAAAAAAAAAAAAATTGTGTATAAAAAAACACATTGGAATAGCAAGTTTCATTACAGTGGGCAAAAAATGCATGGGTAGAAACAAAAGATTATATGAACACAAAATAATTTTTTTGTTTTACAAAATAATACATTAAAAGTGTTGGTTGCCCACTGTAACGACCACAACTTTTACATAAAAAATGCTACTCTGATCAAAGGAGAAAATAATTCACTATGACAAATGTTTAGAGATTGCCTTAATCGCAAGGACATTCACAGTAAATTTGCTCCCTGGCTTTTACATTTCACCATTCCTGGCAGACCTAATATTGCAGTGTAGAATAATACTGACTTACAAAAGTGTTGAAAAGAAAAAGACTCCTAAATGAGTTTGGGTAAAAAAAAAAAAAAATGAAAACTTTCAAAATTTCTAGCATCCGTATCAAATGCATGTGTAGTCCCTCCAACAAACAAATTTAGTCCAATGAAGTTGAGAATGATAAAACATACCACAAGTAAATTTTTTTTCCACTTTGTCATACAATTTTACTAATACTGTTCTTGATATCTAAAAATACGTATCATTATCTCTCTCTCATATCTATATATCCCCCTTGATTAGTGCAGTTAATTTGTACATCGGTAACTATAAAAAAAAAAAGTCAATTTTCAATTACTGTTATCAAACTGAAGAATGCTTTAGTGCTCTAATCAAAGACACATTAATCAAGGAATTTCTGTGTGCATATATATATATATATATATATATATATATATATATAAACAAAAATGCTAATTTTTCTTTTTATATCCTCTTTTTAAAAATCTTTCACCCCCCTCTCACCCTCTGCCATTTTCCCTCTTCAATGTGGATCTGATTCTTTCATTCCTGACCTGTTTTCATTGGTATGAAAAAGTCTCTTCCTTTATAAAGATTATTAAAAACAAATCAATTGAAAAAGCCATAGTAACATCAATTCTTTGGTGTTTATTCTTAAATGTATTTTTGTCTGAGACTCTGAAATGAAAATATTTTCAATAATCATATTTTTCATTTTATTTTTATCCAACATCCTTTCAATTGTTTTTGTCTTCAAATAAAAACAAAAATTATGGCAATTTAGAATAAGAGAATTGAACTTGCATCTAATACCATTTAAAGTTTGCAATTCTCCTTCCATGTTGGTCTTTAAAACCTCAGCCTGTGCGTCTTTCTTTATTTTCCTGTTTTTTTTTTTTTTGTTTCTCTCTTAATCATCCCACTTTGTTGGGCTGGAAGCAGATAATGCTATTTTAGTTGAAGCTGTTTTTGTATTTTCATTATTCCATATCTTTTGTTTGTCATTTTTATTTGCGTTTTATTACAACAATAAAATGTCATCTTTTTGAGATTTTTTTTTCAATTTTCTTTAGTTCAACTCTAATCAAAAGCTGTTTCAAATTCCTGTAATGTGAATTTAAAGGAATATATTTTCAAAAGAATTGTGATAAACAAGCAAAATGATGAGTCTATATTATGCAAAAATGAGAATACCACTGACATCTCATTTTAACTTTTAATGTACAAAATTGCGCAAAAATATCGTTAAATACTAAAGAGTACATTTATTTAATAAAGTTAGCATGGGCTTCAATCACAGCCCCTAGACGACTTTGGAATCTCCTGCAACTCTTCTGGATAGTCTCTTTGTTTAAATTGGTGAATGCTGCCGTCAGTTCATCTCCGCTTTTACAAGGAGTTCTGTTGGTCTCTTGTTCAACTGTGCCTCACACATAATAATCAAAGGAGTTGCAGTTAAGAGCATTAGGTAGCCAATGGAATGGGTGACGTGGTCACAGAAATTGTCTCACAGCTGTGACTGGGTTCTCATCCTTGTGTGGCATGGTGCAGAGTTCTGTTGCCAGACATAGGGTTTTCCAAACTAACAACGCATGTATGAAATTAAAAAAAAATGAAATGACAATTTACCCATATTGCCCTGTATATAGGATATTTAATAATTTACAGATGAGAACTGAGAATAAGGAGGCATTCTGATGGTAAAGCCACCTTCTTATTTTTTTCTTTGGAAACTACAACAGATACATATATACGTAACTGTGTGTTGTTGTTTTTTTTGCTAACGTAGGGCCAGAATTAATATCACACAAGCAAGCTGGGTCCTGCTAGACAAATGATTCATTGTAAAACTGTGATGGTGAAACACACCTATTGCTCAGATAATGGACTCTAACCTCCTATATTAAGAGTTAACAGAAAGTTAGTGGAGGAAGTACTTGGGAAGTTCATGGGAGTTCTATTGAAGTTCAGTAGAACTACTAGAAAGTTGGTATTAGTTGGCAGTTAGCCAAATACTAAGGAGTCAGCTTTCAGTGGAAGATTACCAAGTTCCTAACATTTTGGGTATGTTAAGTTGATTAGCAACCCACATAGCATGATTATAACCTTCAGAGCGAAAACTACTCCACAACAAAAACCTTGCCTTAAAACTTCATAAAGGCAGATGCTCTCTCTGGGGCCAAACCCAGACACTTGCAACAGTGAGTGCACTGAGTGTTGTTGTTGTGTTTTTTTTAATTGAGGCACCATCTTTAAGAAGGTTACTATTCAAGGCTTCAGACCTTACCCTGACCATTTTTATATATGTTGGCCATTGGCTCCTATAATGAGTTCGTCTACCCCTTCAGAGGTTTTAGTTTTCATCCTCGACTAAGAATGTTCGGTTAGATTTTGTGGAGTGATATGCCATGCTTTTCACCAGCAGAAAAGCTAGTTGGGGAGCTGGGTTAGATGCGAACCTCTCATCCATGTAGCAGGTTGTACTGAATTACATGTTACCAGTCAATCAGTTAAGTGCCATAGGTGATACACACTTTGGCCAATCATATCTCGAAAGAGACATGACTGACTGGTCAGAAGATTATCCCGCAGTAGGTTGCCATTGCTTTCTGCAGTAGACTGGTTGCCAGCCAAGGCTATAGAACCCAATCTGTCCTGCCATTTAACTCAAAGCTGGAAGGAGAAGAGATAGATTATATTACATTATTATATTAAGTATAATTAGTTGGGAATCAGTTTATTACTTCATAACAATAGAAAACGAATCTCCCATTTTATGCCCAGTAGAAGTTTTAATGATGTTTCCAACTATTATATTCAGTCAGTCAGTTAAGTGCCATACGTGATACATGCTTTTGGTGATCATATCTCGAAAGAGACATGACTGACTGGTCAGAAGATTATCCCGCAGTAGGTTGCCATTGCTTTCTGCAGTAGACTGGTTGCCAGCCAAGGCTATAGAACCCAATCTGTCCTGTTATTTAACCCATAACTGGAGGGAAGAGACAGATTAATACCCTTTCCCAAGGGTTTTTGCACATAAGTGAATTCAACCTCGCCTCTCTGATTTCTCATTCCGAGCTGATATTCACTGCACCACCCATGCACGTCCTTTTGCCAGTAGCAGGCCTAAATCTGATCTGTAGGGTGCATTATAACACTGGCTGAGCAACTTTTCAGCTCCAAAATACTGTTTTGACATCCACTGTCCCTTTTTGTGAGCAATAAACAAATGTCTACATGATTATGAAAAATTCTGGCATAATAGTGACTCAGTTTTTCACATATCAAATGTCATATGTCATTCATCATTCATTGCCCCATGTGGATGACTGTCAAAAAACACCAAATGTATTGCATGTGTGTAGTAAAATAATGTACTCAAAATTTGTATTGTGTTCATGGTCTTCAAACCGATGCAATATGACAAAAAAAAAATCTCCTGTGTTATTAGTTGGAAAGTTCAGCCTCTACTGCAACATCTACCACTGATGTTATGAACCAACATAATTAAATAGGAAGCCTTATGACTTATTGGCTTGAGGGTTTAACCTCTACTGCTTTACCATTGACCTGTGCCTATGACATCATAGGTCACCATAATAAAATAAGTCATTATTTTTTAAGAGGTTCTTTAGTGTGTGTATATATATATATATATATTTACTCATATACAAGTGAAAGAAAAACCATTGAAAATAATCATACAATTTTGTCAGTGCCTGGTGAGTGGCATATGTGGAACTTGAAGTTGGTCCTAAGATAAGTCTTTTGAACTTCTTATCTTGATAACTGTTGCTCTATTTTTTTTTTATATCGAGCTTGTGTGTTTGTTTGGTATGATAGATATATAATACAACATGACTTGAGGCATAAAGTGACCCTCATGCAGTGTTCGTTTCTATGTCCACGTATATCTAGAAACATCTGACATAACAGAACTCTTCCCTCAAAGATGTAGAGAATATTAAACATGTGTATAATAAAAAGTTGAACTGAAATTAGTTGAACTTTTCAGTTCAACTAATTCCTGTTATTTGAATGCCCATTACCAAATAGACTGTTACTGAACACCTGATTATTGCATGTGTTAGTGAGCGAGAAACTGGTAGTCATGGTTGGTCATGTGTATGCCAGATTATTATAATATATATAAAATACTATTTAGACAGCATATCCAATATAAGGATGTTTGAATGAACACTTAGGTTAGCTAATTATTACTACTACTGTAGTGCTTTGATACTCTCTAGGTCTCTCTCTCTCCATCTCTCTCTCTCTCCCTCCCTCTCTCTCTCCTTCTCTCTCTCCCTCTCTCTCTCTCTCTCTCTCCCTCTCTCCCTCCCTCCCTCCCTCTCTCTCTATCTCTCTCTCTCTCTCTCTCTCTCTCTCTCCTGACATCAGAGTATATATCTACTAACAGTATAGTCCGGCGTTGAAATTCAAATTTCACCAAAAACTGTTTCAAATCTTATTTCTGACTAACAACTTTAGGCTGACAATTTCAGAGTTGTAATATAGAAAATGTAATCTGAAAAAATATTAATAAAAATTTAGTACTTAGCAGTGCTTGATCTTAAAAAATAAAAATCACAACAATAATAATTAAAATTTTTTTATTTCAAATTTTTCATCAAATATCTCTCAACCATAGACATGCATTTAATAAGATCAGTCAGTTAAGTGCCATACGTGATACATGCTTGGGCGATCATGTCTCGAAAGAGATATGACTGACTGGGCAGAAGATTATCCCGCAGTAGGTTGCCATTGCTTTCTGCGGTAGACTGGTTGCCAGCCAAGGCTATAGAACCCAATCTGTCTTGTTATTTAACCCATAACTGGAAGGAATAGATGGATTAATACCTTTCCCAAGGGTATTTGCGCATAAGTGAATGCTATAAATTCAGCTGGAATTTGAACTCGGCTCCCCAGTTTCTCGTTCCGAGTCAATATCCAATGCACTACAACATACTGGGAATAAAGCAATAAATAGGCGTTCAAATTGAGGCCATGTGCCAGATTCAGTTTTACATGAGTCTATTTGCAAAAAAGGTCTGGATAATTATTCATGTGCAATACTAAAGGTCCAAAAAAAGGGGAGGCCATTTTGGGAGTTGCTTAACTAAAGTATACAATAAAGTAAATAGGATTTTTCACTACATTTCTTTGTTATTATCTGATTTTTTTCATTTCTACCCTCATGGCTGAAAAGAAAGATGCTATGAAAGTGGCCAGAGTAATAATGATTCTATTTCCATTTGGGCAATTTGCCTTAAGTGGCAAAACATCTTGCAAGTTTCTTTTTTTTTTTTTTTTTTTTTTTTTTTTTTTTTTTTCTATTTAAAATATGGAGCCAATGAAATGACTGCTTCAAGGAAAGAAAAATATCTTTTTGTGAGGAAAAAAAAAACTGGGCAAAATATCATAAAAATAGCAAGCATTTCTTCACTGTCTGTTTAACAATGACAACAACTGGAGAGTAAACTAAAATTATATAATGCCTTTAAAGAAAACATTTTGACCTAACTTTGAAAATTACTCAGCAAAAATCTATAAAACATAAATTGATGTATGTGTACGGAAAGCAAAATTCAAAAGAAAATTGTCTGACCCACTCGGAAAGAAATCAGTAACTCAAAAATAAATTAAATAACAAAACAAAGAAATAATGAATGTGTAAATTATAAACAACAAACTTAAAAATAGTTTCAAAAATAAGTCTTGGATGATAGACAAAAAAAGCAAACATTGATTATAAAATCATGAAATTTTACAAAGACCTCCAATTTCGAAATAATTTTTTCAAATTTCAGGGAAACACTTTTCTGAAGCCAATAATCTGTTCATTATTTTCTTAAGCTCTCTGTAATTTCTGAAGCTTGTATTCTCTGAAGAGGAAATTTTTACTTACATTATTCTTCTATGTGCCATGTCCCTTCAGGACATAAACGATCATGGCCCTCCATATCTTCCTCTCCCTTGCAGCTCTTAACAACCCTTTCCTGTTCAAACCCTGCTCTGCCATCCATCTACTCAAGTCCGTCAAGTATGTTACATGATACTTTCCTTTGTCTCTCTTCCCTCTATCAGTCCTGTGTGTATCAGATTCTCCAAGCCCTCCTTCCTCACTACATTTCCAAGTAACTTCAACTGTCTTTTTCCCAACAGAATAAAATTGTGCTCATGTACATGCACCTACACATTCTCTTGCTGGCATTAAAGAATTTTTCATTTTTTGTTTTTTGATAAACTAATATTTTGCAATAGCACGTGGTTCTTCAATATGGCAGTGAATGCTGGGCAATATCATGAAAGATAAAGGAAAAACTTGAAGCAACTGAAATGCGGTTCAACAGAATGATGCTGCAGATATCATGGACCGAGTATGTGAGCAATGATGAGGTCTTAGAAATGATGGAAACAAAAAGGAAATTAATACTGAGCATCAGGAAGAGACAGCTGAAGTTCTTGGGACATGCAATGAGGAAGGAGGACTTGGAGAACCTGATGCTAACAGACCAGATAGAGGGGAAAAAGAGACAGGGGAAAGCAGTGGATAACATATTTGAAGGATCTAATCAGGTGGATGATGGAACGAGGGTTGCATGGTGTAACAGGGGGCATGCTAAAAGCCACCAAGGATAAGGAGACGTGGAAAGCCATGACCGCCTACGTCCTGAAGGGACAGGGCGCATAGAAGAAGAATATATATGCCAACTGTTTATAAGAAATTATGTGGTTATAAAGAGGGGGATCAAATCTATATTATAATCAATATATAAACTGATCCCTCGTTTTGTGTCCATGCTAATTTCTATATATTTACTTTCTAGATTTATGCGCTTGAGCAGGTGGATGACAGTACGGGGGTTGCACGGTGTAACAGAAGAAAGCGTGCTAAGAGCCACCAGGGATAGGGAGACGTGGAAAGTCATGATCGCCTACGTCCTGAAGGGACAGGGCGCATAGAAGAAAATGAGTGATTGTACAAATTCTGACACAATCTGTGACCAATATTAAGAAACCTAACTATGAAATTTGTCTGTTAATGTGTTTTCATTTTGCTTTGTTTGTTTTGTCATGAAATTTTGTGATGAGGTGGCAGTTATTGTGCAAGCATGCAGACACATTGTCCAAAATTTGTTATATTTATGAAGGAAGAGTGCTTAATATCAGAGACAAAGCTTTTATAGATATAGATAATATGGGACATAGGGATCAACATTGCATGGTGACTGTCAATTTTATACTTTACATTGTTGATTCCTAAACACTTTTTTTTTTTTTCTATGGGACCCATTTTCAGAATGAATATCTGCTCACTCTTCACCAAATTTTATGTGATAAAAAGTACAGTGAACTTCATAAGGCTTAATTTTCCTACAAATATCAGGTGTACCTTTGGCTAAGTGGTTAGTGTGGGGGTCTTTGAGTGAAAATGTGCATATCCAGAAGGTCACGGATCCTATCTGTGGCTTGTCCCAAAAAAAAAAAAAAAGAAAAAAGGGCAGCAGAGGGACATCCGGAGTCATGAACCGGGTGTGGCCCAACCCCCCTAGAGTGGCAGGAGATAAGGGCCGAAACACTTGCTTGACGGGGGCTTCTCTTCTGAGGACTCTCTGCTGCCACGCTCTCCATGAGTTTCTTTCTACATATAGGCTAGGTATGGATGGAGAAATATTCCTTATCCAATGAAAGACTATTCTTCAAAAAGTGCTCAATACAAAGTAGAGCTAATAATATTTATTCAGAAATTATAACATGAATATGTTATATCACTACAAAAGTAGGTATTTTGTTTTGACATTTCTTGATTTATTTCCAGTTGAAGGGTTTTAAAAGGTTAACAAGCCAAACCCCCTTAATCAGGGAGGCATTGTTGCAAAAAAAAAAAATATATATTATTTGGGCAGCAATCTCTTTTATACAGGTTTTATTAAAAATGACACAAGGTATTATGGTTAAGTTTTTGTTTTGTGATTTTGCTTTTTTTGCAGGGCATAAATTTTCTAAAAATTGTCAATGTTTTTATCCTAGCACTTTTGTCATTAAAAAAAACAGATTTTATTTTCTGCGTAACAGAATGTATGTAGTGTTACGTATGTTTGTAGAGTAGTGTGTATGTTTCATGTTCTGAACATGGTAAGCATGTTGTTAGCATGTTCGTAGTTGATATTTTTTCATTATTTGTAATCCCTTTTTTTGCATGTGGATGATGCTATGATATTTGTGTAGTCAACAAGTATTTTGCAGATAGTTTGGTAGGATTGCAGTCTCTCTCCCACCGGCGCGACGTGGCTTCCCTGTGTCTCTTCTATAAATACTTTCACGGCTTCTTCTCCGATGAACTTAGATCACTAGTGCCCCCTAAATACGTATTTGAACAAGATACTAGATTAGCAACTAGATCCCACCCTTTTACAGTGAAACCGATAAAATGCAGCCGTAACTTCTACTCTAACAGTTTCTTTCCTCACACTTCCCGACTGTGGAATTCTCTTCCAAACTATTGCTTCCCCGACGGCTACAATCTCCAGGAGTTTAAATGTAAGGTCAATACACACCTCCTAACACACTAACCTGCTCCCATTCTATCAAACACTCTTCCCATCTGCCCAACCCTCATCCTTGGTATCCTTACTCATCTGTCACCTTCCTCCTGACATTCCCTATGTCTAACCACTCCTTCTCTTTACCTTCCCCTATGTAGCCCCATGCGCAATAGTGGCAGTGGAATGCCTTGCTTGGGGTGAGATGATTAAAAAAAAAAAAAAAAAGGATCTCCGTATGTGTTTAAATGAGATCAAATTGAGCTCTGTTCTGAGAGATGCTGCATACATCTTCATGTCAATTTCATAATCATGTGGCCAATGTAACTTTTAATGAAACCTGCTTTTTATATATATATTTATTTATGTTAGTGTCAGTAGTTGGGGTTTCTAACAAATGAATATAAAAAAAGTAGATATTTTTAATATATATTTGGCATAAAATGCTTGAAAAAGGTATGAAGCTTTTTTGTTTTTAGCAATGTTCAGTTCTTCCAAGTTTTAGTTTTGTTACCTGATAAATTACTTCAAAGACAGTTTTTACTGTAAATTAAGGAAACAATGACTAGCAAGATAGGAATTAATTTTATCAAGACATTGTTCTCTTAGAATACAAGTTCAAATCATCTAATGAATTTTATTAATCATTTTACTCCAAGCTGTCCTACTGTTTAACCCATAATTGGAGGGAAGAGACTGGTTAATACTTTTCTTGGGGGTATTTGTACGCAAGTGAATGCCATTAATTCAACTGGAATTCGAACTCGGCTCCCTGATTTGTCATTCAGAGTCAATATTGACTGCACCACAATGCACCTTACTTGCCTTGCTTGAGGTAAAAAAAAAAAAAAAAAACAATTTTAATGACTTTTCCAAATTTATAGTAAAGCCAGATTTTTATTGGAGTCATTTTAAGATAGATGCTAAACTGGAAATAATATTACAGAGGTCACTTTTGGGACTGTCCGTCTCTAACTTACTTTAGCACACTGATTAAACAGTCAAATTAAAAGCAAAAATCATTTGACTGTAAACAGTTAACTTTTCCTTTATTTTATTTTTTTAATTCCAGTCAAAGTGACAACAAAAAAGAAATATTAAAATTATTTGATTTGAATGAGACATTTTAAAATCCAAAACTTTCTATATTTCTTTTTTTTTATTTTTTTTATTTTTTTTTATTTTTTATTTTTTATTTTTTTTTTGATGATTGACAATTATTCTTAAATGAACAATTTCATGAATTACTTCAGTGCGTTTCTGCATCCAAAGCCAATACGAAGACTATAAAATACTTTTAAAAAATTATTCTATCTGAAAAAGTTAAGGGATGAAAAGGGATCTAATTTTGTGAGCTTTTTTTTCAAATTGCTGGTCAGCAAATCGCCAATGTGAAAATACTGAGAAAATCTACTTTGCCAGAATTAAAATTAAAGGGACGTAACCTCAAAAGTTTGTAATTAAGTTACTTCCCTTGAAGTTAAGTAATTTCCAAACCATTGTAAAAATCGACATCGTTATTTATTGAAATAAAAATTAACCTGTTGAATAACAATAAAGCTGTATTTCTTTTCAACTTTACTAAATATTATTTTAGGGATTAATGTTTTAATGCTAGTTTTTCATGTTCCGAGTTAATAAAAAGAATCATAATAAGCAGATTAACATTGTATCACGGGCTTTTTTTCTCATTCACTGTTATAGGTATAACATTTACTAGTTAATTTTCTTGTTATATATTGTCTTAGATGTTCTGACTGACTTTATAGCATAAATAAAAAAGTTTTTTGAAAAATCAAATTAAAAAGTGAATATTAAAAATGAATGAGTTTGAAGAATTCAAATAGTGAAAACATTGCTTTAATTTTATTTTCATTAATCATGAAAATTTGACTTGAAACATGTTAGATATTAAGAAAAAAATATATTTGGGGGGGGGGGATTTCAAACACCCAGTGGTACTAACAAAGTTTAAAGAGGCTCTATTGCTGTTATTATTGACTCTGATTTATTCTGTTGAATTGAGATGTGGAACGGTACTGGGCTATAGCATCCAACTCTCACACATGGATCCGAGAAATACCATGGGCACTGAAATGGCCACACCTTCAGGTCAATAGCATTGACTCGTCAGCTAAATTGTGAAAGGGCAATGGAAAGAACTCATCAGCCAGATTGGTGATGAGGAATGCCTCTCCCCAACCTAGTTTTGCCCATAACCTGTCTGGGCATAGAAGCGGTGACTCAGACGTCAACACCTTTACCAGTGGATGGAGGAACTTCTGAATGAGTAGCAGAGGAACTTGAACATCCCTGATGCAGAAGGAACCAGCAACCCATTAAATGTCACCATGAACTACAATGACAACAGAAACAGGAGGGGTGACCACAATGGCACAAAATGTGCTAACTCAATAAATGATTATTATGAAACATTAAGTGATTTTTGTATTTGTATAATATTGTAGATTCTTTGTTGAATATTCTGGATAGTGTTGCCAAAGCAACAATTGGAAAGTCATTATTTCAAACATGACCTTAGTTTTTTTTTTTGTTTTTTTTTTTTTGTTTTTTTCTAATTTCTGGTCTTCATGTATGAAATTCAGATTTAATAACCATTTTTTTATATAAAGAAATGTCTATTAATTGCTGATCATTATTCAAGCAACATTAATCATATGCAAACCCAGTTTAAGCATGGTAAAGAAATGCTCTGTAGTCATAATGACAGGTGTTGATTTTGGTATTTCCAACTGATGTAGGCAACCTATCAATGATTAAACTGTTTATAGAAACTGAAATATCATTTGAGATTGTTTATGATAAGGTTACAAATGATTTTCAAGTTAGATGTTTTATCACTGATACAATCCCAAGCATTTTCTTTATTTAACAACTCGATTTTTTTTTCATACATGGATTTCTTGTATATGTGGAACATTTCAAACTGTTTTTAAAATAAAAAATAAAGGTATTTTTAAATTTTAAAGAAATTGATAGAATAAAATATTTTTTGGTCCTGAGTATGATGGTACCTTGCATTTGTCAGCAAGGCCTCTGATTGGGAGGTTGTGAGGAGCATGGAACCACCTCTTAATTGCTGTTGTTCTCAGGTCCACCCTGACTTGTAGTAACAGCACCTGATAGGGTTCCAGCTATGGGTAAATAGTTAACCCACAAACTGAGGTCAAAACACTATATATATATATATATATATATATATATATATATATATATAGACTTTTATGGAAATATATATGTAAAAATAGACTTTTATGGAAAGAAAAAAAATTACCATAACACATTTTTGTGGAAGTGGGGGTTTATTGCCATAATACATTTTTGAAGGAAAAAAAATATTACCAGCAATGCTTTTTTGAATACAAAACTAGAAGACATTTTCAGTTTTCTAAGATAAAAAAAAAATTAATTTTTCATCAAAATTTGACTAAATTAACCTTCTCATTATAACCTAACATTGAAAAAAAATACCTGAAGACCCTACCTTTTTGGCATTAAATAACCCACAGAGGTGGATATGCCTATCAAACAAAACTCAAAATATTTTTCTGTGAAGAATTTTTAAAATATGTTTTATAAAATACTTTATTTTTCATAAGTAAAATAATTAAATGCTATTTCTTTATGAAAATGTTTCGCATTTGTTAAATTATAAAAGATAACAAATGCTTGCAGGTAAAAAATGTTAATCAGTCCGCATTTAATAACGAATATGCAGCTGTGATTTTATCAATTGCTTTTATAAAGAAATCAATCGGAAATGCACTTTGGATGAAAGGAGGAAATGGATGCAAGTGTCAACCAAAAGAAAATATCTGTAAAGAGAAAATGGATTCCATTTGAAAAAAAAAAAAGTGTTTTTTTTTTTTTTTTTCAGATTTTAGTTTTCTTTTCACTTATTTTGAATTTATTTTTCAGTTTTAAAATCTTTTTGTCCATTTACTCAGTGTTTTCATTACTTTTCATTGAAGCTTATATTAACTAAGACTTTGTTTAAATCAGTAGAACCACCAAAACATAAGAGGTTACAGGGTGTGGAAGAATTAAGAACACAAACATTTAATAATGAACGAGAAAAGGAAAGAGTAATCAGGACAGTAGATAGCGATTGACATTGCATTTAAAGTTGGCTGGAAAGCATGGAACCGGAAGAGAGTTCCACAAGTGAGAAGTGCAACAGAAGAAACCATTAGCATAGAATTTACGGTTACATCTAGCCAGCTCAACTGCAAATCAATGAGACATTTTCACTAATCTAGTACTGCGCTTGCTACACATGAACAAATAGTAGACTTATAAATATGCATGATAATATTCCAGAGAGAAAAATTGACATAGTGAATTTCATCTCTGTTTGATTATAATAATTAATACTTCTATTTAGATATTCTTCAGGTTAGGACCTTCCATCTTAGTTTTTATCTAGTTATATTGCATATGGTGGCTATCTGAGGTTGACCAAAGAAGAAATCTACCAAAATAGATATGTATAAGAAAAACATCAAAATTTTACACTAGGCTTGAAATTCTGTATAATATGAATTGAACCATTGTGATTTTAAAAAAAATAAAATAAAAAAAAAATACAAATGAAAGAACTTAAGATTTTCATCAGGTTTAAAGTTTACTTTTTCTTTTATTATGTTAATGTAAAATCTAGTGTTACAAGATTTTCTGAAATATCTTTTAGTGTGTCACATGTGAAAGATTCCATTAAAGAGATGAATAATCAAACCTTTCCTTGATTTTTTTTATTTTATTTTCCACTGGATTAACAATTTAGACTTAAAGATATTTTTTTCTTTCACTAGATTCTTCTTGAATTGTTTTATTTTTGCAGTTAATGCAAATGTTAACAAAATACTAAAGTATTTTGTATACTTTTTATTATTAGTGGTTACTAAAAAGGCTTTTCAGTTCTGCCTTGGTTTTTGTTTTTCCAGCACCAATGCAAAGTTTATTATATAAAAACTTGACACACCACCTACGTAGATGTCACCACCAAGAAAACAAGATCTTATTTCTGAAAAAGATTGTTTTCATAATTGATTTGGCTGCTATGTATAACGCCTGAGAATTGCTCCTATTTTTAATAAAGCTTTATCAATATTGAATGTCACTGGAGGTGGATGATATATTTATTCTAGTAAATAAGCATGTCAGCTCATTCAACAGCAGTGGTGCAGTTTTAAGACACACAAACGGTGTGTCTTTAGGAGAGAGAGAGCTGGGGAGAGATGTGTTAGCACAGAAAAAAACAATCCTGCCTCTCATTGTACTTTCCCCAAATCCTTGAATTCCTGTTTCAAAGTTCAAGAACTCCGAAAGACGAATCTGAAATACTTAATTTATTTTGATCCTGATCAAGAAGAAGGGATTAGAAATGTAGATTTTGGGAATTAAAATCTATTTTATAAAAAAAAGTTCTGTTTGTCACCAGTAGTCTGTGTGTAACTTTGCATGTGTAGGTTTTATGGGTTAATCATTTCACCCCAAGCAAGGCAGCAAAGCCACTATCATCCATGCTTCAAATATTGCTGTCACAAATGGCCTGGTGCCCCTGCTATTTACCTTGAGCTCTTTAATAAAATCCAAGGAAGAATCAGTAAAATATTATTGATATGGCAGCTCAGCTTCAGTCACTTTCCCACTGCCATAAGGTTGCCTCTCTGTGCCTTTTTTATAGATACTTTTATGGTAATTGTTCGGATGAGCCCTTTGCCATGGTACCTAGACTTTCTGAATTTAAGCGCAGTACTAGACTGGTGTTGGGATCTCACCAATTTACAGTTGAGTTGACAAGATGTAACCATAAATTCTATGTTAAGTTTCTTTTCTCGCATTTTTCAGTTGTGGAACTCCCTTCTGACTCCATGCTTTCCAGGCAACTTTAATCTGGAAAAACTTAAATTCAATGTCAATCACTATCTACTGTCCTCTTGATTACTCTTTCCTCTTCTCACTCATTATTAATGTTTGTGTTCCTAATTCTTCCACACTCTGTACCCATTATGTCTTAGTGGCTTTATTTCCTTAATTGGGGGTATACTGATTTAAAAAATTATAGCAAAAGTATACATGGAACATTGAGAGCCAATACTTATAGAACGAGTCTGGGTCTGTTGAATGCTAAAGGGTTAAATATTTTCTGAAATATTCTACGGAGTTTGTGCATATTTTAATTTGATATGAAAATTGTGACTGAGTCAAGGTTTTTACTGATTTCTGTCTCCCTCTCCTCTTTTTTTTTTTTCATTTGAAAGCAATTTTCCATATCTTTTCTCTCTTATTCTTCTCCTCATAACTTTTATTTTACACCATTGTTATGTATATTCACTCCTTCAACTGGAGGCTCTTGCATTGAACCATATTATTGAATAAGTCATTCTTATGTATATGCTATCAATAATGAAATTGTTGATGAAAGATCTCCTTACCCTGATTTTTGTCTTTTGTTAGTTAGTTTCAGATACAATTTAGTTTTTGTCAACCTATAAAATTCTTTTGGAGCACATTTACCAGAACTTTAAATATTGAGAACAAAAATGTTTTCAATGAATTTTTTGTTTGGGATGAAATTAAATTTTAAATAATTTTATTTTTTTCTGCATGCTTTTTGTTTGATTATTATTTATTTTTTTTTTTCATCCCTCACTCCTGAAAAGCTTGTGCTTGCATTTTTTAAGTAGTTTTAGATTTTTGCAATACTTTCTTTTTTTTTTTTCTTTTTTTTTCTTGTCTTTTTAGTCAATTTAATATTGTCTGTATGACCAATACTACTATCATAAATCCCATAACCCTTTATTGTACCATAAAGGAACCAGATCTACTCCATCTATAGAGCCTAATCTGTCCTATTTTTCCCATAGTTATCGAGAAGAGATTCATACCCTTTCCCAAGGGTATTAGTACAAAGTAAATGTAAAGAACTTGGCTTTCCAATATCTCAGTCCAAGCCACTATCCATTAGTCCACCATGGCCAATATAAATGCCATGAATTATTTAATGCATTCATTGTTTAATTTTTTTTCTTCTTTTGTGTTTTTTTTTTTTTAAAGTAATCTGAAATATTAGATTTGAATAATTATAATCAGATTATTCCTGATTTCATGCAATATTTTTCTATTCATTCTTTAAAACAAGATTTAATGCTTTTGCAATTTGGGGTAAAAATTTTCAGATTTTATCATTTTTAGTTAACTATACTTCAGCTGTCTTATTAGATGTTCATAAATTTAAATGAGCTTTTATCATTTAAATTTATGGATTTCCCAAGGCTGTAAGGGAACGTAATGAAATTCAAGAGATATTTGAACTTGGCTCTTCAATTCCTAAAACTGAACTGCTGTTCATTGCTCCACTGTGTTTCCTACAGTTATCCACCGTAAAAACAAATAAAAATAGAAAAACACTAGTTTAAATAAAATGTAAGGTTTTTTAAAAATATGTTTAAGGAAGTTTTGAATAATTTTTTATTGAATCTTATATTTCTATAATATATACAGAAGTTGTTTTTTTTGTTTTGTTTTTATTTTTATTGTGACAAGATAGAGGTTAATCATGCACAAAGTAAGGTGGTTCCAGCCTGACAGAATAATTTTTTTGTCAATGATTTGAGGCAAAGTTTTACAATACTGGATGCTTTTCTTGTCAGACTCTCATGGTAGTCAAAGTACACTGAGTGTTTTTATAAAATCATCATCTCTGGGATGATTGCCATTCAAAGCTTGAGACCCCATCATTGCTTTATTTTTTTTCTTTTGTGCATGTGAGTGAATATATATATATAATATAATATAATATAATATAATATAATATAATATATATATAATATATATAATATATATATATATTACATGAGTGTTCTTAAACAACAACAAAAAAAAAACGGTAAAATCAGTTATTGTAAATTGCCTTAAGACACCACATGGTAGAAACCTAGGTCACATTACAACTTGTTTACAAATGAAGAAATATATATATAGTTAGTTTTTAGTCATAATTAAATTAAACCAGTACACAGTTGTATTAAAAAGGTGTTAAATACATTTATATTGTAGAACTTTTGAATATTTTTCATTTCAAATGAATATATATATTCTCAGATGGAGTATAGCCATAGACGTGACAAAATTAATAAATGAGACCAAAGGAAAAACTACTTAGCCAACACGTTTCATCCTCTGAGGGATTTTATCAAGGCAATGTAGGATTTATTATGCTGCAAATGTTTAGATAGGCAGGACAAACCCAGGATAAGATTGGTAAATAATCCGGGATAAGATTGGTAAATAATCCAGGAGGATCCTAATAATATCGTTCAAATATTAAAACTGATCCAATAGAGAACTCAATGTAAATTATTTTATTTTACAGAGCAGATATTATTTATTTATCTGAATTTTTATATTATATTTATTTTATCTGAATTTACAGATAAATATATATATATATATATAGAGAGAGAGAGAGAGGGAGGTGTGGATGTCATTGGTTTATCAAGGTTTGTAAATTTGAGAATGTTCATGTTTATCAGGTTTCAAAGGTCAGTCAAAACATGAGACTGTCTCAATGTGTTCGAATTCAACATCTGTAGAAAAGTAAAGTGTGCAAGTAATGTTCAAATGTTTTTTTTTTAATATTGTTTGTGTTGTGATTAGGTTTTCATGGTATGAGCTGGATGTTTGTGCTGTACATATTCAAAGGTTGAAGTGATGAATTTCATCATTTTCTTTTGATTTTTTTTCGACATATTTATAGTTGTATATGTTAGCTTGGGAAAGTAGTAACTCTTTCACAAAAGGAGAGATTGGCAAAAAAACTTTCTTCTTTGGGTAGGTATTGGGCATTACAAATTCTTAATGCTCTTAAGTAGAAATCTTTAAGTATATCAGATTTAATTTTAGAAGAGTGGTTTGAATAGAAGTTGATCTGGTTGTTTTTGTTGGTAGCTTTTCTGTAAATGTCAAAGTTGAGTTCACTATTGTTTTCATGCAACATGATACCTACCGAAAGAAGAAACACAGAAAAAACACATGCAAGAACCTCCAGTATTCTTATCAGTTCATCCACAATGCAAAAAAAAAAGCACAAAGAATGCACGACCACAGCAAAAATAACATTCTTCACAATAATGAATTAAACAAAAACGGATACAAAACACTACCTACCAACTTCATAAAATCCTCTATGCAAAACAACTCTATATCTAAATAACATCCAAACAGTCACAACCACTTCCAAAACTGTGACGTATATAATCGGAACTAAAAACACCAATAACAATAATAATTCAGAACCAAACACATTTAAAATAGATTGCCAAAACTGTTCCTGGAGAAACATGTAGAAATTTTTAAAATCTCTACAAACAGAAAAGGGATGTCATAAATTATCAATTTAACAGATACACAAGTCATAAAGGAAATATATTCAGACCACAAATTTAATCTAAAAGATGCCACACTCATCCAAAGAGAAAGTAATTTACTCAGAAGGAAAATCCTTGAGTCCTACCATCGAATATTATCAAAATATCAATCTATGATCAGTTTTTTTCCAATCTCTTCTTTACTGAAGGAATTATTGCTTACCCAAGTCAACATACGCATCACATATGAAAAATCGAAGAGTGAATTGTTGAGTGAAAATTGGACTCTGTCTTTTGATATAAATTATATATGTATTGATTTGTGAAATTACTGTTCTATATAATAGGCATTTGTTTTTTATATTGCAAAAAGACTAGTAAGGTTAGGAGGTTATGGAGAGCTGTGATAACTTAGGTCCTGAAGGGGCATGGCATGTAAAAGAAATGATAAACTTTATGATTCTCTTAATTTGACTAAATACTATCATTTAACTTTCAATACTCAAAACCTCCAAGTTATCTTTTTTTGGAGGGGAAATTTGTATTGGATTTTAAACAAAACGAAACTCTTTTTTTCAGTTGGCCTTGTGACATTTTTACTGTTAAAAAAAAAAAAAAAAATTTCAGTACCTTTGCTATATTAACACATCACTCGATAAATCCCGGGTCTAACTAATAAATCAACAACTTTTAGGTAAAATTCGACTTTATTCATTAACATAGTCTCCTTCTAGGGTGATACACTAATTCCAACACTTCTCTAACAATTCAATGCCTTTTTCATGGAACAATTGTCTTTGGTCTCAAAATATGCCTCAGTTTCCGATATCACTTCTTCATTGGAGCCAAATCTCTTTCCCAGGTCTGCAAACAGCCAGTAGTCACTGGGTTTCCAGATCTGGAGAATATAGTGCGTGTAGAAGCAATTTTAAGTGCAATTCATGTAGTTTTGTCATTGTTGCGATTGACTTGTGACACAGTGCGTTGTCTCAGTAAAAGATCACATTTTTTCTTTTTCATATGTGGCCTTTTTTTTTTTTTTAAATTTATTTTTTATTTATTTATTTTTTTTCCCCTTCAAATGCACCAATAATGTTATATTCACTATTGATGGTTCTTCCTTTCATAAGGTAATTGATGAACAAAATACAGAGGCCAAAACCTTGCCTGCTGATGTTTGCATCTTTGGTCACTTTGGATGGCTTTCACCTGATGCTGTCCACTCAGCTGACTACCGATTTGACTCTGGAGTGAAGTGGTGGATCCATGTTTCATCCATTGTCACATATTTATGCAAAAACTCCTTGTTGCGTTGAAACAGTTGCAAACAACACTCTGAATCGTAAACACATTGTTGCTTTTGGATCGACCGTGAGCAAATGTGGCACCAAATTTGAACACGGCTTTCTCATTGACAAATGTTCATGCAAAATAGTAAATACACTGCCTTCTGATATGTTCAACTCTATCTCACGCAACTTCAATTTACAATCAGGCAAAACGAGTTTGTGAATTTTTGGGGTGTTATCCGAGACAACTGCTGATTTTGGGTGACCTGAGCATTTTGCATCGTTTGTGTCTGTACAACTGCATGTAAAGTCAGCATACCACCTCTTGACTGTTTCCAATGAAGCAGAGTCCTGTAAGAAATGTCAGATAATTTTTATAGAACAAGGCTTTATAGCCTCTAGATGGATATTGGTGTACTATCATCATTTAGTTTTGATCCAAGAATAGATTTTCTTTAGACACATGCAAGTAATCAATCAGTATTTCAGGGAGACATTTTGGGAGCCTTTTATTGTTACAATTATAGAAAATGATCAAATAAACAAGTTTTTAAAGTTATTTATACTATTTACATTGTTTGGACTATATTGTCTTACAACATTTCGGTCGTTGCACACTTCGGCCTTCTTCTGTGGATATATGAAGGAATTTCAACCCAAACCCTTTTAATCCACAAAGAGTCAATTGTTCTAGTTCCACATCACAAAGAACACATGGCCCAGTGGATAAGTGTTTGTTTGAAGTAATCCAATGAGTTGGGAGTTCAGTAACAGGTCACAGCAGAGGTAAACAAAATCCTTGGAGATTTGAGTTACTAAAGGAAAATAACTGAAACTGAGATATCCAGAAGAGGCATGGCACATAGAACTAGAACAACCTAACCCTATGGACTAAATTTTAGTTTAAAATTCAAACTAGTATTACCTGAAGAAGGATGGAGTGTACAATGGTTGAATAATCTAAATAGTTGTTGTGGAGTAGTTTTCGCACTGAAGGTTATAATTGTGCTATGTCGGTTGCTAATCAACTTAATGCAACCAAAATGTTAGGAACTTGGTAATCTTCCACTATAAGCTGACTCCTTAGTATTTGGCTAACTATCGACTAATATCAACTGCCTAGTAGTTCTACTGAACTCTAATAGAACTCTCTAGAACTTCTAAGAACTTCTCGAGTTAACTTCCTGTTAACTCTTATTAATATAGGAGGGAGAGTTCATTATCTGAGGAATAGGTGTGTTTCACCATAACATTAGTATAAATAGTTACAATACCTCATCTTGGAAATGTAGCCTGATGTTTTTATGGTTGCGGGAATGTGAAAAATGAGCTGGAGTTACAAAACTGAACTTGATTGTTTCTTAACTATGAAATAAGAAGCTTATCTCTTGTTGATTTGCATATTCACTCTTAATAATCTCATCACTTAAGAATTCAGCCATTTTACAATGTTGTCATTTCTCTGGTTTTTCTTTATGCATGCACATCAGGTTTTACGACAAATATTTTCACTGAAGCCAAACTTAAAGGAAAATCTTAAAATAGATTAAAAATAAGTCACCAGTCCCCCCCCCCCGGTTTTTCTTTTTAATACCCCCCACTTTTTTTTAATCATTTCATTCCAAGCAAGGCAATAAAGTCACTATGACACAAGTTACTGAATGTTAAAGAATTTGAGAAAAAAGCGCTATTAAGAAGAGAGAACAATAAAAGGACAGGAATTCAGCTGACAGAAGATAATACTTGACATTGTATTTAAATTTCTTTTAAAATCCTGAGGAAAAGTAAAATTTAACTTTTTTTTTTTTTTTTTTTTTTTTAAATCCTAAAAAAAAAAAATTAATTTAATTTTTAAGTCATTTTAATAGAACATTAACTTTTAAATGTATTTTAATTTTCAATATTTTTAAAACAGTTTTTTTTTATAAAGATATATATATCTTTAAAAATAAAACTTATATATATTTCTTTTATCAGAAATCTGAATGTTGTCATCTCATGATTTAGGTTGTATAAATCTTTTTTTTTTTTTTTTTTGTAGAGGCAGATTTTTTAACATGAGGCCATGCTGGAAAAAAGAACGACCACCAGGTAAGCTGTTTTCATTATTTATTATTACCTCAATGATTTTTTCCTATAAGCCCATCACTTTGTCTTTCACTGGTGATAATGTCTGTCAAATATCTGGCCATATTGTCAGAAGACCATGATAAGAAAAGAAAAAGTGAATTTTTTGATATTTTTCTCAGCAAAACGAAATCAAAGCCCACTCAAGGTAGAGGGTTACTGAATGAGATTTTTATAATACTTTAAAGGAAAAGTAGCAAGAAGTTCATATGAAGATATATAAGATAGATAATACTTGACTTTAGGCTTGAAGGTCATGGCTATAGTGATCAAAGAAGAGTATCTTTACAGTCTGTTTCATAAAGTAACAATTTTGGAAAAGAATTTGTATGAGTGGAACTTACTCCTTACAAATGGAATAAGGGAATGAAGGTGAATCGACTAAGAAATGTAGCTTGTCTTAACATTTATCATGAAAATAGCAATAAAATAGCAACGTTGTTTGTGGGGAAAGTTATTGTGGGGGAGGGGGGTGAATAATTGTATTTAAGAACTACTTTACTTACTTTGGTACATTTATTTATTTTATTTTTTTAAAAATCATCTCACCCCAAGCAAGACATTCTACTACCACTGTTGCGCGGGGGGTTACATAGACGAAAGTGATGAGAAAGAGGGGTTAGTTATAGGTAATGTCAGGAGGAGGGTAATAGACGAATGGAGATACCAAGGATGGGGGTGGAGTAGATAAAAAGAGCTTAAGAGAATGGATGTGAGTTAGTGAGATAAATGTCTATTGACCTTACATTTCAATTTCTGGAGATTGTAGCTGTCGGGAAATCAAGTATATGGAAGGGAATTCCACAGGCGGGATGTGCGATAAAAGAAGCTCTTAGGGAAGAAATTGCAGTTACATTTTATCGGTTTCGCTGTAAAAGTGTGGGACCTAGTTGCTAATCTAGTAGCTCGTGTAAATTCATACCTCGGAGGCACCAGTGATTTAAGTTCATTGGAGCAAAAGCTGTAAAAGTATTTATAGAAGGGGCACAGGGAATCCATATCATGCCGGTGAGATAGACTGCAGCCGAGCTGCCAAGTCGGTATTGATCACATTACAGATTCTCTGTTGGATTTTGTCAAGAACCCTGAGGTGACTAGCAGGGGCACCTGACCAGATGTGGCAGCAGTATTCAGTACACGGGCGGATGGTAGATTTATATATGTGCAGGATAGATTCATTTACCTTGTCATAAAATCGTTTTTCTTTTTAGATTTCTTATTCCTTTTATCTTCACCTCTTTCAGGGCATTGTTGTGTGTCACTCTGTTTCAGTTACTAGATAAGGAACTAAATGCTATTTTCATGATGTCAATCTAAACAAGTTTAAATTTCTGGAACTATTTCAATTCCTTGTAGCCAAGCCCAGTTTATATTAAAAGCAAATTTTCTGAATTTCAACCCATTCTTCAAAATTAGAAAATAAAATAAAATTGATTTCTATATTACAAACTTTGTACATATGTGTTGTGGAGTAATTTTAGCACTAAGTTATTTTCATACTATGTCGGTTGTTAATCGACGTGACACACCCAAAATGTTAGGAACTTGGTAATTTTCCACTGAAAGCTGAATCCTTAATATTCGGCTAACTGCCGACTGATATCAACTGCCTAGTTGTTCTACTGAATTCCAATAGAACTCTCTAGAAGTTCTAAGAACTCTTATGAACGTCCCAAGAACTTCATTATTTATTGTACTGAAGTACAAATGTGGCACAAGGCCTAATACGGGGATGGGGAAGGCTGGTCATCAACTGTCCTATATTTAACTTAGCTATTCACTTTCGTTGACCCTGACACGCTAACAATAACCTTTCACCATAAAACCACATTTTATCTTACCATTCTTACCACGTCCACCATAATACCTCAGGTTCTCTATGTAGTCCTACTTAACTCCCATATGTACAATGTTCAGTGGAGGGCATGGGCAGAAATAACAACATTTAAAATCCCCAATGATTTTATACAATGAAAATAAGCTATGTACAAGAAACTAAACAAAATCATATTAGTAATAAAAGCCCCCCACTACTCTAATATTGTGACAGCAAAATCACTTCCCCGGACGAAATATAATGCGTGGCTTTAGAAGTATAATACCATATATCCGATCAGCAATTACTCACACAATCACTCACACATTTAAACATCATAACAAAAACGAAAAGCACACTTGAAAAATAACGAAAGACGACACGCATCCACCGGAGAACTAACATTGTTGAACACCTAAAGTGGGAAGGGATGGGGGATTAAACTAAAGAAAAATAGGGGGCGAAAAAGAAAAAGGGGGCCAATGAGCAATCATAACCTAGCTAAGTTAACAATGAAGCAAAAAACAGAAAAAAATCAAAGTTTCCCTACACTAACCTAACAGGGACGGGGTGCACATGTTCAGCCCAGCACACCCAATATCCTGATGCCTAACCAGCATCAAACAACCACTCCAGGTCAGCACCTTTCACTCGACAGAATCGCGCAAGACTCACCCACCTTTTGCCAAATTCAGATGGAGTGAGTCGTTTCCTTTCCGTCCTGATCTTGACTTTAAGCTGATGCTTAAAGAACAAGATCAGTTGGGAAGAGGTAAACTTCTCATCACCATAGAATTCCTTCTGTCGCGTCGTCCAAATCACGATTCGCATAACACCTAGTAAGCAAAAGAGCACATAGTGCTCAGCCCTAGATAACGGAGGTATGACACCGCTACAAACAGAACTAGCCTCAAGGACAAAGAACTTTCCACGCAGCATACGAACCATGAGGTCTTCAAGAAACTTACACAACGGAGCAACAACACTGCAGTGGAAGAAGGCATGATCGACGGTTTCCGTCGTCAGCCCACAACGCACGCAGGTTGATTTTGGTGTTAGGTCCGCTGCATGAAGCCTCTTGCCTACCCAGAGAGCCTTTCGAATCATCAGCCAGGTGAGTGATGCCTCATCGTTAGTGAGACATTTCAACCCAGGCGCCCAAGGCCATATGGAGCGAGCCTCCTGCTTCGTAAGCCCGAGCTCGCCAATCAGTTCATCTTGAACGGCCCCCCTAACTAAAACCCGATATAATGCCCTAAGAGACAACGATTGGGCGTTGGAGAGGCCATCCGTAGCCCGCAAGAGAAACTGGAGAGCCAAACGACATTCTTTATAGAAGGAGCACTCGCCACGAGGAGTACGGCCGGCCTCCTCCTCCGACAAATGCACACTTCTCAGGGATGGAAAGTTTTTATGGACGTCCTCTTGAATGAGGGCGCCGTTCTCATCCTCCAGCATACACATTCGATCCAGGAATCTAATGCGAAGCGTGTGTTGACGAATCTCAACGCTAGGCATGCCCAGACCGCCCTCAGATGGATGCAGGCAACAGATCTCGCGACGTACCTTGGGAGACTTGCCTTCTCCCCAAAGGAAGGAGAACAAGAACTGAATTAAACCCAAACGAATGGCACACGGGAGAGGAAGTACCGAGAGTCGGTAAAGGAGAATCGGGTAGATGTGCGAGGCACATACTTCCGCCCTCCCCTTTAAGGAGAGCTTCCTCCGAGTCCACAGACGAACTGCGCCCTCGGCCTTCTCTCGAACCTCCGACCAATTCATTTCCAACTGGAGATCAGGACCGAAAAAGACGCCGAGAATCTTGATCGGCCCGTCCGTCCAGAGGAAAGGTCCGGGAAGAGAAACTCCCTTCCACGCACCCAATCGCAAGCCAACAGACTTATCGCGATTGATCTTGGCCCCTGTCACCGTCTCATAACATCTGATTTCTTTGCTGACTTCGTCAATCTCGGCTTTGCTCGACACAAAAACCGAAACGTCGTCAGCATAGGCGGAGTACCTGGCCGAGGTGGTAGCACCAGGTACGGAAATTCCGCGAAGGACCGGATTCGCCTTTAACTTGCGAAGGAATGGCTCCAACGCAAGAACGTACAGCAAAGGCGAAAGTGGACAACCTTGACGAATGGAGCGAGATAAAGTGAAGGGCTTCGATCTTACCCCATTCACTTCCACCAGCGCACCGGGGGACTCATACAGCAGTCGGATCCAGGAGCGAAAGTACGGCCCGAAACCGGCGGCGGAAAGGACAGACTCCAAGAAACGATGGTCAACCCTATCGAAAGCCTTGGACTGATCCAAATTGATCAGCGCGGCTTCGGTGTCGGTTTTCTCGATGATCAGGCGTACCAAATGAAGGTTGTCCTGAATAGTCCTGCCCTTCACAGCACAAGTCTGCTCGGGGCCAATCAGACTAGAGAGGACAGCCTGCAAACGGCCGGCCAAGATCTTGGCAAAAATCTTTAAGTCAGTATTTAACATCGTTAAAGGCCGATAATTATCTATGCCACCCCCACCGCTCTTGCTCTTGCGAAGCAACTTGATTACACCCCTGGTGAAGCGACGAGGTATAGACCCCTGCTTCATCCAGTTGTTATAAACAGCAGAGGAACAAGAACGGACGACTGCCTCAAGTACAGTTCGTAGGGAAGACCATCCAAACCTGGAGTTTTGTCCCGGCCAACCAATTTCAGCGCATCCCAGATTTCCGACTCTGTTATGGGCCCCTCGCACCTAGCCGCTTCAGCCGCCGAGAGGCGGGGAAAGTCAGCCAAATAGGTGTCGAACTGAGCAGAGCTCAGACCGGGCTCCCTGGTGAAAAGATCCTGGAAGTAATCCCGAAAAGCTCCACATATACCCACGTCTGTAGTCACGGTACGACCATCCGGCAATGTGATGTCCTTGATATGCCGATTGGCTGCTTGCCTAGCTTCCTCTGCACGCAATTCTGCGGCCATATTCGTTGCCTCAGAAGACATTCTTTTTAACCTAGCCCTAACTACCAGAGCTTGATCCTTCTTGATAGCCAAGGAGGCCAGCTCGGCCCTAGCTAAGGCTATGTCCCCACTATTACGGGATTTAACTGCCCGATCAACTTTTTCTCTAACGTCGATTGCGCCGCTAAATTAGCTAAGTTGAGCCGACGGCTATAGTCGGCAGCAAACGACCTAATTTTGGATTTAAGTGTATCCCACCACTTATTCCCAACCACAGCCCCCGTCAGTTCCCGCTTTAGTGTTAGTAAAAGCTGGTGCTGGAAATCTTGGCTATCAAATAATGACGCGTTCAATTTCCAGTAGCCAGCCAACTTAACCTTAGGCTTATCTAAGTTTACGCGAACCCGGACGAGCCTATGATCCGTGTAAACTATGGAATGGAAACTTGGACAACCTAAGAGCCCTACGTCGACTCTCCTAACTAGGACTCGGTCGAGGTAGCTTGCGCGTACCTTCGAATCCGAGCTGCCCCTATTAGTCCAAGTCCACACTACCTCCCGGGGGTGTTCATTTCGGTATTTATCGACAAGATCATTCCTGTCGATAAATTCCCGAAATGGTTTCACATCCGGGTTGTTAGTACCCGATCTTTCTCCTATACGATCCTTCTCAGGGTCAAGGACGGCATTCCAATCCCCCGCTAAAATTACCCGCCTCGATGTTCCAAAGAACGACTCGAGCTGCCGAAACAAAGCAGGACACTCCGCATGGACATTGGGCGCATAAACCCCAATGAGGCGAAAAGACTTCTCCTTTATGGTAATATCCAGCACACAAATCCTGCCCGCTGGATCCGCGAAGACAAGCGTACACGCCGCACCCAAAGACTTGCTCACTAGCCAGGAAACACCTCTAGAACGACCATCAAAACATGCTGAATAGAGATCGTAATCCCTAGACAGTATGCCCTCATAGTCGCCAGTAAAAAACCGGGTCTCCTGCAAACAACAAACATCCACCCCGAGGCGCTGGAGGTCATGAAGGAGTCTCACCCTCCGAGACTCTGACCTCAGCCCCCGGGCATTCACGCTTGCTAACCAGAGAGCCATTATGATCCTTAATTAGGGTTGGGGTCCTGGACAGAACATGGTCGGGGAAAGGATGCCGACAGCCTCTCCCATTGACCCATGGCCCATCTCATTCTTGATGGTGCCGTCAGAGGAGACGCCGCCAACATCCCAGGGAAAGGTTAGTTTTAGCGCCCTATAGAGGGAGGGGTGAACTAAAACCGGGACCCGTCCAGAACAGAATTTTTCAAGGTTAGTGAGTTTCTCTGATTTTGTTGTGATGATGGGTGGAATCATAGGAATTGCTTTGGCAGCCTCCTCTACCATGCCCCAAGTCTGCCGCGCCCCTGACCCAGTGCGAATGACTGTTAATAGCCTCTGAGCTTTGGGGAAATTTCTTGGTAGTTCGATATCTTTGTCACTACACTTTTTCATCGACAAAAGTGCCTTCAGCTGCTTTATTCTATTCCCGAAATTTTTGGCTCTTTCGGCCTGGGCCGGGGAGATGCGGCAGATGTCCTCCCCTTGCCTGTAAGGCAGCTTTGTTGGTTTTTTCTTTTGGGCCTCCATATCTTCTGAGGAAAGACTTCTTTGTCTTTTGGATGGAGGGGGCATCTGTTTCGGGGGAGAGGGACAGGGAGAGAGGCATGGAGAAACACGAAAATAGTTGATGATTGGGCTGGGGTCTCGACTACGAGGGGACGGTTTACGGGGAGTGGGTTGAGTTGAGTTGAGAGGAATGAATTTTTTTGCCCGATTTTTTCTTTTGAGGGGAGGACGGGGCAGAGGCCGAGGGGCGAGGTGGACGATGAGCCAGTTGATTCTTCAACTCCTCTGATGGGCGAAAAGGCCGTTTTTCTAATTGTTTCTTTAGCTCTTTTATCTTCTGCGTCTTCTCATACCCAGGGTCGAATGCTTTTTTTAGCTCTTCAAGTTTCGGAGCCGACCAGGCCGAGGCATCGCCCTTCTTGCTGGTGGAGGGAGTGGGGCTGTTTGTGCCTTTCGTCTTAGGGGTATCTGGGGACCGAGGTTCCGCTGCTTGGCGCTTCCCCCTGGCCCTGCCAACAACCAGCCACTCCCCCTTTTCCTTCTCCGAGGCCGCACTAGCAGTTGGCGAAGGTTTTTCGGGGGGTGAGGGAACTTTTTTGTTCCCAACCGGGGTAACTGCCGCACCGGTCCTGGGTATTGGCATGCCCACTACGGGCGAGACGGATGTAACAGGAGCGGCCAGAGGGGGATTTTGGTCGATTGGAGCCTGGCTTCCAGAGGCCTTCTTCTCTGGGCAGGAGGAGGAGAGGTGACCAGTCTCTCCACACCTCCAGCATTTTGGTTTGCGGCCGGACACCATCACCGGCAAGCTCAGGCCCCCTACGTCAAGACAGTTGGGGATGGTCTTGAAGGTCTCCTGGTCGATCATCATATCGAAAGACCATCCCCCGTTCAGGTCATCGCAGGAGGCATCTAAAATTTGGCCAAACTGCGAAAAGTAGGCAGCCAGATGCTCCCCGATGACCTGAGGAGGAACCTCATACACTGCTACCTTGGTCCTTTGTTTGCCATCATACATAATTCTAAATATAAGCTCTTTTGTTGATATGTCTTCAATCGCCAATTTTAGGCACTCTTCTGGCGTAGGTAGTAGTATGTCCCACAAGAAGAAGCGCGCCCCTTTAATTATTCTTAAGGGCTTATACCCCTTTGACTGCAGTGTTTTCAACACTGTGTCTTTCGTGCTGCGACAAATTTTGCGCGTACGCTTGTCCACCACGAAGACTGACACTATTCTTTTTTCAATCTTCTTTAATTCTTGGGGATCCTCCAAGAGCCCACCTTCTACGACAAGGTGTGCGTAGCTCTTAGCTCTCTCCAAGAACTCCGTCAGATTGATCTTGACTTTCGGAGGGGACTTCCAGCCACAGGGCGATTCCCCGGCCTCAGCATCTTTCATTGTCTCGTCTTGCGTCTTTTGAGGTTTTTCTTTGTTATTCGCCTCCTTTTGGCCATTCTCGGCCATTGGTGTCTCTTTCATTATTTCTTTTTCCTTTTCATCTTTCCCAGGAAGTGGGGGAAAATCCTCATCAGTTTTATCAGGAGGCCCCTTCCAGGGGGGGTCAAAACTTAGTTTTTTCTTTATTGACCGACTATTGTCGGCCATTTTAAGGTTTTAGCACGCCAACAAAAAATTTTTGTATTTGTCCACCACACTTAAATTAAACGTATGGGAAAGGGTGGGAAATGGGAGTAACTTGGGGAAAACAAATAAAAATAAAAAATACTATCACAAAATAGAAACAAAGAGGACAAAAACTTTTCAAACAACGAACCCCGAAGGATTTAAAATTTCCCAATAAAATGGCCAGTAACGGCAAACAATTCACACGCCTGGCAAAAACTAGCCTTTAGCGGCCAAAAATTAAACTTTTACCAAACTAAGAACTAGTCTTAGCCGACAAAAAGTCTAGCCTCTTGAGAGGTTAAAAAATCAACGAAAAATAAATATATACAAAAATAAACTTTACCAGTTACGATAAACTAATTACACAAAGAAATTTAAAGAAAATAAAACAAACAGAAACACGGAGAGTTGCCTAAACGGCTACTCCCGACAAAGAAAATAGGGGGAGGGGCTAAAATTAAATTTAAGTGGTTTAACTAAACTTTACAAAATAAAAAAATAAATTTAAACAACGATTAAACTTTACAAATGTACAATTAAATTAAATACACAAAGAAAACAAATACAAACAAACAAAAAGAAAACGAAAAGTCTCCTAACGGCGACTTCCGCAAAAGAAAAACTGGGGAAGGGCTGAAAAAAAAGAAAAGTTAAAGTGGAAGAAAAATAAAAATCAGCTAATTCTTCAGATTCTGGACAAAAAGGGACAGTTAAAAAAATATAAATATGGCACTTAAGGCCAAACAGATACTGAAAAAAAAATAAAAATAAAAATAAACTCAAAACGGTCGACCTAAATAAAAACAAATATGGCCGCCAAAAATACGAAAATAAAAACAAAAAAGCTAGAAGAATAAAAAGAAAAGAACAAAGTAAATAAACGAAAAAGAAAATAAATAAAAATAAACTTAGCTCAACAAAAAGGTCTTTTTTGTTAAATAAACAGTCCAAATAAGTGAATCACAGTTTTTTTTTAAACAAAAAGTGTCTGACGCTCGCCAAAACAAGGTCGGAGAAAATGACAACAAACGTCAAAATCTTCTCAAGAACTTCATTATTTATTGTACAGAAGTACAAATGCGGCACAAGGCCTAATACGGGGATGGGGGAAGGCTGGTCATCAACTGTCCTATATTTAACTTAGCTATTCACTTTCGTTGACCCTGACACGCTAACAATAACCTTTCACCATAAAACCACATTTTTACTTACCACTCTTACCACGTCCACCATAATACCTCAGCTGCTCTATGTAGTCCTACTTAACTCCCATATGTACAATGTTCAGTGGAGGGCATGGGCAGAAATAACAACATTTAAAATTCCCCAATGATTTTATACAATGAAAGTAAGATATGTACAAGAAACTAAACAAAATCATATTAGTAATAAAAGCCCCCCACTACTCTAATATTGTGACAGCAAAATCACTTCCCCGGACGAAACATAATGCGTGGCTTTATAAATATAATACCATATGTCCGATCAGCAATCACTCACACAATCACTCACAGATTTAAACATCATAACAAAAAACGAAAAACACACTTGAAAAATAACGAAAGTCGCCACGCATCCACCGGGGAACTAACATTGTTGAACACCTAAGGTGGGAAGGGAAGGGGGGTTAAACTAAAGAAAAATAGGGGACGAAAAAGAAAAGGGGGCCAATGAGCAATCATAACCTAGCTAAGTTAACATTGAAGCCAAAAACAGAAAAATCAAACTTTCCCTACACTAACCTAACAGGGACGGGGTGCACATGTTCTGCCCAGCACACCCAATATCCTGATGCCTAACCGGCATCAAACAACCACTCCAGGTCAGCACCTTTCACTCGACAGAATCGCGCAAGACTCACCCACCTTTTGCCAAATTCAGATGGAGTGAGTCGTTTCCTTTCCGTCCTGATCTTGACTTTAAGCTGATGCTTAAAGAACAAGATCAGTTGGGAAGAGGTAAACTTCTCATCACCATAGAATTCCTTCTGTCGCGTCGTCCAAATCACGACTCGCATAACACCTAGCAAGCAAAAGAGCACATAGTGCTCAGCCCTAGATAACGGAGGCACGACATTGCTACAAACAGAACTAGCCTCAAGGACAAAGAACTTTCCACGCAGCATACGAACCATGAGGTCTTCAAGAAACTTACACAACGGGGCAACAACACTGCAGTGGAAGAAGGCATGATCGACGGTTTCCGTCGTCAGCCCACAACGCACGCAGGTTGATTTCGGAGTTAGGCCCGCTGCATGAAGCCTCTTGCCTACCCAGAGAGCCTTTCGTATCATCAGCCAGGTGAGTGATGCCTCATCGTTAGTGAGACATTTCAACCCAGGCGCCCAAGGCCATATGGAGCGAGCCTCCTGCTTCGTAAGCCCGAGCTCGCCAATCAGTTCAT
The DNA here is from genome assembly GCA_037127315.1 of Ascarosepion bandense. Classification (NCBI taxonomy): domain Eukaryota; kingdom Metazoa; phylum Mollusca; class Cephalopoda; order Sepiida; family Sepiidae; genus Ascarosepion; species Ascarosepion bandense. The sequence goes on along the minus strand of JBBBDQ010000501.1, from coordinate 7,207,717 downwards.
CTTGAACGGCCCCCCTAACTAAAACCCGATATAATGCCCTAAGAGACAACGATTGGGCGTTGGAGAGGCCATCCGTAGCCCGCAAGAGAAACTGGAGAGCCAAACGACATTCTTTATAGAAGGAGCACTCGCCACGAGGAGTACGGCCGGCCTCCTCCTCCGACAAATGCACACTTCTCAGGGATGGAAAGTTTTTATGGACGTCCTCTTGAATGAGGGCGCCGTTCTCATCCTCCAGCATACACATTCGATCCAGGAATCTAATGCGAAGCGTGTGTTGACGAATCTCAACGCTAGGCATGCCCAGACCGCCCTCAGATGGATGCAGGCAACAGATCTCGCGACGTACCTTGGGAGACTTGCCTTCTCCCCAAAGGAAGGAGAACAAGAACTGAATTAAACCCAAACGAATGGCACACGGGAGAGGAAGTACCGAGAGTCGGTAAAGGAGAATCGGGTAGATGTGCGAGGCACATACTTCCGCCCTCCCCTTTAAGGAGAGCTTCCTCCGAGTCCACAGACGAACTGCGCCCTCGGCCTTCTCTCGAACCTCCGACCAATTCATTTCCAACTGGAGATCAGGACCGAAAAAGACGCCGAGAATCTTGATCGGCCCGTCCGTCCAGAGGAAAGGTCCGGGAAGAGAAACTCCCTTCCACGCACCCAATCGCAAGCCAACAGACTTATCGCGATTGATCTTGGCCCCTGTCACCGTCTCATAACATCTGATTTCTTTGCTGACTTCGTCAATCTCGGCTTTGCTCGACACAAAAACCGAAACGTCGTCAGCATAGGCGGAGTACCTGGCCGAGGTGGTAGCACCAGGTACGGAAATTCCGCGAAGGACCGGATTCGCCTTTAACTTGCGAAGGAATGGCTCCAACGCAAGAACGTACAGCAAAGGCGAAAGTGGACAACCTTGACGAATGGAGCGAGATAAAGTGAAGGGCTTCGATCTTACCCCATTCACTTCCACCAGCGCACCGGGGGACTCATACAGCAGTCGGATCCAGGAGCGAAAGTACGGCCCGAAACCGGCGGCGGAAAGGACAGACTCCAAGAAACGATGGTCAACCCTATCGAAAGCCTTGGACTGATCCAAATTGATCAGCGCGGCTTCGGTGTCGGTTTTCTCGATGATCAGGCGTACCAAATGAAGGTTGTCCTGAATAGTCCTGCCCTTCACAGCACAAGTCTGCTCGGGGCCAATCAGACTAGAGAGGACAGCCTGCAAACGGCCGGCCAAGATCTTGGCAAAAATCTTTAAGTCAGTATTTAACATCGTTAAAGGCCGATAATTATCTATGCCACCTCCACCGCTCTTGCTCTTGCGAAGCAACTTGATTACACCCCTGGTGAAGCGACGAGGTATAGACCCCTGCTTCATCCAGTTGTTATAAACAGCAGAGGAACAAGAACGGACGACTGCCTCAAGTACAGTTCGTAGGGAAGACCATCCAAACCTGGAGTTTTGTCCCGGCCAACCAATTTCAGCGCATCCCAGATTTCCGACTCTGTTATGGGCCCCTCGCACCTAGCCGCTTCAGCCGCCGAGAGGCGGGGAAAGTCAGCCAAATAGGTGTCGAACTGAGCAGAGCTCAGACCGGGCTCCCTGGTGAAAAGATCCTGGAAGTAATCCCGAAAAGCTCCACATATACCCACGTCTGTAGTCACGGTACGACCATCCGGCAATGTGATGTCCTTGATATGCCGATTGGCTGCTTGCCTAGCTTCCTCTGCACGCAATTCTGCGGCCATATTCGTTGCCTCAGAAGACATTCTTTTTAACCTAGCCCTAACTACCAGAGCTTGATCCTTCTTGATAGCCAAGGAGGCCAGCTCGGCCCTAGCTAAGGCTATGTCCCCACTATTACGGGATTTAACTGCCCGATCAACTTTTTCTCTAACGTCGATTGCGCCGCTAAATTAGCTAAGTTGAGCCGACGGCTATAGTCGGCAGCAAACGACCTAATTTTGGATTTAAGTGTATCCCACCACTTATTCCCAACCACAGCCCCCGTCAGTTCCCGCTTTAGTGTTAGTAAAAGCTGGTGCTGGAAATCTTGGCTATCAAATAATGACGCGTTCAATTTCCAGTAGCCAGCCAACTTAACCTTAGGCTTATCTAAGTTTACGCGAACCCGGACGAGCCTATGATCCGTGTAAACTATGGAATGGAAACTTGGACAACCTAAGAGCCCTACGTCGACTCTCCTAACTAGGACTCGGTCGAGGTAGCTTGCGCGTACCTTCGAATCCGAGCTGCCCCTATTAGTCCAAGTCCACACTACCTCCCGGGGGTGTTCATTTCGGTATTTATCGACAAGATCATTCCTGTCGATAAATTCCCGAAATGGTTTCACATCCGGGTTGTTAGTACCCGATCTTTCTCCTATACGATCCTTCTCAGGGTCAAGGACGGCATTCCAATCCCCCGCTAAAATTACCCGCCTCGATGTTCCAAAGAACGACTCGAGCTGCCGAAACAAAGCAGGACACTCCGCATGGACATTGGGCGCATAAACCCCAATGAGGCGAAAAGACTTCTCCTTTATGGTAATATCCAGCACACAAATCCTGCCCGCTGGATCCGCGAAGACAAGCGTACACGCCGCACCCAAAGACTTGCTCACTAGCCAGGAAACACCTCTAGAACCGACCATCAAAACATGCTGAATAGAGATCGTAATCCCTAGACAGTATGCCCTCATAGTCGCCAGTAAAAAACCGGGTCTCCTGCAAACAACAAACATCCACCCCGAGGCGCTGGAGGTCATGAAGGAGTCTCACCCTCCGAGACTCTGACCTCAGCCCCCGGGCATTCACGCTTGCTAACCAGAGAGCCATTATGATCCTTAATTAGGGTTGGGGTCCTGGACAGAACATGGTCGGGGAAAGGATGCCGACAGCCTCTCCCATTGACCCATGGCCCATCTCATTCTTGATGGTGCCGTCAGAGGAGACGCCGCCAACATCCCAGGGAAAGGTTAGTTTTAGCGCCCTATAGAGGGAGGGGTGAACTAAAACCGGGACCCGTCCAGAACAGAATTTTTCAAGGTTAGTGAGTTTCTCTGATTTTGTTGTGATGATGGGTGGAATCATAGGAATTGCTTTGGCAGCCTCCTCTACCATGCCCCAAGTCTGCCGCGCCCCTGACCCAGTGCGAATGACTGTTAATAGCCTCTGAGCTTTGGGGAAATTTCTTGGTAGTTCGATATCTTTGTCACTACACTTTTTCATCGACAAAAGTGCCTTCAGCTGCTTTATTCTATTCCCGAAATTTTTGGCTCTTTCGGCCTGGGCCGGGGAGATGCGGCAGATGTCCTCCCCTTGCCTGTAAGGCAGCTTTGTTGGTTTTTTCTTTTGGGCCTCCATATCTTCTGAGGAAAGACTTCTTTGTCTTTTGGATGGAGGGGGCATCTGTTTCGGGGGAGAGGGACAGGGAGAGAGGCATGGAGAAACACGAAAATAGTTGATGATTGGGCTGGGGTCTCGACTACGAGGGGACGGTTTACGGGGAGTGGGTTGAGTTGAGTTGAGAGGAATGAATTTTTTTGCCCGATTTTTTCTTTTGAGGGGAGGACGGGGCAGAGGCCGAGGGGCGAGGTGGACGATGAGCCAGTTGATTCTTCAACTCCTCTGATGGGCGAAAAGGCCGTTTTTCTAATTGTTTCTTTAGCTCTTTTATCTTCTGCGTCTTCTCATACCCAGGGTCGAATGCTTTTTTTAGCTCTTCAAGTTTCGGAGCCGACCAGGCCGAGGCATCGCCCTTCTTGCTGGTGGAGGGAGTGGGGCTGTTTGTGCCTTTCGTCTTAGGGGTATCTGGGGACCGAGGTTCCGCTGCTTGGCGCTTCCCCCTGGCCCTGCCAACAACCAGCCACTCCCCCTTTTCCTTCTCCGAGGCCGCACTAGCAGTTGGCGAAGGTTTTTCGGGGGGTGAGGGAACTTTTTGTTCCCAACCGGGGTAACTGCCGCACCGGTCCTGGGTATTGGCATGCCCACTACGGGCGAGACGGATGTAACAGGAGCGGCCAGAGGGGGATTTTGGTCGATTGGAGCCTGGCTTCCAGAGGCCTTCTTCTCTGGGCAGGAGGAGGAGAGGTGACCAGTCTCTCCACACCTCCAGCATTTTGGTTTGCGGCCGGACACCATCACCGGCAAGCTCAGGCCCCCTACGTCAAGACAGTTGGGGATGGTCTTGAAGGTCTCCTGGTCGATCATCATATCGAAAGACCATCCCCCGTTCAGGTCATCGCAGGAGGCATCTAAAATTTGGCCAAACTGCGAAAAGTAGGCAGCCAGATGCTCCCCGATGACCTGAGGAGGAACCTCATACACTGCTACCTTGGTCCTTTGTTTGCCATCATACATAATTCTAAATATAAGCTCTTTTGTTGATATGTCTTCAATCGCCAATTTTAGGCACTCTTCTGGCGTAGGTAGTAGTATGTCCCACAAGAAGAAGCGCGCCCCTTTAATTATTCTTAAGGGCTTATACCCCTTTGACTGCAGTGTTTTCAACACTGTGTCTTTCGTGCTGCGACAAATTTTGCGCGTACGCTTGTCCACCACGAAGACTGACACTATTCTTTTTTCAATCTTCTTTAATTCTTGGGGATCCTCCAAGAGCCCACCTTCTACGACAAGGTGTGCGTAGCTCTTAGCTCTCTCCAAGAACTCCGTCAGATTGATCTTGACTTTCGGAGGGGACTTCCAGCCACAGGGCGATTCCCCGGCCTCAGCATCTTTCATTGTCTCGTCTTGCGTCTTTTGAGGTTTTTCTTTGTTATTCGCCTCCTTTTGGCCATTCTCGGCCATTGGTGTCTCTTTCATTATTTCTTTTTCCTTTTCATCTTTCCCAGGAAGTGGGGGAAAATCCTCATCAGTTTTATCAGGAGGCCCCTTCCAGGGGGGGGTCAAAACTTAGTTTTTTCTTTATTGACCGACTATTGTCGGCCATTTTAAGGTTTTAGCACGCCAACAAAAAATTTTTGTATTTGTCCACCACACTTAAATTAAACGTATGGGAAAGGGTGGGAAATGGGAGTAACTTGGGGAAAACAAATAAAAATAAAAAATACTATCACAAAATAGAAACAAAGAGGACAAAAACTTTTCAAACAACGAACCCCGAAGGATTTAAAATTTCCCAATAAAATGGCCAGTAACGGCAAACAATTCACACGCCTGGCAAAAACTAGCCTTTAGCGGCCAAAAATTAAACTTTTACCAAACTAAGAACTAGTCTTAGCCGACAAAAAGTCTAGCCTCTTGAGAGGTTAAAAAATCAACGAAAAATAAATATATACAAAAATAAACTTTACCAGTTACGATAAACTAATTACACAAAGAAATTTAAAGAAAATAAAACAAACAGAAACACGGAGAGTTGCCTAAACGGCTACTCCCGACAAAGAAAATAGGGGGAGGGGCTAAAATTAAATTTAAGTGGTTTAACTAAACTTTACAAAATAAAAAAATAAATTTAAACAACGATTAAACTTTACAAATGTACAATTAAATTAAATACACAAAGAAAACAAATACAAACAAATACAAACAAACAAAAAGAAAACGAAAAGTCTCCTAACGGCGACTTCCGCAAAAGAAAAACTGGGGAAGGGCTGAAAAAAAAGAAAAGTTAAAGTGGAAGAAAAATAAAAATCAGCTAATTCTTCAGATTCTGGACAAAAAGGGACAGTTAAAAAAATATAAATATGGCACTTAAGGCCAAACAGATACTGAAAAAAAAATAAAAATAAAAATAAACTCAAAACGGTCGACCTAAATAAAAACAAATATGGCCGCCAAAAATACGAAAATAAAAACAAAAAAGCTAGAAGAATAAAAAGAAAAGAACAAAGTAAATAAACGAAAAAGAAAATAAATAAAAATAAACTTAGCTCAACAAAAAGGTCTTTTTTGTTAAATAAACAGTCCAAATAAGTGAATCACAGTTTTTTTTAAACAAAAAGTGTCTGACGCTCGCCAAAACAAGGTCGGAGAAAATGACAACAAACGTCAAAATCTTCTCAAGAACTTCTTGAGTTAACTTCCTGTTAACTCTTATTAATATAAGAGGAAGAGTCCATTATCTGAGGAATAGGTGTGTTTCACCATAACATTAATATAAGAGGAAGAGTCCATTATCTGAGGAATAGGTGTGTTTCACTATAACAATATGTTGTTGCTGTTTATTTTTTATATTTATTTATTTATTTATTTTTTTTTTTCTGTGGGGAAAACAAAACATCACAGCTAAGGAGCTGGCACCTGTCCTGATTCTCAGCTATAGATTTGAGTGAGGCCAACTAGAACACCGGGATCAACTGTGTGCAAATATTAAAGAAACTTGGAAGCATGCTGCTCTTTCCGATGATTGCTTTTAAGGATTTTTTTTTTCTCTCTATACTTATGCAAGTGATTTTTCTTTAAAATTCTGTTCTCGTGTTTGATGGAACCAGTCACTCAAGGTGATGTCACATAAACGATCAAACTGAAATTTTTGTGTGTGTGTTTTTTTTTTTTCATTAGACACACTTCAATATTCTTTCCCCTATGGAGAAAGATACCTTATTTAATGTTGACTGCTTTGCCTTTATTACAAGATCCTTCAGAATTTTCAGTTTTCTTTTCACTGTGTCCTATATAAAAAAAACCGTGGTGTTATCACTCTCCCTCTCTCTTTATATATATATATATATATATATATAAAACCACGTATTGGTCAGTCATATTATTAGACTAGTAAACAGTTGTATCACAAAGTGCTCAATACACATTTAAAGAAATAATTAAGAAAAACATGTAGAGCTTTGAAATATTCTAATTAAGATTAGTTGATTATTTTACCATCGTTTCAAACTTTCGTTATCTTCAGGCATTATAGATTAACTGATTGTCTAATGCTTTTTTCAATGCTTAACAAAGTTTAAAGTAAGGGAGAAGTTAGTCAAGATGAGCAAAATATTTTCAAACTTCCATCTGGGTTTGTATGCACCCAAAATGTATACACCTGGACGTTATTTGGAACTTTTTATTTATAACCTTTCTCATTCTGGAAATGATACAAAAGCCAACTTATCTTCTTGGCACAATTTGCAAACATCACCACCATTGAAAGGTCCGGCCTTTCTTAATATACCCCAAGTTACATAAGGATCTTTGCCATTATTTTTTTTTTTTTTAATTTACACATGTGGTTGGTTAGTTTTTAAGACATTTCTAGCTGAAATGTTGACTTGATTATACCATCATTTTTTAAAAATTGGCTTCAGTACTCCCTACATATATTTTCTCTGTCCGCTTGTATCATGTACTTCTGTTTTTTATGTGTGTGTTGTGGTGCAGTGGATATCGGCTCGGAACGAGAAATCAGGGAGCCGAGTTCAAATTCCAGTTCAATTCATTGCATTCACTTATGTGCAAATACCCTTGGGAAAGGTAATAATCCGTCTCTTCCTTCCAGTTATGGGTTAAATAACAGGACAGATTGGGTTCTATAGCCTTGGCTGGCAACCAGTCTACCGCAGAAAGCAATGGCAACCTACTGTGGGATAATCTTCTGCCCAGTCAGTCATGTCTCTTTCGAGACATAATCGCCCAAGCGTGTATCACGTATGGCACTTAACTGACTGACTGACTCCCTACATATATTTTTCTCTGTCCATTTTTATCTTGTAATTTTTTTTTGTATATCACTCTTTTTTTTTTTACAAAGTCTGTCAAGTGGGCATTTGCTTTTATCTCTGCAGTTACATTTTTCATTAACGATATTTTGCAGCATGTTATTTTTTAAATTCTTGGTGTTTTGTCTCATGTAATTTTACATAAACAGGCAAAACTTGACGTAGTAAATCATCGCCATTTTGTACACTTAATTTCATCTATGCATATTGTTTGCATTTGATTTTGTCAATTACACAGTATAGTAGGGTCAGTTGGACACTATATGTGAGAAAAAGAGCACCTTGATGCAATTCACTTCACCAGAAATTTGGAGACAACATGCTGTACTTATTGGTATCCATATGCGAATCTCTAATACAAACATTTCAGTGTGTTTGGCTGCTCAAGTGCTTTCAGATTGTACTGCTGCCCTGGGTCAAGAGAGTGACTGCTAGGGACCCCATGTCTGGCAACGGGACTCTGCACCATGCCACACAAGCAGAACAACCCAGTCAAGGCTGTTAGACAATTTCTTTGACCACATTATCACTTTCGCCTGGCCACTGAATTCATTGGACTGCAACTCCCTTGATGATTATGTGTGGAGCACGGTTAAGGGAGAGACAAACAAAATTCCTTGTAATACCAAAAATGAACTGAAGGCAAAAATTATGGCAGTATTCACCAACTTAAACAAGGAGACCATTCAGAAGAGATGCAGGAGATTCCAAAGTTGTCTGGAGGCTGTGGTTGAAGCCAGTGGCAATTTTAATGAAAATATTTTGTGTAACTTTGGTAAATATATCAAAATGGGATGTCAGTGTTATTTTCATTTTTGCATAATTTTAGATGACAATTTATCCATCTCGTGTGTGTGTCTGTGTGTGATATTTCTGTGATGAATGCAGTCATTCTTGAGTCCTTCTCAGTGATTGGAAAATTATAAAACTTTTGGTTTTCATACAGTTATTCATTCAATTCATGGCTCAAGAGCCTTTCAAGGTAGTGTTACTGAATGCAGTTGTAAGGGCATAAAGGGAGAAAGTAAGAAGTGCCTATTTTTAATTTTTTAATCAATTCACCCCAAGCAAGGTGTGGTTGGAGAACTAAAGGAAAAATCAAATAAAGAAAAAAATAACTGTCAGCAGAATGTAAAGAAATCCAAAAGAAAAAAAAAAGAGAGATGGCTGCTCATAAGGTGAGTATTTAAGAACATTTTTGCATTTATGAGATCTTGCAGTTAAGATAAAAATTCACAATCATTGAAAAGAATATAAAACTTGCATTAACTTTGTTTTCCAGAGAACATTATAGCAAATTGATCCTCCATTTTGAAACCACTCGCCAGTCCGGCATTATTACCACTTGTAAATTTGTTGATTATCAATATTTTTTTACTTTTTTCAATGCAATCTTATGGATTAAACCCTAAACTTTCTGACTGATATAAAAAATTAGTAAAAATTTCAACATTAAACAATTTTGCTGGGGGGGGGGGGGTTGTTTTTCATACAAATATTTTATAGTAAATCGATTCTGTGCAATTAACTCACAAGCAGCATATTCAACAACTGAATCCTTTGTGAAACTTTTGAACAAAGCCATTTTTGGAGTTTCGGAGGAAGATGCAATCGTAAGAACTGAAGAAAAATTGAAAAAACGAGCAATAACTCGTCCCAAAAAACCAAAACAAAGCAACCCCAACACGAGTTGGCTTCAAAATGGAGGATCGATTTAATGTAACGTTGTATGAGAAACTGAGCCCCCACCACCCCCAATTGTTTAAATATCGAAATTTTTCCAAATGTTTTTGATAATCGGAAACTTTATGTAATAATCTATAAGACTGCACTGAATAAAATAAAAAAATGAAAAACAACAAATTTAGAGATGGTGGTAGTCTCCTTCAGGTCTGCCCTCATATTTTCTTACACTCAAAAACCCTCCTTGCATCTTAGTGGCTTTATTGCCTTGCTTGCAGTGAAATGATTAAAAATGTAGATAAACTGCCCTAGTGCTGTGATGAACATGTTAGCTATGCTGATATCTAAGAAAACAAAATGTATATCTGCAAGTCCATTCTTTTTTTTCTTCATACCTGAATTGATTAGAAATCTGATAATTTCCAAAGGTACACTTTTCCTTGACTGTGTCTGCACACATTGAATAAATGTGTTTGTGTAAACACAAATCCAAAAGCACATTGTTTTCTTTTCTATCCTCTTTTTCTCTGCCTTATTTTGCTTTGTTGTTGCCTGTTGAGAAAATAGATGTTTGCAATCAATACTTCATGTCTTGACTTGATCTCTAATATACACTGCAAGGCCAAAAGAAAAAGAAAGGTCTTAATTACAAATGTAGCGTACACTCTTATTTATCTTGCCTTCTTTAGTAAGACTTTTTTTTAAAGTGAAATCAATGCCAAGCAGACTATAGATCCAAAGTAAAACAAAAAAAAAAGAGAGATCTTTATTCAGATTCTCACAAAATTTAACTGAAATAAAAACTTGTTTGAATAATGACAGAACTTGTCAACAAGAGTTCAGTTGTATTCTCTGTTCTTGATGTGACAAATCACAAATCTTGGGATTCTATGAGCCATGAAACAAATCTTTATAGTTATTTACTTTTCAAGAACCAACTCTCTTATCCAGTAGACTAGGGGTTGGCAACTCATTCAACACCATGGGCCAGATTGAGTTATAATGACAGGGTCGGCTGGGGATGTTGCAGGCCAGCCGAAGGCCATTAATAAAAAAATTAAGGAAAATTACATATGCAGACCCCTGTCAACTTGAATATTTAAAACCATAATGAAAATAAACATTAAGAAATCAGAAAAAGAAATGAAAATTAAAAATTAAAAAACACCTAACAAAAATTACTTTTCCTCAAGGAACGTCAAAATACATCAAAGTGAAAAAAATCAACCAAAGTGAAATGGATGAAGTTATATGTGTAGGTTTGAAACTGTTATTGAAAATTGTACCACAAACGAACCACACACATACACACACATCAAACAAAAAAAAAAAAACAGATATACCCATACATACGAGTACAAATAGTTGCAAACGTATACACTTATGTATAAGATAAGAATATGGCCCATTGAAAGATTCCAGCAACTTACATAGGGTAGGTGGCAGGGGTAAGCGATGGGGGGGTTGCTGTTGGAGGAATGAAATTGAAAGCCGACTGAGACATTGTTCCTTTGAAGGTATCCTCGCCTAATGTCTCACTGATTGGTTGGTCAAATCGATTTTGTTTTGTTTATTTTTCATTTTTGATCCAGAAATGGATGTGATTGGGTTTTGGTCGTGGTTTTGTGGTCATAGTATTCAAATTTGGTTGGGTGGATCAGAGGAAGATAACAGCAGGCCTTTTGTTGAATTCAGAAGCCTTCTCATGTTAAAAATAGTCATTGGTAATCAGGCTCACGAGCGGGTCAAAATGCCTTTGCGGGCCATAGATTGCCAACCCTTGCACTAGACCATTGCCCTGGACAGACATTGTTTATTATTCTGTTGGAATTGCCTTGAAAAATCAACTTTGTCTAACAAAACTCTTAAGCAACCCAAAATCAAAAATGATTTGTCTTTATCATTTATGGTTGTAAGTAGTATAGAGCACTCGGTAAAAAAAAGAAGTAAATTTAAATGTAACTGTCACTTTTATTTGAACAGTTTCTTGCACTTCTCAGCTGTCAAACTCTCTTCCATATAGTTGCTTCCCAGATTGTTAGAATCTTCAAAAATTTAAATGCAGCATCAGTTATGAAAATAACACTGACATCCCATCTTCTTGAATCCCGTTCATCTTTTGTCCTTTCATCAATCCTCCCTGTACCTAGTCTTTTCTCTCACTGTAACCCCCTGTGCACTAGTGGCAGTCCCACCTTGCTTAAAGTTGAAATAAAATGCAATTTTAACTGCTATCTTCTATCTTCTTGAATCCCGTTCATCTTTTATCCTTTCATCAATCCTCCCTGTACCCAGTCTTTTCTCTCACTGTAAACCCCCTGTGCACTAGTGGCAGTCCCGCTTTACTTGAGGTGAAATTATTAAAAAAAAAAAAAAATGAAATAACTGACCTCCAATAATCTGAAATAAATTTCATGAATATTCATGACCTTAAATATTCATTTGATTCTTATGTAATTACTTAACTCCGATTAGTTTTTTTTATGACTGATTAACAACTACTCAAGCTTGTGATTTATCATTTAAAGGTTCTTTGCAAACCACCTTTGTCTTACAAGTCTACCTTTCTCGTATAGCGAAACAACTCACCGATTTTGAGTGTTGAGTCATTGTACTTTTCAAAAATGAATATCCGACATGGGGATTGGCAAATCATGCAGAAATTCTTCCTGAATTTTTCAGTTACATCAGTCATCACCAGTTTTCAGTGGTTGTCTCATGTCTTTCTGAACTTGTCGCTTGTTTTACTGGGCATTCTCTGCAATAAAAGCATCCTTTAAAATTCATAATAAATATTTTTTGATCCATTTGTGCATTTTTGCATGCCTGCCTACTTCGGTTATTATAAACCAGTAACTATTGGTGAGAAAAAAATCATTTTTTATTTATTTTAAGAAATTAGTTGCTTTTAAAATAAAAATAAAAAATAAAAAAATTATAATAATAGCATTTTAAATAAAGTTTGGAATTGTCCACAAATTTCTAACCATTTGTTTCAAACTAATGTTTTATTGTCATTTGGAAAATATTGATTTTTATTCCTGCTTCTTGGACAATTCATTGGTGGAAAATGGAGTCTTAAAACTAAAATTCTTGTCTGGCATTTTAACTGAACTAGAATAAATGCCATTTGTTATGTAATTTATGGTGGAATTGTTAATTCTTGATCTGAATGTTCTTTTTTAATTCAGTCGTCTTGGGTTTGATGATAAACTACATCCAGCAGCAAGACCTTTGATTGGGAGGTTTTAAGAAATGCCGAGCCATCTTTTAATTGGTGTTGTTCCCAGGTTCACCTGTGGACAAATAGAGAGCTCCTCAAAAAAAAAAAAAAATAACAAAGTACAGATTTAAAAAAAAAAAAAATGAATAAAATAAATTACCAACAATAGATTTTTTTACAAAAAGAAAACAATTTTAAGTTCCATATTAAATGAACCATAAGGTGTAAATGACATAAAACAAACAATTCTTCACAAATAGTTTGTTTCTATGTTGTAATTTGTAGTGGACGAAGGCGTCCATTACTAATTTAAGTTTACGAGTCGACTCGACGTAACCTTAGTCATGAAATAAAACAGGCAATAAGAAAGAACGAGAAGGCGAAGGTAACCAGAAAAACAATATATTAACAAAGGTTACATAGGGTTGAGAGCATGCATAAGTAAGTAAAATTAAGGAAAGAGAAGTTCTTTTTCTAGCTGAAAGAAAGGTTTGTACAATCGTTAAGATTTAACAATCGTCAAGAGTTCAAAGTTCAAATCCTTGATGAAATTATTCAGACAGAAAACAAGGTTCTGTGTCTGTGTGTGCGTTGAGTAGAGAGAGAGAGAGAGAGACTTACATACGAATGTAGTAGTCTTAGGCAGTCTGTGGATTTCTACTGACGAAGGTTGGAAAAATTGTGAATTTATGTGTAGAAAGTTATTTTATGTAAGGTCCAATTTGAATGAAAGTTAATGTGCATAGTGTTAATGTCGGTGAGAAGAAAAATAAAAATATTTGCGCCACTAATTGCTACCCGCAATTAGTGCGCGTGTATTTGTGTGAGTTAGGGAGACATGTCTGCTCTTGTCCGGAACAAAATCCTAACTAGCGTACCACGTGACATTCCCCGTTTTTATTGGCATTCGTTTACGCGGGAAACTAAGTTATCACATGAACGCTGAATCACCATGTATGTGTGCGTGTGTGTGGGTGTCAATGTATCAAACCCCACAAATTCAACCCTTTCATTAGAAGCTGACTCAGTTGTACATGGTCTTTGTTTCAGAGTGAATGTATATATATATATATATATATGTGTGTGTGCATTTTTTTTCTCAAGCAAGGCAGGAAAACTACTGGTACACAGAGGGTTACAGTGAGATAAGACTTGGTACAGGGAATATTGAAGAAACGACAAGACAAAATGAGATTCAAGAAGATAGAAGATGGTAATTGATGTTGCATTTAAATTTTTAAAGATTGCAGCTATCAGGGAAACGACTACATGGAAGGGAGTTCCATAAGCAGGAAGTGTGAGAAAAGAAAACTGGTTTTACTTCTATTTACATTGACTTTATCTGGTAAGACTGATTCACTCAAGTGTTTGAATATGTTTAAAGAGCAGAAAAAAAAAAGTCTATTCATTGAGCAAAAATGCTTACCTGAATAGAGAATTCGACCGGAAAGAATCCTTTTATTGACCAAAAGAAAATCTCAAGTCGAGACACAGGATAATTAATTAAAGATGGATATTGTCACGGCTATCTAATTGATATGAAAATGACAGGGGTATTAGTACTGAATAATTTCACTGGAATGTATCGATAAGGCAGGATTCAGTCATGAGAAATCTTATTTGGTTTGATGATTGCAGTTATTTTTTTAATTCAGACTTACATTAAGACTTGTTGATTATGTCAATAATTGCTTGATTACAAATCTTGTAACCTTTTTGCTGTTTCTCTCTCTCAGCATAACTCTTCTTTCTTGATTCTTTTTTCTTCCTTTCTTCCTTTCTTCCTTTCTTCATTTCTTTTGCTTTTTTTTTCTGCCTCTCTATTTTATTTGTCCAAATCTTTCCATTTGTTAGCATTTCTTTTTATACTTTCACACTTTCCATTCTTGATTTCATTATTTTTTATTGCTGTAAATGTTATTTTTAGTTGGTAGACATGTTTGAGTTGACAGCTTTTGTTTTATGTGTGTATTTGTTTCTTAAACTATAAAGTAAAAAAAAGAAAAAAGAAAAAAAGACAACCTGCCTAGTTTTAGATGTTCTACTAAAGAAAGATTATACCTCCACCAGGAATCAAAACTGTTTCTGTTTTTTAAAATGTGCTTTTGCCAAGTCTGTCATGGATGCCATATTGATAATGCATGGTTTGAATTACTTGTTTAAGACATCCACGTCTTATTGGGACTTCTAAATTCAGTTTCATACTGGAAAAATAAACAAGAATTTATGAAGTGATCTTTTATCCAACATTATTTCTTATTGTATACATTATTTTTAATGAATACACGCATTTGATTTGACACTCCTGTTTTTTTTATCATTTTCTTAAAAAGTTAAATTAGTTACAACTGGCTTGATTAAGAATTTCTACTAAAGCAAAAGAAAGTGCCTCTCGACAGGAATAATCAAATCTGTATCCCTCTTTTTTCCTCAGTAAAACCATTTCTATAACGGAAAAGTACCATTACCAATTTGGCTGCGGAAAGCCATCAAGATATTTAATTTGATTAAATACTTCAAGAATGCACATCTTTCATGGGGATGTCTTTGAATCCATGTCTGCTTGTATCATTTTTCTCTGCAAAGATGTTGTCTTGATGAGATTTACATTCCGTAAATAGGAGTGGTTTCCTTAATTGAAATATATATATATGAGGATGAAGGTTTGATTTCTGTCAAGATGTACATTATTCTTTTGTAAAGCATCTTGATCTTAGCAGATTTGATTACTAATTTCAGTGTTTAGTAAAACAAAAAATGCACAGATATCAACTCAACCAAGTATCCACTAAAAATGTTTAGTCATAATCTTCAGTGCAAAAAATTTGTCACTTTAACTGAGCAGGTCCATGCTGACTTCACAGTTTTGTGAGGACATAGTTATGTGGGCTGGGTTTCTTGCAGCAAGAAACTCAGCCCCGATGAGTGAAGACATAATAACAATGTCGGCTTGAACCTGCTCAGTTAAAGTGACATATTCTTTGCATTAAAACTATCAATACTCTATATCCACCTTGATATCTAGCACTTTACGATAAAAAACTTGCTTGCCAAGATACCTTTTTATCAATTAAACTACTGAAAAAACAACAATCTTCGCAGTAAGTATTATCCTGACTCCACACACACGTGTGCATATATATATATATATATATATATATATGCACACGTGTGTGTGGAGTCATATATATATATATATATATATATATATATAACACACATACTCTAGAAAAAATTTTTAGATATTCTACAAATTTTTTCTAGATTATATTACTCTATTAAATTAAAGAAAAAATTCAGCATTGAGTTCTTTTGAGTTTCTCTATTGGAATTTACCTGACTTAAATACCAAATATTCTGTTATATATATAAGGGAAAATTGTAAATTGGCATGTTTCTTTCCCATTTTCATGTATAAGACTAATTCTTTTAATAAAACTATTAATATTCAGAATAAGTTCCTTAGAAGATATCTTTAATCATCAGACTCCCCCCTCCACCAGTCTTTTGAACAGGAGAAAGGAGTAGAGATTTATCCCTTGTTTTCTGTTTAGGATTGGGTTTTCAGTTCCTTGTAAAGTCTCATTCTCTTTGACTTCTATCAGCCTCTTCGGTTCTGCTAACATTATTGCTTTTTTATATCATTTATATCATTTTTTTTTTCCCCATCATATTTACTTTGCTGTTGTTCCCAGGTCCACCCAGAACCAGAGTGGTAGCACCTGTTAGGGTCCCAGCTATGGGAAAATAGTTAACCCCCAAACTGGGGTCAAAATACTATGAAATTATAAGAATAAACTTTTATAGAAATATATACATTACAAATAGACTCTTATAAAAAAAAAATATACATTTTTGAAGGAAAAAATTCTTCTCAGCAAAACATTTTTGAATACAAAACTATAAGACATTTTCAGTTTTCTAAAATAAAAAAATAGATACAAAAAATTTTCATTAAAATCTGACTAAATCAACCTTCTCACTATAATCGAACATTAAAAAAAAATAATTCCTTAAACCCCCACCTTTTTTACATTAAATAACCCACAGAGGTGTTGATATACCATTAAACAAAACTCACTCATATTTACTTACCATATATGTGTGAAGATTAACGAAAATTGGTTATAAACAACCGACAATTTGAAATTTGTTTGAACATTATCTTTTATCAATACTCGTATTTAAGTAGATATTCTTTTTTTAATTAAACAGTATTATATATTTATATCTACTGGCCTGATTATTGACGAAAAATTTTTATTACGAAAATGTGTGTCATTCGGCAGGATTCGAACCTGCGACCCCTATCCAGATAGGGGAAGCTACCATGTGATCTGGCACGTCTTAGACCTCTCGACCATGAATGACCATTAGTCTAAACTAGGTTTTAATCAAGCATATATATATATATATATATATATATATATATAGTGTGATGGTAAACAATCTGTGGCAAGAAAACTTTTCTTGGTAAAATAAGCCAAGTGGATCCTAGTAATATAATATTAAAGATTTTAAAATATTCAAACTCATCCACAAAAACAGCTCAGTGTATTAAATTACAGAGCAAATATTTAAGTATCATTAACTCTGATTCTTTCCATTCTATAACCTCTATACACCTACCGTTTATCAACCCCCCTCTACAATCCTCCCCACAATTCCCTTCCTATTTATCTATTACTTCTTTTTATCTATGTTTTAAAGTTATTCTTAACCCCCAAATTTTTTAATATCAATTTTTTATTCTTTGTATAAGCCTAAATTAATGTCATAAGGTTAATATTTGAGTTTTATTTTTATATAATTTTTTTCTTTAAGACAAAAACCTTTCACCCTCCCCTGACTCTTGTCTCTTGCCTTTTGTCTGATGAAAATTGTACTTCTGACACAAACCCAGTCCACACCGAGGTTGACAAGACAAGCAACTGACATATTTGTCTGCCAAAATAGAGCATTCCCCAGATGAGGTGATTTAAAATTTAATATATTTAGCTCTTAAAATGATGATGCTTACTTTCTTAATATATTGAACTTATTTTTTACCATTTAATATTTGCATGTGGTATTTTTTTTTTTTTAATTCAAGAATAATCTTCTAAGGAAACAGGTGTACCTTAAGTTTAGTCATGTCCACTCAAATTTTTTTACATTAACAGGAGTTGAGAAATACAGTAATTTCTTAATTTTTATTTCAAACATTCTAAAGAAATACACATTTGATATCTGCCTTGACTTGCTTCCAGTTGTTTCTGGTTTGTATGCCTTGTGGCTTCAGGTGGGAATGTTTGTTTTGTCTTTTTGTCTTTTCCTGCTCTTATTTCCTAGATTGGGTATTTAACAAAATCATTATTTGAATTGTTGGATGAACCATGTCTTTCCTGCTTTCAAAAACGCCTCCCTCAGGCAATGTGCCAATAAACAAAGTTATTTAGAAGCAACTGCCAATCTGATTTGTTTTAAGATGATAAAATTTTTCTAATATGATCTTAATACTTTGGCTTGAATAACTTTATAACTAGTTATAGCTGATACTTGCTTTTCAGGTAGGGTATAAGTATTTCACCTTACACAAAAAGAATTGGCTTTATTTATAACTTTCTTTATATCTTTTGTTTTGCTTTGTTTGTTTGTTTGTTTTTTTTTTCATTCTCTTAAGCAAATCAATCTATTTGACCCAAAGGCTGACTTTCACCTTCAGCACTCTCCATTATTAATATTACTAGCAATATAGCCTGGCGTTGCTCGGGTGTGATGAAAGCTTTGACTAATTCATGGTTCTGGAGCTCAGACTCTTTGGACGTTGGCAAGAAAGACTAAAAAGCAATAGTTGTTTCCAGTTAAAGCGAAACCGTAGACTGAAAAAAAAAATGTATGGCTGTAAGTCAAATTTTCATTTCCTGGTATTGATATCAAATGAGTGTTTTCGTCGTAAAATGAATTTTGAAGGCTAAATAAGCCCTCTGAGTAAATGGTATCATGGCTAAGACTAAGAACTACAATTATGCCTACCAAACCCAAAGCAAAAACTAAAATAAAAGGGCTGAAATATATTATCGATTTTCTGCACTATTGTAAGAACTGCAACCTTGAAACTTCTGAATATGGTTTCTTATGTTTTTGTCTATGAGTGTATGAAATTTGATTAAAATCGGACCACTCTTTCTATCACCCAATCTTTTTTCGATTATCGATTTTCATCGGGGGTACCTTGACACAAAACCTAGCTAAGAACACTCGCAGATGCCTATAGTACAACTGTGTAAATTTTCAAGAAAATCGGTTCAGCCGTTTCAGAGTCTATAGGTAACGGACACACACACAAAGTTCCATTTATAAATAAGTTTAGTTTTAGATTAGATTTGGATATCTTTTTCTGCTTTTTCAGGGTTTCTCAATTGCAGTATTATTATTGTTAATTTCACCTAAAGTTGATTTTTTTTTTTTTTTTTTTTTACTGTAGCAGGATATGACAACACAATTATGAAATTCAGACATCCTATTGTTCAGAGATCAATCATCTTCAGTGGTAGAGCAAAACCTTTTTGGACCACAAATGAAGTCACGTAGAGAGTGAAAGGTTAAACAATGCAAATATTTTACATTCTAATCTTTTAACTTGTATACAACTGAACTGTTTCTTCTGGGTCTTGAGAAAAGGTGGACGTAGTTTCAGTGCACATATATTCTACTAAAATTGTTAGTTTGAGGACAAATATTTTAAAGTGCTAAAGATTTTCCTTTGTAAAGTATGCAAAAATTAGTTTATAAATTCATGATTGCCGAGATAGTTGGATATTTTGCACTGGCATCAGATAAAAAAAATTAAATGCTGATTTTTTTTTTTCAACTTTGGTATGAAGTCCCTTCCCTATGGAAAAGTTTTCTTACAAAATCTTCAGTAACATTATTTCCTTTTGCTAATCTTCGTAAAAAGTGCAAACTTTAATTATTCATTGGTAATTATCTCTGCTAATATGTAAATATTATATCTGTTTCATAATCATTGATATGTTTGTATACACATTTCTTACAGTAAATGTAACAACTTTTATGAGCTTTATGAAATAGGATTGCTCATTTATTAGGTCTCAAGATCCTGGGCATGACGGTAAACTGCATCCAGCAGCAAGGCCTCTGATTGGGAGGTTGTGAGGAGCATGGAATCACCTCTTAATTGCTGTTATTCCCAGGTCCACCCTGACTCAGAGTGGTAGCACCTGTTAGGGTCCCAGCTATGGGCAAATAGTTAACCCCCAAACTGGGGTCAAAACACTATGAAAGTATAAAAATACACTTTTATAGAAATATATACATAAAAATAGACTTTTGAAGGAAAAATATTACCAATGATGCATTTTTGAAAAAAATTTTCATAACACATTTTCGAAGGAAAAAAAATTATTCTCAACAAAAAGTTTTGAATACAATACTAGAAGACATTCAGTTTTCTAAAATAAAGAGCAAAAAATTTTCATTAAAATCTGACTAAATTAGCCTTCTCACTGCAACCAAACATTTAAACTCTTGAAGATCGAAGTTCAGTAAAAAAAACAAGAAGCCAGAAGAGTTCCACAAGTGAGAAATATGAGAAAAAAAAAACCTGTCAGAATAGAATTTATGGTTGCATTTGCCATTTCAACTATGAAATGAAACCTTACTGCCAATCTAGTACTGGCCCTAAATTCATGAAATCTACGTATGAAATAGGAAAACACATCTGAAAAATTACTATGAAAGTATTCATAGAAAAAGCTACTGAAATGCCAGGTCAGGACTAATAACATTGCGGATTCTTCTTTGGATTTTGCCAAAAATTATAAATGTATAACAGGAGCGCTAGACCAGATTTTATATTTATTGTGTGAAAAAAGGTGTGCCTTTTTTTTTTTTTTTTTTTTTTCACTTGCTTTTGTCAGTTAAATTTCTTCAAAATTTGCACCATTTTGGCAATACTTTTTTATTTATCCAGTCAGGTTTCTTATAGAGTGCTGGTCCAAGAAACTGGTATTGGATTGAATATTGGTAGAAATGGCTGGTCTTTGACTTTGACTTACCTTCTGCTAGCCATTCTGACAGAGCACTGATAAGATTTTAAGATCTCTGATGATAGGACAGTGCAAGATGAAATTGTTTCATGCCTTTTCCTGTTACTGTAAATAGTTTCAGCTGGAATTTGAATTTTATTTGTCAGTTCTATTTTTTTGAATAACTAATGTTCATTGTGGCGCAGTGGATATCGACTCAAAATGAGAAATCGGAGAGCCGAGTTCAAATTCCAGTTGAATTCCTTGCATTCACTTACGCGCAAATACCCTTGGGAAAGGTATTAATCCGTCTATTCCTTCCAGTTATGGGTTAAATAGCAGGACAGATTGGGTTCTATAGCCTTGGTCGGCAACCAGTCTACCGCAGAAGGCAATGGCAACCTACTGCGGGATAATCTTCTTCCCAGTCAGTCATGTCTCTTTCGAGACATGATCGCCCAAGCGTGTATCCCGTATGGCAATTAACTGACTGAATGTTGATCACTTCTCCCATTTTGATTTGAATTTGTACATTTTTTAATTAATTATAATCTTTTTTTTTCTTTTTTTTTTTAACATCATCTCTGTTACTATTAAATGTTTGTTAATCTGTGTCTATTCATTACTCAAATCTTAAAAACATGAAGAGAACATCCAATTTGCTGTAATGTCTTCAAGAATTTTAATGTTGTCAATGGTATTAGTGATCAGCAGTGGCGACTTTGGAATTCTGAAAGTTGTAGGGGTCAGTTAGGAGCTAATATTTTTCTGAGGTGAAGGAGGGGCTAACTCAAATAGCATCTTCATTTTCATATGACACCACTATCACATACACCACTATCACGTACACCACTTAGGAATGAGTTTGAGTATGTTACTTTACTAAATTAAATAGAGTAACTTTTCATTCATAATCCCGACCTCTTTTCCACTCTCAAGCTGTTGGAACACAAGATCTGTTAATTTCAAACAAAATCATATATTTGTCTATAATTCTGAGAAGAGGTTGTATTAACATTATTTGGACTAATGTCCTCATTTTGTTGCCATTTGTACAAAGTTTCGGCCATTATACACTCTGGCCTTCTTCATGTGCTATGAATTTCAAACCAGATTTCTTGTTCTAAGCTGATATCCACTCAGAGGGGAAAGTGCTGAAGATTAAATCTTATCAAAATAAGAGACTGATCAGTTTCATGAATTTTTGAAGCTTATAAAAGTGGTGGGGACAACTGTGGAGGCCAGCCAAAATTCTTGGGGAGGGAGCCTCGGCCTTCTTCTGCTCGCTCCTCGTAGAATCACCATTGGGTATCAGTACACATCTCACTTGTTTCTTAGGCAAATCCTTTTGATATAAATGTTCTTTTTCCATTGGGACGTCTTATCGCGTCTTTTACATATAATGCATATTTTTCATTGAATAAGTTTCTAAAATTTTATGTTGGGTCAGATTTTTGGAAATAAGTCAGGCTAAGAACCTTTCAGCATTTCCTCACTTATGTCTAATGGGTGGTTGAAGGATGTTGAGAAAACCATGAACATGGGAGCGACGACGAAGTTTCAGTTGGTTGGCTGATTCATTTAACCAGCATATCAACCTTCGTTAGGTCATTTAACGCTGAGAATCATTTTGATTTGTTTTATTGTTTTTGTTTGTATCAAGATTCATTGGGATTTGTTTTTAAGGGCAGGGTCCCCAAGTCCTACCCTTGTTATTTAGCCCATAACTGGAGGGAAGGGACCTTTCCCAAAGAGTACCAGTGCTTAAATGAATGCAGGGTATTCTACTGGAATTCGAACTCAGCTCACCGATTTCTCTTTCCGAGCTGATATCCACTGCACCACAACACACATCTGTCACTATACACTTACAGCACCTGGTATTCACAAGCGGTCACCCATCTAAGTACTGACCAGGCTCAACATTGCTTAACTTCGTTGATCGAGCAAGAACCGGTGTATTCAACACTGTAAGCCCAAAGTTTTGGAGTGAATGGAAATGAAAAGTAAATTTATACATAATATAAGGAAGAGACAGTTGAAATTTCTGGGACATGCAATGAGAAAGGAAGGCTCAGAGAATCTGATACTCACATGATGGATAGAGGGACAGAAAAAAAACAGTGCATGACATACTTGATGGGCTTAAACAAATGGATGGCAGAGCAGGGTTTGGGAGAAATAACAGGGCAACATATTAAGAGCAACAAGTGATAGGAAGAGGTGGAGGTTCATGATCGCCTACATCCTGAAGGAACACAGCACATAAGAGTATTTCTGACAAGTACTTTCATTGATAGGATGTGCGTTGTGGTGCAGTGGATATCGGCTCGGAACGAGAAATCAGGGAGCTGAGTTCAAATTCCAGTTGAATTTATTGCATTCACTTACACGCAAATACCCTTGGGAAAGGTATTAATCCATCTATTCCTTCCAGTTATGGGTTAAATAACAGGACAGATTGGGTTCTATAGCCTTGGTCGGCAACCAGTCTACCACAGAAAGCAATGGCAACCTACTGCAGGATAATCTTCTGCCCAGTCAGTCATGTCTCTTTCGAGACATGATCGCCCAAGCGTGTATCACGTATGGCACTTGACTGACTGATTTTCCTTGATACAAGTTTCATTAAACATGGCAAACAAAGATTTTCATTTTTCCAGTTAATTTGTAAAAAATATATGAATAATCCAAAATTTATACAGGGAGAAAACTGCCTGAATAAGGATATAAAATAAATTCAATCAGAGTAATCAAGAATCTCTACTGGCAGCAAACTGGCTGCATACGAACAGGTAACGATTTCAGCAGATTCGCAAAGATAGAAGGGGGCGTAAGACAAGGATGTGTCTTTTCACCAGATCTCTTTAACTTGTACAGCGAGAATATTTTGAGGATTATAGATGCTATGCCAGGATTTATCGGAGGCCACAATTTGAACAACATAAGGTATGCAGATGATACAGTGCTGATAGCAGACACAAAGAAAACTACAGGACCTCCTGCAGAAAGTAACTGAGGAGAGTGATAAAAAAGGACTACAAATAAACTGAAAGAAAACTAAATGCATGGTCATCAGCAAAAAGAGCAACCTAAAATGCCAAATACAGGTAGGGGATACTAGAATCAAGCAAGTACAAAAATTTAAATACCTAGGAAGTGTTCTAACAGGAGATGGAAAGTGCGACACAAAGATCTGAAGGTGAATTGGCATGACGAAGGACGCATTCCAGAAGCTGAGTAAAGTATTAAGACACAGGAAAATTTCCCTAGAAACAAAGAAGAGTGCTAGATTGCTATGTGATGTCAGTTCTTCAATATGGCAGTGAATGCTGGACAATATCATCAAAGATGAGGAAAAAACTTGAAGCAGTGAAAATGTGTTTTTACAGAACAATGCTGTGGATATCATGGATCGAACATGTGAGCAATGATTAGGTTTTGGAAAGAATGGCATTGAAAAGAAAACTAATAGTGATCATCAGGAAAAGACAACTGAAGTTCCTGGGATATACAATGAGGAAGGAGGGCTTGGAGAACTTGATACTAACAGGCCAGATAGAAGGAAAAAGAGACAGAGGAAGGCAGCGGATAACATATTTGAAGGGCCTGATCAGGTAGATGACAGAACGAGGGTTGCGTGGAGTAACAGGAGAAAACATTAAAAGCCACCCGGGATAGGGAGACGTGGAAAACCATGACCACCTACGTCCTGAAAGGATAGGGCACATAGAAGAAGAAAAAGATGACACACTGTTAAAAGCTGATATGGAAAGGAAACGGTAGTAACTAGTAGAGAAGGGTGTAAAAGAAAGTGAGAAAAAAGGACTAAGTATCCATTATAACGTGCATTGTGATGCAGTGAATATCATTATAACGTGCATTGTGATGCAGTGAATATCATAACGTGCACTGTGATGCAGTGAATATCATTACAGCGTGCACTGTGATGCAGTGAATATCATTACAGCGTGCACTGTGATGCAGTGAATATCATTACAGCGTGCACTGTGATGCAGTGAATATCATTACAGCGTGCACTGTGATGCAGTGAATATCATTACAGCGTGCACTGTGATGCAGTGAATATCAGCTCAAAACGAGAAATTAGACAGCCGAGTTTGAGTTTCAGTTGAATTTGTTGGATTCACTTAGACGAAAATACCCTTGGTGAAAGTATTACATTGTCTCTTTTTCCTTCAGCTATGGGTTAAATAACAGGACAGATTGAGGTCTGTAGCCTTGGTTGGCAACCAGTCTGCAGAAAGTAATGGTAACTTACTGCAGGAAAATATTCTGCTGTCAGTCAGTCATGTCTCTTTCAAGACATGATTGCCAAGCGTGTATCATGTATGGTACTTAAATGACTGATCCATTATCAGATAGAATAATATATGGTTAATAGCAAAACAGTCCAAGATGTGAAATACGAATTGTTGAAGATGACAAAATCAAGGAAGTATGAAAATTTCAATATCTGCAAAAATGTTTGAACAGAAAATGTGCAACAAAAATCCAAAGGTGCATTGTAATTGTGGAAGTTGCCTTTCAAAATCTAAGCAAAGTATTAAAAAAAAGAAAATTTAGTTAGAAACAAAGAAAAAAGTAAGGAATTGTTATGCAATATCAATCCTCCTATATGGCAGTAAATGCTGGACAATCTCTTCACAGATAAAGAAGAATCTTGAAGTAACAGAAATTTGGCCCTACAGGAGGATGCTAAGAATGCCATGGACCGAAGATGAGTAATGAGGAAGTTTTAGGGAAAATGAAACAAAAAGGACGTTTATACTTAGAATCAGAATTTAAATTTCTATAATACATAATGTAGAAAGAGAGCCTGGTGTATTTGACACTCACTGGATATAGTGACGTCAAGAGGGACAGAGGGGAACATCAAGTAACCTACCCTAACGAACATGTGTAAATGGATGGTACAACTGGGTATGGGTGGAATAGTAAAAAGACAAACATCTCTAAGAGCTACAGGGATAGGAAGTAGTGGAGAATCGTGATCAACCTTACTAAGAGCTACAAAGAAAAGGAAGTTGTAGAGTGCCACAATCACCCATGTTTGGAAAGGACACAGTAAATAGAGGCGATAGTTTATTTGCTTACATTTAAATTTAAAAAGAAAAATCATTGCTGTTTTTTATAATTTTGCTAAGTTTTTTATTGGTGAAGTGATTTGAAAAAGTTATATTGTGATACAGTGGATATCAGTTTGAAACGAGAGGTCAGAGAGCCGAGTTCGAATTCCAGTTGAATTCACTGCATTCACTTATGTGCAAATACCCTTGATAAAGGTATCAGTCCATCACTTCTCCCTCCAGCTAAGGGTTAAATAGCAGGACAGATTTGGTTCTATAGCCTTGGTTGGCAACCAGTTTACCACAGAAAGTAATGGCAACCCATTTACTACAGGAAAATCTTCTGCCCAGTCAATCATGTCTCTTTTGAGACATGATCACCTGAGCATGTATCATGTATGGCACTTAAGTGAATGACTGATTTGAAAGATTTTAAGTACTGTTCTGTGATTTTTTATATTAACATTTGCAAATGAATTTCAGCAGAAGCTGAAAAAGAAAGAAGGAAAAAAAAATCACCATATTTATATAGATAGATAAACCCTTCAACTAGAATTTGGTTTAGGCCGGTCACCTAGTCAACTGCGGCTGCTGCTAAAAATTTCCAGACCCTCACAATGTCAATAGTTGACCAGGTGTGTAAGAAGACTTGTTAAGAAAAACTCAACTTCACCACAAGATCAGCTGCAGCATGGTTAGATTGTATTTATTCACGCATATACATGATGCAGGTGTGATTTGTTGCTTGTATTGTTATCATTACCTATAGCAGTCGTCGTAACAACCATCGTCTCCACAAACATAAGAACCGCCACAATTCAGATTTGTTGTTATCATCACTGTTGCTGTGTGTGGCCTATGGACTGTCCAAGCATCACAGGAAGCACCTGTTCTTTTTCTGTCTTAAGCTTTTGACCACTAGATTTGATCCCTTTACATGTCACCGCCACCACCACCATTGGTGAGACAAAAATTTACAGATCTGAACGTAAAAGTATGCCTCGTCTCTCATCCTCGGCAAGAGTACATGCTGCAGAGGGAGAAGGTAGGATTCTACCCTTTGACTTTCTCCGTTTTCATCACTACCTCACATTTCTTTTTTTACCTGTCAAGGTGTGTGACTTATTTTGAGATGTTTGCATTTTTTAAGGTAAGGTAGCAGTTATTAAATGCGTAAATGATTTTTTTTTTTTTTTTTTAATAAATCTTTGTATATTTTTTTAGTTTTTATGATTGTAAATTTTATTTTATTTTTTTTTTTTCTGACTTTGTCATAGGAAGTGGACCAAATGTTAGAGGCATTGACAGATGCAGTAAAATAGAAGTCAGCATGGCTGAGATTATTTTCTTAATAATTATTTTGTACTTTATTTCTGAAATGGTAGGTTTAATAAATTTAGGCTTTAGGACAATAAATGAATTTTTATTTAAACAAGCTTCCTTTTCATCTTTTTAAATTTTACCAGATTTTTAGCCAATTTATTTATCAATCATGAAATTCCTGCATTTCAACAGCCAAAGAAAAGATTCACTAAAGGTATAACAAGATAAGTGATTTAACCGATCAATATCATACCAAATTTACAACTTTTTGCCATATCATTATTTCCATTGGACTAGTAACACCTGGTGGCAGTGTCTTATAACAATGACAGACTGTTCAAACATATTTATAAAATAAAAAGACTGTTTTTTTTTTTTCATAATAATAATAATAATTGGAAAAATATTAAGATTTGTAGATAAAAACCAAATATTAATGACTTGAAAAATTATACTGGTACAAATATGATCCTAGTGGACGTAAAATGAAGGATCTGTTTTCTATTGTTATTAAGTAATAAACTGATCCTCTCCCACCCAGAATTAGTAGATAATATAGTGGAAATATTTAAACACTGGTACATGAAAGCCTAAGAATATAAAGTTAACTAGTATGAATATAAAATTTTACTGGGTCTGAATGAGGGATCAGATTTATATTATTATTAAATAATAAACTGATCTCCTATCACCAGAATTAATACATATTAATAATTATGAAATGTATACATATTAAGACTCTCATGTGAAAAGCTTTTAATGATAACAACTACTTAAAATATCTATTTTGTATGTGTTCCTTTCTGCTTTTGAATGGGAGTAGAAGATTGAGTTTTTTCCTGTTTAAGATTGAATTTCCCACTTCCTTCTCAAGTCTATTTCAACTCTAAACTTCTGATGTCCCCACCTAAATTCTGAAATTTTTTTCATTTTTTCCTGTTTTTCAATTGGAGTAGACAGTCTGGTTCGAAGGTCGTTTGAACAGGAGTAAAAGTTTATCGCTTGTTTTGTTTAGGATGAGTTTTCCAGTATCTTCTAAAATTATTGCTTTGTTTAGGGGGAATTGATTAAAATAAAAATTCCATCTTTTAAGTTTGCAAGTAGAAATGATAATTGCCTTGAATGCTAAATAAGAATATGTTTCTGTCTTAGATTGAATAAAGATTTTGGTTCCAAATTCACAAAAGGTTACAGACAGGTGCCTGAAGAAAGCTAATATGTATAACCACCTCCCCCAAATAGTGACTCTAACAATCAAGATGGAGATACTAGTCGAAGTAAAACTTTTTTTTAAAGTAAGATTTTATATATATATATATATATATATATATATATTAGTCATCTGCAAACAAATCTGTTTTGCTGTATCACAGCTCATCAGTATGTTTAGACATCCGATTGCTTTTAACCCAGGATTGAAACCCGGCCGAATTGGCGTCAACCAGCGATTCTACCTCTGAGCTATGGGTGCTCAGGAGAAAGAGGCAGACATTTTAGCATGTATATTATCATTATACAGGCCCAATAGCTGAGAGTGTTTTAATTCATTGCTGAATGAACGATGCGATATATATATATATATATATATATAAAAAAAGAGGAAATCTTAAATTTATGAATTTAAGCAGAGTACTTGATTGGGTGGATGTGCATTGTGGTGCAGTAGATATCAACATGGAATGGCAAATTAGGGAGCCAAGTTTGAATTCCAGTTGAATTCATTGCATTCACTTACACATAAATACCCTTGGGAAAGGTATTAATCCATCTCTTTCCTCCAGCTATGGGTTAAATAACAATAGATTGGGTTTTATAGCCTTGGCTGGCAACCAGTCTACCACAGAAAGCAATGGCAACCTATTGCAGGATAATCTTCTGCCCAGTCAGTCATGTCTCTTTTGAGACATGATTGCCCAAAGCGTGTATCACGTATGGCACTTAACTGACTTGATTGGCAACTAGGTCTCATTTTTTTTTGTGTTAAATTTGAAGTGGCTATATGTAACTAAGTTCCATGCTATCAGTTTCTTTTCTTGCACTTCTTGCTTGTGGAAGTTTCTTTTGGTCTCTTACCTTCAAGAAAAAGAAATTAAATTCAACGTCAGTCTTTATCGTCTGTCTTAATTCCTGTTCTTTTGTTTTCTCTCCTTAATGTTTTTCTTTTTCCCATTCTCTCACATTTCTTTTAAAAATGTATTTTTATACTTTCATAGTTTTTGGTCTAGGGT
This sequence comes from Ascarosepion bandense, assembly GCA_037127315.1. Taxonomy (NCBI): domain Eukaryota; kingdom Metazoa; phylum Mollusca; class Cephalopoda; order Sepiida; family Sepiidae; genus Ascarosepion; species Ascarosepion bandense. Next base: position 7,178,452 of record JBBBDQ010000501.1, on the reverse strand, counting down.
TCCATTTTTTGCACATAGCTGGAACCCTAACAGGTGCTACCACCTTGGGTCAGGGTGGAACTGGAAGCAACAATTAAGAGGTGTTTCCACTTTCCCCAAAACCTCCAATCTCCCAATCAGAGGCCTTACTGCCAGTTGTAGTTTAACATCATACTCAGGACTAGACCTCATCATGAAAGTTAAGTGTCACAAGGTCACTTAAAGATTTTCTTAGTTTATTTGCTTTTATAAGTTCCCAAAACATTGAGAAGGAGAAGACATTTCATGTTTTGTTTCAAATAAATCTTGAAATCAACTCTTTTTAATGTGAGAAAAATATTTGGGAGAATTTGATTTTGAATATAATCTGTGCTATCCTGACGTTAATTTAAATCAAAGGGAATTAGCTCCCTTAGACCTTACCTGATCCTCGTCTTGAATATTTAAACAATACCTCTATTCTGACAATAATATTTTGATTAATTCTGGAAATTTTTCTTGGCACACCATGGCTTAGGGCCATATCACGATGAAACACTACAATCACCAAAGTCAAGTAACATCTAGTTTGGTCAGTACCTAGATGAGTGACAACCTGGAAATACCAGGTGATGTAAGTCTGGATGTGTAGGTGGCATAATTGAAAATTGAGCCGAGTTCCAGTTCCAGTTGGGTTCATTATATTCGCTTGCACACAATTTTTTTTTTTTTTTTTTTTTTTTTTACAATTTCACTCCATGGAAAGCAGTATGAATGAATTAATAACAGAAACATTAATAATAGTACTAATAATAGTAATAGTCTAGTACTGCACTTAAATTCTGGAATTCTTTGTTCTGGTCATTTTTATTTATAACTTCAAATAATTTATATCTGAAATATCCTGTCAATAACTTTTTGATAAGGCACATTACCAGCATGGCACTTTTTTTTCATTAATCTCAAGTGAGACTAAGTAAAGATCAAATTTCTTCCTTTCTTGTAAGATTAGTGCAGTGCAATCTTTCTTCATTACCACTATTTGGCCTGGTACCAATCAAAGTTAAATTTCTATAAATAGACCAACATGGCTTTTTTTTTTTTTTTTTTTAATAAATAATTTCAGTAGCATAAGGGGAGGTTGTGTAATGGATACACTGGTCAACACGATTTTTGGTGACAAACAAAACATGTTTTTTAGCTAATTTGATGGGCTGATTCTGGAAATGAGCTTAAATTTTCATGGTTAGCTCCTGTTTTGCTGTACTGAAATTGCTCATTTTAGGAAAAAATAATGTTTATGATCTTGGCTGATCATTTAGTTAATAAATGTTGTAGAAACACATCATATTTGCGATAGACTGAGCAGCTTATGTCATCTACCTGAAATAAACTATTTTTATAAAAAATGTTTTTTGAGTCAAAAATTCTTAAATAGAAGTACCAAATCTATGGCCAAAATTTAAATTAATTGATGATTCTGATCAGTAATCCACTTTATTAGTAATATGAGATAGAGATATATATATATATATATATATATATATATATATATATCAGTAACATGACATATACTATAAGTATAAAGGTTCATGTTTACATAGCCATCTAGATAAATCTTCGGATAAGAATGGTGGAACAAATGAATGATGGCTGACTACTGCGGGAGTATCAAAAGGGACTTAAATAACATTCAACATGACAGACAAGAAAGAGAACATTTTTACGGGTAATACTTTCTTGGTATGCCAAAATTTGTTAGGTATCATGTGACGTATTCAAATTTTTTTTTTCTACAGGAAAAAAATGAATAAAAAAAAACTACTATAATTATTTTTATTATACTGGAATATGGACATAATAAGAAGGAATTTAAAAATAATTATAGTAGTTTTTGTATCTAATTTCATGTCTATTCGCTAGATGAATGTATATTGTACAAACATACTTGTAAAAATAAATTTTATTTATTTTTTTCCTGTAGAAAAAAAAATTTGGATACGTCACATGATACCTAACAAATTTTGTCATACCAAAATGGCGGACTGAAATTTGGCGCACCAAAAAAGTATTACCGCATTTTTACCATAGTTATGTTCATGAAAGTTTGCTTTCTCCTATTAATAAGGGATCTGATGCTGTTATGAGGATGCATTTATATAAAAATAATATTAATAATGTCTAAAAAGTTATAGTAACAGATTCTATTGAGTCCTACTTGTTATTACAAAAACGTTTTAATTCATGAAGCAGTTGTTAAATAGAGAAATTAGGAATAGAATGTTTTGGAACATTCAAGAAATTTCTAGTATATAGCAGTAAAATCAAGAGAATTCGAAATGTTCTAGAAATATGCAAATTAGGTAAATAAAATTAAGTTTTGGGAAGAGAGTAGTTAGTTGTTAACAGGATTTGCTGATATTATCAACTCCAATTTGTGGATCTGTGCATTCAGCCAAAAGAATCTCTAAGAAAAGTTGCCAACCAACTAAAACCTGAAAGAGAACCTCATGGAACTAAAAGGGTAAATAGATATTTTTTACTCTTTCATTGACCAAACTAATAATTATTCTTTATATCCACATTTGAGGATTTCCTAAAAGTATAGGACTTAAACTTCTTCGCTATCTTAACTGGGTAAAGATATTTGACACCTTCCTTCCCCTTCGTAACACTTACCGTCACTCTGTCAGTAGTAAACTCTGTTTTCTATATGAATGCAAAAACTGTATGTTTGTAAATATTTTTATTTAATGTCTTTGTAACTTAAATATTTGTATGTGATTTTTAACACTGAGTTTTGGTCAATCATTTTTTTCTTTTGTTTCACATAACACACAACAATGTAAATACTTGTTGGTCTTGATATACTCAATTGTGTTATTTTTAAACACTTAGGTTCTTATTGTTATTGAAAACCACTAGTATTTCTCAATAAACAGGCCAATATTGGTTTAAATATTAAGAGGTTTCTATGATTTTACTTTGAATAATATTGTCATTGGTCAATATTATATATACAGAAAATAAATGAAAAAAATACTGTGTTTTTTTTTTTTTTTTTTTTTTTTTCAAAATATGAGGCATTTTTGTACAGCAAAAATGGTAGCCAACCAAGAAAAAGTAAAATTATTTTCAGATTCAGCAACCTCAGCCAGTATGCTTGGGCGATCATGTCTTGAAAGAGACATGACTGACTGGGCAGAAGATTGTCCCACAGTAGGTTGCCATTATTTTCTGCAGTAGACTGGTTGCCATAAAACCCAATCTGTCCTATTATTTAATCCATAACTGGAGGGAAGAGATGAATTAATACTTTTCCCAAGGGTATTTGTGCATAAGTGAATGCAAGGAATTCAACTGAAATTCAAACTCGGCACCCTGATTTGTCGTTCCAAGTCGATATCCACTGCACCGCATCCTCATCACCCTCAAATTATCTAAAAAAATTTTTTTTTTTTTTTTTTTTAATCAGTGATGTTTGCTCTCAATGAGAAATTAGAGAGAAGAGTTCAAATTCCAGTTGAGTTTGTTATATTCACTTATATACAAATACCCTTGGGAAACACATGCATCCATCTCTTTTCCTCCCAACTATAGATTAAATAGTAAAAGATGTATGCCAAAAAAGTATCTTTAAAAAATTCCTAATGCAATATATTAAAAAAAAAAAGAAATTATGATCATTCTTGCAATTTAAAATGTTCCAGCTTTAAATAATTTACCAAAGGTTTGTTGAACTGTAAAAAAAAAAAAAAAAAATCAGTTAAGCCTAAGAATAGGTGTTGAAGAATTCTGTCATATTTTATGCCAGTAAATGTTTGTGTGTATGCTTCTAAAATTTGTGATGCTATGACCTTGGTTGACAACCATTCTACAACAAAAAAAAAAAGAAGCAACCTACTGTGGGAAAATCTTCTGCTTGTGATGATTCAGAATATAAACAGATTTTTATATGAATTCTAGTTTCTTTACTGTGTTCTTTTGAAGAAATTCTTTCTTTACTAAGGAAAGATCTTGTACCAGGAATGATAAAAAACAGGGAATCCCCAGGCCAATTTATGGCATTAGGCAATGCTTTGATACCCTCGCTATCTTATCAACATTTTACTTATTTCTACCAACATTTATATAAGTCACAAATTAAACTAAGCACAACTGACAAAGGATGACAAATTTTTTCAGATTTTGTCATCGTTCTCTGGTCTTTTTTATTCAAATCCATGAGTTTGTTTTGCTCTTGAAAAAACACAAAATTAATGATTGCTATCCATAATGTTGAATGTGTTAAAAATTATTCAACTTTTTAACCGGAAAAATCTCAAGCTGATGTTAAAAATTGCTGCAAATCACTGTTGATTTAAGATGGAAGTTTATTTATTTTCAGTTTTTCTAGTTGAATTGTTCACCTATATTACATATGATCCATTATTGTGCACAAAAAATTTTTTACGATGAGCATTGTGGTGCAGTGGATATTGGCTTAGAATGAAAAATCAAAGAGCAAAATTTGATTTCCAGTTGAATTTGTTGCATTCACTTACATGCAAATAACCCTTTGGAAAGGTATTAATCTGTTGCTTCTCCCTTCAGCTATGGGTTAAATAGCAGAACAGATCAGGTTCTATTGTCTGGCAACTAGTCTACCACAGAAATTAATGGCAACCTACTGTGAGGTAATATTTTGCACAGTCAGTCATGTCTCATAAGAGACATGATCACCCAAGTATGTATTATGTATGACACTTAACTAACTGACCTTATAAAAATTGAGTTGTAGTCGGGCCTCCATAGCATAGATTTGAGGTAGTGGGGAGGTCATGAGGCTCTTACACCAAATTTGATCATAGAAATCATTTTAATCTTCATTACATCCTTATTCTCTAGAGTTTATTTCTAAAATCAATGACTTTTACTCTGTGATGGAGAAACAATGGTCGTATAATTAATCTGTACAATGGAAATGTAGCAGTTACTTTCTTCTACACAATACGAGCCACCCACACAAATCGTGAGCTTCAAAATCCACACATAGACCACCTCCTATCCATCCACCCACTCATGTTTTATAATATGACTGGCTTCTTCATCTCATGGACTATCTAATCCCATTCAGTTTGTGTTTCTGTTAATTTTGAATGTTCCAGATTTGACATGTCTTATATGAAATCAGTCTATCAGTTAATTGCCATATATTTTGATTTATGACTTACTAAGCAGTAGGTTGCTGTTTTTTTTTCTGTTGGAGACTGGTTGCCAACCAAGGTTATAACACTTGGTCTGTCCTACTATTCAACCCATAGCTGGGGGGGAAAGATGAATTTATACCTTTCCCAAGAGTATTTGCACATAAGTGAATGTAACAAATTGTCTGGAATTTGAATGAGGCTCTCCAATTTCCCATTCTGAGCTGATATCCATTACACCATTTGCATAGCCATACTATAATAGCAACTACGTAGCTATTCAATACTTTAATAAAAGTTCAATTGACTTAATTGACTGGCTCAAGAATTTTGCCCCCAAAATTGTCCCTGAAGAGTGTTTTGACAAAAAACTCGGAATTTTGTCAATTAAGCTTTTCTTGATTTATTGAGTATCATAGCTCTAGTTAGATATTGAGCACTTTTTAATAGAAGTTCCTGACCTTAAAATGTTAAATTCTCATAATTCCAAATATTTTTTAAGTTGTATAATAATTATTAAAGTGACTTTTGTATCAATAATACGGGCCTTAATTCTTTAGCACTGACAGTTTTTTTTTTTATGTTTTTCAGTGTTTAAGGATGAAAATTACAAACCTAAGACTCATTATTTACTCTGAGACTATTGTCCCCATCTTTGTTATTATCACTAGGTTTTGACCATTGTGCTCTCTCGCCTTCTCACTGAATTTCGAACTGAACCCTTCATTTAATCTACTGTACCCAAAATGATATGACAACATCAAAGATGGGAGAATAATTTGCATGTAAATGGTGATAATTTCTCATCCCACAAACTGACACTCTTTATATATCACCAGAAACTTTTAATTTCCCATTGCTTTCTCCATGGTTTATTGAGACATTGCCTCTAGTTAGCTGGCCATCGACTCCTTGAGAGTTCTTCATCAATGACGCATTGGAGAGAATGGAAATGAAAAGAAAAGTTATACTTAAAATAAGAAAGAGACATAATGCGGAAGGAGTGCTTGGAGAATCGGATACTCACAAGGTGGATAGATGGTAAGAGTCAGGAAAACAGAACAAAAAGTATTAAGAGCTACAAGGGACAGAAAAATGTGGAGGGCCATGATCTATGTCCTGAAAGAACACAGCACATAAAAGGAAAAGTATAGTATATTGAAAATCCAGATTTCAAAATTATGAAAATAATCTTGAACTCTGCATAAAGATTTTATTAAAGAATGAAAAATGACTACCCGCCATTTTATTTATGCACTGTAGACATTTCACATTTTTTCTGAAATTATTCATTTTGGGATGGAGTTTTTCATTTTGTTTTGTGAGTACACACCCAAAACTTAAGTTTTGGTCTGAGAAACAAAGATGTACTTCTGTAACAGGTGTCATCAGTTTCCAACTAGGTATTTATAAAACATATACTTATAAAATATATATCTGTGGCAGAAACAAGCAATTTTAGATAATGCATATATCATTGAATGTGCGTTGTGGTACAGTGGATATCGGCTCGGAATGAGAGACCGGGGAGCCGAGTTTGAATTCTGGTTGAATCCATTGCATTCACTTACACGCAAATACCCTTGGGAAAGGTACTAATCCATCTCTTCCTTCCAGTTATGAGTTAAATAACAGGACAGATTGGGTTCTATAGCCTTGGCTGGCAACCAGTCTACCGCAGAAAGCAATGGCAACCTACTGCGGGATAATCTTCTGCCCAGTCAGTCATGTCTCTTTCGAGACATGATCGCCCAAGTGTGTATCACGTATGGCACTTAACTGACTGATATATCATTACTTGAAATCAAAGTTTATAGTGAACACGGTTGTAGACAAAGCAAGAGGCTTTTGTAACTGCAGATTGAGTGCTAGATGAGGCAAGCAACATGGTAGCGAAACCTGGAATGACCGTGCACGGGAGAACCAAAAAGGAGGTTCACACGTATGCAAATTATGGTTGGCCCAAGAGAGATAAACGGAGCCACAATTTGACATTCAGCAGTTGTGCTCTCAGTTGTTGAAGGGGGACAGATCGTTAGCACATTGAGAAGAGGAGGAGGAAGAAAAGAGGAAAGAAAGAAAAGAAGTTTGTTCCTACGCATACCACTCAACAAATACAAAATATTGACATATTCCTTTGTAATAATATCATAAACATGGATTTTCTTGTTTGCTTGGTCATGAGATAAAGTTGTCGATAATTGTGATAAGTGGGTGAATCTGTTGTGGCTATGAGATGAAACAAGTAGATGGAAGAGTTCTGCAGATGAAAAGTGCAAGAAAAGAAACTGCAGAGTAGAAGAGGTAGTTACATCACATTGGTGAGAAAGTGACTGAAGGCATTGAAGATCCTCATTTTGATATTGTTGAGTACCTCGAGGTGAATTGCAGGAACATTTGACAAGATCCAATATTACTCAAAGCACGAATGAATGATAAATTTATTAAAGTGCAAGATGGGTTCTGATGAGGAAAAACTACCTTGCCCGGCACAGTGATCCAATGTTTCTAGCAGTAGATGCAGCTATGGATCTGATGAAGTCGTTCCACTTCAAGTCTATCTTTTTTATGGAATACTCATTTTGTTTAGATCTTCTTGAATATTCATGTCTACTAAAAAGTCCTTGCTGGGCTGTAAAGCTCTCTGTGACTGAGTGGTTTAAAGCTTGCTCCGATGGTGGTTTCTTCTAGCAAGGAGGGCACATTTTCTTTAAGACTCTCAAATACACATGCTGGTAGATTTAATTCACAATATTTAAAAAAATATACAGAACACCTACTCCAACATGTGCATCCACTAAAATATAACTTTTAAGGTAATGAAAAAAAAAATTGTTGATGCAAAATTTTCTGGATTTTATAATTTTTTTTACCAAGATCTCTTATGCAAATGTGTAGCACCATTATGAATGTATTTTCTTCTCTTACTTTTTTTTTGTTTTTGTTTTTTTTTTAATGCAAAAGAACAATTCCAGTTTTAATTCTTTCAATTCTTCAAGAGATTTTTGATATTCACAAATCCTAATTTGTTACAATGCGGGATACTTAAAGACAGAAAAAAAACAAATACATTGAGAAACGAAATGAGAGCGCAGTATGTCTAGACTCAGATGTCAAAAATTTTAAAATTTAGCATTCTTACACCTTCATCTTTTCTCCTTGCCGCATAATTACAACTGCCATTTATATCTGCCACCCTCTACGCATACAATTCCATCAGTAAAAACATTACTTTAGCCCGATAGTCATTTTAGAAGATAAAACATGCTACATAAATTCTGTCATTTAGTTGTCTAACATAGTTCTGATATATAGACTGAAATTTATATATCATACCAGTGCACCCATGTCATTAAAGATGACAGCAATTGTTAGAAAGTTTTAATAGTGAGATGTAATGAATCAACAGTTTTGAAACTATGTACTCGATAAAGCAGTGATAAAGAATTCACAACCAAAGTAGAGGCTAATAAACCATTTAATTAATCCTTGCCTTTTATATTTTTTTAGATGTTCAATAATATCAATGATTTATCAATTACTACTGGTTTTATATAAATCACTTTTTGCCTAAGGTGTTTTCCTGTTAAAGATTTTATGTGTTCAATATAAAAGGGAAATGGAAATATCTCGTGAAAGAAAAAAGATTAGCAACTGAACAGCAAAGATGACAATAAAGCCTATTTCAAGACGAAAATGAAGCAAGATAATCACTTAATAGACAAAAGTATCTGAATGCCTCACATGAAAGGCTTGAACAAATAAGATTGTAATCTAGGAAAAGTGGTAGTAAAGGAACTAATTAAATAAACTGTTTATTTTTGCTCGGGAACTAATTTTGTTTAAATGCAGACAATTTATTTGTATAGATTAAAATGATTAAGGTAAGTAATCACTCATAAATTTACTAACTTAATTTGATTTACCTCCCCTGTCTCCTACAGCTGGGACAGGAAATATAGGAATAAATACATATTGACAATTATTATAATGGTTTGATTGATTCTTAAGAAAATATTTGACATCTACAAATTGCTGGAGCCACTTAACTGACAGTATACTAAAAACAGTATCTTTTTCAATAGGTTTTGGAACTTTAAAAAATCCCATTTTAAATGCATCTTATACTGACATATATTTTATTGGTATTTGGTTCATGCTTACAAGAAAAATTGATTTTTTTTTTTTTTTTTTTTTTTTTTTTTTGTTACTTTAAAATCAAATTTAGTTTATTGAAAAATATATAGGAAGATCTGCACTGTAATCAACCCCAATTTGTTAGCTCGACTTCATTTTTTCATCAATGGGATGTGACTTCCTTCTGTCTTTACTACAGATATTTTCACGGCTTCTGCTCTGATGATCTTATCTCCCTGATGCCCTGTGTACATAAAATCTAATTGTGCTACTAGATTGGCAATTAGGTCCCACTCTTTTTTACATCAAAACAGTCAAATGTAACTACAATTTCTACTCTATCAATTTCTTTTCTCACACTTCTCACCTTTGGAACTCTTCTATATACTTGCTTCTCTGATAACTACAATCTCCAAGAGTTAAAGGGCAACATCACTTGTGATCTTTTATCTTCATGATTCCCATCTTTCTCTTGTTCTTTTTCCAACACCACATGTACCTTGCTCTCCTTTTACTGTAAACCCCCCTGCACATCAGTGGCATTACTGCCTTGCTTGTGGGTGAAAATTATAATATATATATATATATATATATATATATATATATATATATATAAGTATTGTTGGAATAATATTGCTTGTCAAAAGAAACACTATTTTTAAAAAAGTGCTCAATACAAAAGTAGAGCTAATAATATTATTTATTCATAAATTATAACATGGATATGTAACAATATCACTACAAAAGTAGCCATTTTGTTTCAACACTTTTGTGTCTTTTCAAGTGATGTGATGGTTCTTAAATGAATGGTTTAAAAGTCTGAAAACGAGCATGGCCCCTTTAATCAGGGAGGCATTATTGTATATACAATGTGGATCAATCAGAGTAAAGCAACTTCTCATTTGGAAAATATGTGGGCAGGCTTAAGGTTAATTTTGGTGGGTATTGTTATTAATATTTGTTTGAAGTTAGATTATCTGGCTCGGATGTACATATGCTCTTGTGCGGGTACATGTATGTGCTCATATGGATGCCTATACATACATGAATATGTGTACATATGTTTATTTATATATATATATATATATATATATATATGTGTGTGTGTTGTATGTATGCATGTATGAGCATTTAATAGTATGACAGATATTATATCAGGTCTCATGCCTTTCAATCGTCTAACAAACTGTAGTAACTAAAATATGAATTCAAAATATTATAGATCCCACTATGAACCGCAGTTCAGGGCTATTTGCTGATGCTGTATATGAGTATATGTACATGTGTGTGTATGTGTGCATGTATGTGCATGCACACGCTTGCGAGTACATGTATATGTGCATACGTGTATGTTTATGTGGATGTATGCCTATATATCTGTGTATGTATGTATGTGTGTGTATGTATATATATATATATATATGTGCGTATGGGTATGCATGTGTGAGTAAGTGTGTGTGCATGTATGTATATATGCGTGCATGTATGTGTGTATGTATCCCAACCGCTGGACGTGTGTCCGCGTGTATACGTGTGCGTACTCCAGTTAGGCCCCCCCCCGGTTGTCCAACAACATTAGTCTGCCTGTATATGTATCCCACCTCAGTTAAGTACGATGTTTTCTTTTGACTTGTTGACCTGGCTAAAGATTATCAATTTCATGAACATCGCCTTATCTATCTGGTTCATCTGAAGATTTATATGTCACGGCCGTGGTGTGCATGCGTGTGTCTGTGTGCGCGTAGTCAGTGTAAAATACATACAAGTGTGTATACTATTATTGAATTATAATTTTAGCAACAAGAACAAAGTAGAGATAAGTATTAATTAATAATAATAATCTGACTTCAAACAAATATTAATAACAATACCCACCAAAATTAACCTTAAGCCTGCCCACATATTTTCCAAATGAGAAGTTGCTTTACTCTGATTGATCCACATTGTATATACAATAATGCCTCCCTGATTAAAGGGGCCATGCTCGTTTTCAGACTTTTAAACCATTCATTTAAGAACCATCACATCACTTGAAAAGACACAAATGTGTTGAAACAAAATGGCTACTTTTGTAGTGATATTGTAACATATCCATGTTATAATTTATGAATAAATATTATATATATATATATATATGAATCTGAACAGAAAATTCCTATGTACATATGTAATTAATGAACTAAAAATATAGCTTTTTTGTTTTTTTTTTTTTTTTTTGCTCACTCAAATTAATCAACATTCAATCTAATCAGTACTTTGGCAGGTGAGTGCAAGGGAACACCAAGTATTGTAAGTAATGACTTAACTGTTTGGAAAGGGCAATAGTTTTTCTTCCCACTTATTTGGTCCTTGTAGTTCAACCTATCTGATAACCCCACTTCAGATGGACTAACAAAACTAAGTGTATCTAAGTCATCAAGAATGCCTAGATGTGGACAAACATCATGGTATTAGTAATATTAGCCATTTCCTTATCTGAAAACATTCATCCTTCATTGACTGAGCAGCCAGAGCTGCTTTCTATTGAAATTTATAATATCTTTTTATTAAAACAATTCTTAAAGGAAAATGGGTTTCTCAAGTTCAGTAATTTATTGCTTTCCAGTATTGATGCCGGTTTTCTTTCTAACCTTTTGCTTGTGTAATCTTATATCATTGTTTTCTCCTCAATTTATATCTGCTATCCATTTTTGTTGTTACTGCTGTTGATAGTCCTTAAGTAATGCAGTTTCTGTTATTTGGTACTGTACTTTTTGTGCAGGAGTACTATTCCTTTTAGTAAACATTGATACAAGTACTCTGGTCCATGCTGAAATGTGTGTGACATCATGGAAACACATCATTGTTCTTTCTTTACTTGTGACAGATTTCTCAGTGACATGAGATATTTTTTTGCTACATTTGGCAAACATGGGTGGCTGTGTTCAACGATCTTAAGACAAGTTTGTTCATTCGTGCACATTATCACACCATCATTTAGGTTGGTAATCTCTACGCCTCCTTTCAATTACCATCCTTAGGCCACATTGTTTGCTTGGTATGGCCATAAAATTTCAGAATCTCGCTTCTTAGGATGAAGGTTATAGTAGTTAACCCTGTGACTTGCAGAGGTTTCTCCTATTTTGTGTGTTCAGACAGTTTATGGTTTCTTCTTATTATATAGGATGTGCGTTGTGGTGCAGTGGATATTGGCTCGGAATGACAAATCAGGGACCCGAGTTCAAATTCCAGTTGAATTCATTGCATTCATTTACACGCAAATACCCTTGGGAAAAGTATTAATCCATCTCTTTCCTCCAGTTATGAGTTAAATAACAGAACAGATTGGGTTCTATAGCCTTGATTGGCAACCAGTCTACTACAGAAAGTAATGGCAACCTATTGTGGGATAATCTTCTGCCTTGTCGGCCATGTCTCTTTCGAGACATGGTTGCTAAAAGTGTGTATCACATGTCACTTAACTGAGTGACTGAATATAATAGTGGGAAACATGATTAAAACTTCTACCGGGCATAAAGTGGGGGATCAGTTTTATATTGTTATGAAGTATTAAAATGATCCCCCACTAATTACTACTTAATAATATATCTCTTCCCCCTGTACCTATGAGTCAAATAATAGGACAGATTGTGTTCTATAGCCTTGGCTGGCAACAAGTCTACCACAGAAAGTAATGGTAACCTGCTGCAGGATAATAATCTGCCCAGTCAGTCATGTCTCTTTTGTGACATGATCACCCAAAGCGTGTATCACGTATGGCACTTAACTGACTGATTATCATTATTCTTTAATGATGTAGAAGTCCAGTTGAAAGACTCCAAACTGTAGAGTATCATAGGGGATATGTAAATGCTATAAATCTTGGACTTCATACGATATTGAAGCCGTTTTGATGTTCAATTAAGCTTGTTTTTTGTGAAAGCAATCCACTCTACTTTATTGAACATCATTTTGCATAAAATTTGTCTGAGGTCCATGAATTCATATACTTGTTGAATTGGTTTGCCAGAGTTGAATTTTGGGTTGGCTTTATTAATATTCTCTTTTATTTGGTTTTAGAAAGAGTTACAAAAAGTCAATCTTCACCTGCATGTTTGACTAGAATGCTAAAGAATGTTTATAACTCATTGAATTGCTTAGAGCAGCAACAGCATCTCTGTGACTTAAATTGGCTTTGGCCACTAATAGAAAAGCCAGTTTAATATTCGAAAACTATCTCTGCAATAACAATACAGAATAATATAACTGAGAGTCTTTGCTTTATACTGTTGAAATACATGTTTTATATAAGCCTTCAAGTTAGATTGGTGTACTTTTTGTTCACATGGGTTCTTTCTAAGTGTTTCCACATATATGTAAGCTTTATATTATTGACTTGTCCTGGGCATGATGATAAACGACATCTGGCAGCAAGGCCTCTGATTGGGAGATTGGAAGTTTTGAGGAGAGTGGAACCCCCTGTTAATTACTGTTGTCCCCAAGTACCAGGGAGGTAGCATCAGTTAAGGTACCAGCTATTGAAAAATAGCGAACTACAAAAGAAAAATCCACAGCAAGTCTTGATAGTACAATTACCAACAATATATTTTCTTATCTTTAAAATATGTATCGGAAAACACCTTTACTTGGAAAGTATAAAATTATGGACAAAATATTTAGATTTCAGCATTAAATAACCCATAGAGGTGTTGATATGCTGCAAAAACAAGATCAAGTAGTAAAACAACCAACATGAAAGAACTTTCATGACATTAATCCATATAATTGACAATTTCTTTTAAAGTATTCAAAGCGTATTCCAAAATATAACTTCAACAAAACAAGATATTATTACCTCTAGTAATCATGTCCACACAAACATGTATATGCACAAATCTGGGTATCATCTACCATGTACTCCATTGTGAAAGCAAAATAACATATCATTTTTATTAGTTCAAAGTGTTATGGGGAAACACATCTATTCCTCATTTAATGGACTCTCCCTCCTATATTAATAAAAGTTAACAGGAATTTTTTAGACTTCTATTGGAGCTCAGTAGAACTACTAGGCAGTTAATATTAGTTGGCAGTTAGCCAAATACTAAGGAGTCAGCTTTCAGTGGAAGATTACCAAGTTCCTAACATTTTGGGTATGTTAAGTTGATTAGCAACTGACATAGCCTGATTATAACCTTCGGTGTGAAAACTACTCAACAAAATTTAGGAAAGTACAGATTGATTTTCATATGTGCAGGATTGGTACCCCAAAATAGCTTATAGACGTCACTTCTTTACAAAGCTCCTAAGAAAATTAAATTCTAACATTAAATAACCCATAAGGAGTTGATATGCCATTAAAAAAAAGTGGATCATTCACTCAATTTATTACTGAAAGCTTTCATGAAATCTATAAAGTCAATATTACTGAATTCAATAGATTTTTCTATTTATCTGCTTTAAAGTGATGACCTGTTCAATGGTTGCTCTGACTGGTCAGTATTTAGGAAATTAAAAATCTAAAAAAATTTAGGAAAGTACAGATTGATTTTCATATGTGCAGGATTGGTACCCCAAAATAGCTTATAGACGTCACTTCTTTACAAATGACTTTGTTTATGTTAGGATACAAAACTAAGCAGATATGTTTGTTTCAAGGGTCAAAGAAAAATTTGTATTTAACGCCACTACTCAACTTTTCTTGACCATCAATGAACTTCTTGACCAAGAAGTCAAAGCACATCAGATCGAATGATGTTTTCACCAACGGACACAATCCTTCTGAAGAGCACGTAAATTTTCTCTAATATGATTTCTGGAATATTCAGGCTGGAAGATGAAAATAAACATACTGTTTAATAAAGTCTCTACTCAAGTATGAGTATCCACTAAAAATAACATTTAAAGTGATAAAAATCTGTCAGATTAATAAATAAAATAAATTCTTCTTTCCTTACAAACAAACATCACTTAGTAAACTTACTCAACAACTAGCAGTATAGCCTGGCATTGCTCAGGTGTAATAAAAGCTTTAAAACTAATCCATGGTCCTGGAGCTCAGACTCTTTGGACGTTGGCACAAAAGACTAAAAAGCAATAGTTGTTTCCAGTCAAAGCAAAAGACTGAAAGAAAAATGAATGGATGTAAGTCAAATTTCGATTTCCTGGTATCGATATCCAATAAGTTTATTTTTGTCGTAAACTGTATTTTGAAGGCTAAATAAGTCCTCTAAGTAAATGGTATCATGGCTGAAACTAAGAACTACAATTATACCTACTTAGAGCCAAACCGAAAGCAAAAGCTAAAATAAAAGGGCTGAAAAAAATACATACAGGCAGATAAACAGACACACACACAAACATCTTGCCTTTTATATATATATATATATATTCTTGATTTTCTGCACTATTGTAAGAACTGCAACCTTGAAAATTCTGAATAGCGTTTCTAATGTCTTTGTCTATGAGTGTATTAAATTTGATTAAAATTGGACTATTTCTTCTATAACCCGATTTTTTTCGATTTTTGATATTTATCGGGGGCACCTCAACACAAAACCTAGCTAAGAACACTCACAAATGCTTATAGTACAACTGTGTAAATTTTCAAGAAAATCAGGTCAGCCGTTTCGGAGTCTACAGGTAACGGACAGACACACACACACAGTTTCGTTTATAAATAAGTGTAGATAGTTACTACAGTCATGTTGACTATTGTTGAATAATCATTGTTTAATGCCCACTTTGAATAGCTGGGGTTCTAACAAGTACTACCAACCCAGGTTGATGATTTCCATGAGCTTTGTCGGGGGAAAATCTTGCATGGAGCAAGGTTAGGTGTATAGGAATGTTGTTCCAGTCTGCCAATGTTCTTCTTAGCTAGGAACTTCTGGATACTCTGGTTGTTAAGAGCAATTGCAGTGTTGTGGTGAAGCGGTCATGGTTTGTCCTGCCACAAAAGCATGTGGGGGAGAAAATGCAATGGTTGCAAAAAGCTAAAGTTACAGTTCTCTTTTCGCTTTTCGCTCTACTCTCACACAGCTCACTTCACACCAGTGTTTCTATCCTTTGCTAACCCATTCTACAACACCTCCTGTGATCTGTTCCTCTTTCAATTCACTCTCCTTTTATGTAAGTCCCTGGGCATCATTGGCAGTAAAGCCTTGCTTGGGTTAAAAGAATTATCAAAAAATGTATAGTAGTAATTGTTTAGATAGATATAAAGAAAGAAAGATAGATATAAAGAAAGAAAAAATAGATATCTATAGATGTAAAGAAAATAGATATCTATAGATGTAAAGATAAATATATATCTTAGTAGATGTAAAGAAAAATAGATATCTCAGAGATGTAAAGAAAAATAGATATCTATAGATGTAAGAAAATAGATATCTATAGATGTAAAGAAAAATAGATATCTATAGATGCAAAGAAATAGATATCTACAGACAAAGAAAAAATAGATATCTATAGATGCAAAGAAAATAGATATCTAGATAAAGAAAAATAGATATCTAGATGCAAAGAAAGAAAGATATCTATAGATGCAAAGAAAGAAAGATCTCTACAGACAAAAAGAAAGATATCTGTAGATAGAAAGAAAGAAAGATATCTACATAGATAGAAAAAGAAAGAAAGATATCTACAGAGAGAAAGAAAGAAAGACATTCAGATAGAAAGAAAGAAAGATATCTACAGATAGAAAGAGAAAGAAAGACAGACAGACAGAAAGAAAGAAAGATATCTATAGATAGAAAGAAAGAAAGATATCTATAGATAGAAAGTAAAAAGAAAGATATCTATAGATAGAAAGAAAGAAAGATATCTATAGATAGAAAGAAAGAAAGATAGATTCTGTAGATAGAAAGAAAGAAAGATATCTATAGATAGAAAGAAAGAAAGATATCTGAGTGAGAGAGAAAGAAAGATATCGATAGATAGAAAGAAAGAAAGAGATCGATAGATAGAAAGAAAGAAAAGATATCTGTAGAGAGAAAGAAAGAAAGACATTCAGAGAGATAGAAAGCAGGCAGAGATCGAGACAGAAAGAAAGATATCTATAGATAGAAAGAAAGAAAGACATTCATAGATAGAAAGAAAGAAAGATATCTATAGATAGAAAGAAAGAAAGATTCGAGACAGAGAGAAAGAAAGAAAGATATCTAGATAGAGAAAGAAAGAAAGATCGAGAGAGAAAGAAAGAAAGATATCTATAGATAGAAAGAAAGAAAGATATCTATAGATAGAAAGAAAGAAAGATATCTATAGAGAGAAAGAAAGAAAGATATCTATAGATAGAAAGAAAGAAAGAAAGACATTCAGATAGAAAGAAAGAAAGATATCTATAGATAGAAAGAAAGAAAGATATCGATAGATAGAAAGAGTAAGAAAGATATCTATAGATAGAAAGAAAGAAAGATATCTATAGATAGAAAGAAAGAAAGATATCTTCATAGATAGAAAGAAAGAAAGATATCTATAGATAGAAAGAAAGATATCTATAGATAGAAAGAAAGAAAGATATCTATAGATAGAAAGAAAGAAAGATATCCATATCTATGGATAGATGTCTATGGATAGATGTCTATGGATAGATGTCTATGGATAGATGTCTATGGATAGATGTCTATGGATAGATGTCTATGGATAGATATCTGTGGATAGATAGACAGATGTCTGTGGATAGATGTCTGTGGATAGATAGACAGATGTCTGTGGATAGATAGACAGATGTCTGTGGATAGATGTCTGTGGATAGATAGACAGATGTCTGTGGATAGATGTCTGTGGATAGATAGACAGATGTCTGTGGATAGATGTCTGTGGATAGATAGACAGATGTCTGTGGATAGATGTCTGTGGATAGATAGACAGATGTCTGTGGATAGATATAGAGACGTAGAGATACAGGTAGATGTAGAGATCGCTGTAGAGATAGGGGTAGAGATCCAGGTATAGGTAGTGATACAGATAGATAGATGCCGATATGATGATACAGATAGATGTCGAGATAGATATATGCAGAGATAGACATATAGAGAGATAGAGATATCGAGATAGACGTAGAGATACATGTAGAGATAGACACGCTGACATAGATATAGTAGTAACTGTGTGCATGTGTGTGTGTGTGTATATATATATATATATATATATATATATATATATAGTCATCCGCAGACAGATCTCTTTTGCTGTATCACAGCTCATCAGTATGGTTAGACTCCGATTGCTTTTTACCCAGAATTGAAATCCGACCGAAGTAGCGTCAGTCGGCGATTCTACTTCTGGGATATGGGCAGAATTTTTTTTAGGATACATGTTATCATTATACACGCCCAATAGCCAGAATGCTCTAATTCGTTACTGAATGAGCGATGCATATTGTAGTAATTATGTATGTATTTTATATATATATATATATATATATATACACATATATATGAGTGAACATTGAATTCAACACTCGGGGCAGCAAACTATTTCATGCTAAGCGCAATCATCAGGACACACACACACACACACACACACATATATATATATAATAGAGAGAGATAAAATAGTAATTGTTTGTATATAGGTCTAGTAGTAAATGTTTGTATATAGGTCTAGTAGTAATTGTTTGTATATAGGTCTAGTAGTAATTGTTTGTATATAGGTCTAGTTGTAATTCTGTGTATGTATATATATATATATATATATATATATATATAACTTATTTATAAATGGAACTTTGTGTGTGTGTCCGTTACCTATAGACTCCGAAACGGCTGAACCAATTTTCTTGAAAATTTACACAGTTGTACTATAAGCGTCTGCGAGTGTTCTTAGCTAGCTTTTGTGTCAAGGTACCCCAATAAATATCGATAATCGAAAAAATTAGGTCATAGAATGAGTGGTCCAGTTTTAATCAAATTTGATACACTCACAAAGACATTGAAAACGATATTCAGAAGTTTCACGGTTGCAGTTCTTACAATAGTACAGAAAATCGATTTTTATATATATATATATATATATATATATATATATATATAAAAGGTAGGATGTTTGTGTGTGTCTGTTTATCTATCTGTATGTCCTATCTACAAATCCACAATTTTTATCCGATTCTCACCAAACTTCACACAAATATTCTTTAAGCTGAGTCGGAGCTCCAGGACCATAGATTACTTTTAAAGCTTTCATTACACCCAAGCAACGGCGGGCTGTACTGCTAGTGTATATATATATATATATATATATATATATATATATATATAGTAATAATTGTTTGTGTGTGTGTGTGTGTATGTAGTAATTGTTTGTGTGTGTGTGTGTGTATGTAGTAATTGTTTGTGTGTGTGTGTATGTAGTAATTGTTTGTGTGTGTGTATGTAGTAATTGTTTGTGTGTGTGTATGTAGTAATTGTTTGTGTGTGTGTATGTAGTAATTGTTTGTGTGTGTGTGTATGTAGTAATTGTTTGTGTGTGTGTGTATGTAGTAATTGTTTGTGTGTGTGTATGTAGTAATTGTTTGTGTGTGTGTGTATGTAGTAATTGTTTGTGTGTGTGTGTATGTAGTAGTGTTTGTGTGTGTGTGTATGTAGTAATTGTTTGTGTGTGTGTGTATGTAGTAATTGTTTGTGTGTGTGTGTATGTGTGTGTGTGTGTGTGTGTATGTAGTAATTGTGTGTGTGTGTGTATGTAGTAATTGTTTGTGTGTGTGTGTATGTAGTAATTGTTTGTGTGTGTGTGTATGTAGTAATTGTTTGTGTGTGTGTGTATGTAATGGTGTTTGTGTGTGTGTGTATGTAGTAGTGTTTGTGTGTATGTGTGTGTGTGTGTGTGTGTATGTAGTAATTGTTTGTGTGTGTGTGTATGTAGTAATTGTTTGTGTGTGTGTGTATGTAGTAATTGTTTGTGTGTGTGTGTATGTAGTAATTGTTTGTGTGTGTGTGTGTATGTAGTAATTGTTTGTGTGTGTGTGTATGTAGTAATTGTTTGTGTGTGTGTATGTAGTAATTGTTTGTGTGTGTGTATGTAGTAATTGTTTGTGTGTGTGTGTGTATGTAGTAATTGTTTGTGTGTGTGTGTATGTAGTAATTGTTTGTGTGTGTGTGTATGTAGTAATTGTTTGTGTGTGTGTGTGTATGTAGTAATTGTTTGTGTGTGTGTATGTAAGTAATTGTTTGTGTGTGTGTATGTAGTAATTGTTTGTGTGTGTGTGTATGTAGTAATTGTGTGTGTGTATGTAACGTAATTGTGTGTGTGTATGTAGTAATTGTGTGTGTGTATGTAGTAATTATTTGTGTGTATGTAATGGTGTTTGTGTGTGTGTGTATGTAGTAATTGTTTGTGTGTGTGTGTATGTAGTAATTGTTTGTGTGTGTGTGTATGTAGTAATTGTTTGTGTGTGTGTGTATGTAATTGTTTGTGTGTGTGTGTATGTAATTGTTTGTGTGTGTGTATGTAAGTAATTGTTTGTGTGTGTGTATACATAGTAGTGTTTGTGTGTGTGTGTATATAGTAATTGTTTGTGTGTGTGTATATAGTAATTGTTTGTGTGTGTGTATATAGTAATTGTTTGTGTGTGTGTGTGTATATAGTAGTGGTGTGTGTGTGTGTATATAGTAATTGTTTGTGTGTGTGTGTGTATATAGTAATTGTTTGTGTGTGTGTGTATATAGTAATTGTTTGTGTGTGTGTGTGTATATAGTAATTGTTTGTGTGTGTGTGTGTATATAGTAATTGTTTGTGTGTGTGTGTATATAGTAATTGTTTGTGTGTGTGTATATAGTAATTGTTTGTGTGTGTGTGTGTATATAGTAATTGTTTATGTGTGTGTGTGTGTATATAGTAATTGTTTGTGTGTGTGTGTGTATATAGTAATTGTTTATGTGTGTGTGTGTATATAGTAATTGTTTATGTGTGTGTGTGTGTGTATATAGTAATTGTTTATGTGTGTGTGTATATAGTATTTGTTTATGTGTGTGTGTGTGTATATAGTAATTGTTTATGTGTGTGTGTGTGTATATAGTAATTGTTTATGTGTGTGTGTGTGTGTATATAGTAATTGTTTATGTGTGTGTGTGTGTGTATATAGTAATTGTTTATGTGTGTGTGTGTGTATATAGTAATTGTTTATGATGTTAAATATAAGAGTGAATGTCTATTATGTTTAATCATGAGCTGTTTGAACATTGTATTTTGGCTTTAATTTCAGTTTAAATGAAGGGCAAAAATTCTCCAACATTTGGATAATTTTAATTTGGTTCTTAGCTTTTGGCTCACATGAGCCATCTCCAGAGAGGTTATAATGACGGTAGCACAAAAATATTCACCACCAGCGATGATTTTATCTTGTGTTGACATAAGTGTGGGTTGTTTGGATTTAATGTGGATAGCCTCCAATATTAATGGTGTATTTTAATGTTCACCATTATTATTAATATTATCAGTATTGTTAGAGCTATTAAGTTTAACATACATTTTAATTTGTTGATTAATAACATAGTTCAGAAATCCGTTATTGACAAGTGTTTGCATAATGTTGTGTAATACCTTATAAAATATGGATTTGGAAGAAGATATCATTTGTGTGCGTTGAATTAAGTTTTTTATGACAGCTAACTTATATTGTTGGGGACATTCACTATTATAATTAAGAAAACACGAGTTTATGCTAGTTGGTTTCCTATATAGAGAAGTAGTAAATCTATGCGTGCTAGAATCAATGAAGACATTAAGGAATGGGATTTTGTTATTGATATTAAGTTCTAATGTAACTATTAACTTATACTATTGCAACCAAATACATAATCATTACAAACAAGATGAAAAAACTCTGAAAAACATAATATATATATATATATATAGAAATGTTAAACCAGTGGATAGTCATCATTAAATTAAACTCATCATATATTATAAAAAATTCAAAAACAATTGACCTCATAGTCTCTAATAATCCTACAAGCACTAAACTAAATCCTCTACAAAAAAAACCAATGTCATGTACCAATTTACGTGCCTGTTCAGAGATTGTACCTCTGGTACTAATAATGAACCCGCTATATATATTGGTTTTACTACAATCACGCTCTCCCATAGACTTACATGTCGCCTTTCTGATCATAGTACGACTAAACATTTCTCAGAAAAACATAACCATGTAGGTAATACCAGGCAGATTTTAGTCTACAACACAATCATACTCACTCATACACACAGTAAAAAGAACCTTCAAATATTGGAGGCCATATACATTAAATCCAAACAACCCACACTTAATAAAATCATGTTTAAATCTGGTCATAACACATTACATTGCATTTGAATATATGGTTCTGTTTTCATTTTGAGCTATCACACGGTGTGACGTCATAGAACCACATTGCAAATTTGCGAACTGTGTTTATTTTTGGTAACTATTGCCGTTGCTTATCGGAGTTTTGTCAACACAAAATAACATCGTCGTTGATGGTGGATGTTTTTGTATTACCGTCTTTATAACCTCTCTGAAGATGGCTCATGTGAGCTGAAAGCTTAGAACCAACTTAATAAAAAATTATCCAAATGTTGGAGAATTTTTGTGTTTATTTTCAACTTCATTGTCTCTTATATTTAAATGTATATGTTTAGAATATATATTTTATATGTAGACATATATATATAGTAATAATTGCTTATGTGTGTATATAATATATATATATATATGTGTGTGTGTGTGTGTGTCAAGTAGTGTTATTTTCAGCTATTTTTATCTGGGAACGCAGCTGGTTCTGCAGAGCTGCAAGTTTGATTAGCTGTGAGGAAAAGTAAAACTATAATTAAGATGAAAGTGATATTAAGAAGTTAATAATGGTTGACAATGATCCATCTAATGAAAATACAAGCCGATACTAGTACTATTACTACTAACAACCCTTTATTATCATATTAGTTTACTTTAAAACAGTAGCATCAAATTTAGCCTCAGATCAGTTGAGTGGATAAGAATGATTTTTTTTTTTTTTTTGTTCACCCTAAGTCTTTTGTAACTCAATCAGTTAGTACAGCTGTTGCAGAAAAACTGATGAGAAAGTAAGGGTTAAAATGTGATTAAACAAAATAAGGAAATTTGTACAAAATTAATTTCTAAAAGAAAATGTGGTAATAGAATTCGTGTTGTCTTTTTTGTAAAGTCACACATACTAGAAATAACGCCTTCAAAGAATACTGTCAGACATTTTTCTTTTCCTGACTCGAATGCTTATTATACATCCATAGATATATTTTTATAATGTCGCATGATCCCAGCAGCATGATTCCTCTAATTATATCAAAATGAGGTCGACTATGTTCTCTGGTGATCCATGTTCAAGCTCTAGTGTCAGCAGTGACACTTTATGACAGTCTTTACACCTATTTTTAACATACTCTACTAATTTTTTTTTTTTTTATCCTCTTCTATGCTCTAAGTCAGTGCTTCTCAAACTTGTTTTCTCTGGGCTGGACTTTTTAAATAAATATTTGCATGTGCTTTACCAAATTTTATGCAATAAAATGTACATTTAAAAATATAAAAACGGTGTTAAAGGGAGATAACTGATAATACACAGTCAGAACATTATTCTTGATAACTCTCTCCTCAAATTTGTGGACCGTAAATGTGGTTTTACTGAAGGATGCTGCAGATATCATGGATCAAGCAGGTGAGCAATGATGAGTTTTTGGAAAGGATAGAAACAAAAAGGAAATTAACACTGAGCATCTGGGACATGCAATGAGGAAGGAGGGCTTGGAGAACCTGATACTAACAGGCCAGATAAAGGAGGAAAAAAACAGGAAAGTGTCTGAGCAGTTAGATGACAAAACAGGGTTTGCGTGGTGTAACAGGAGAAAGTGTGCTAAGAGCCACCAGGGATGTGGAAAGCCATGATCACCTACATTCTGAAAGGACAAGGCACATATAAGAAAAATATATATGCCAACTGTTTATAAGAAATTATGTGGGTATGAAATGGGGGATCAATTCTATATTATAATCAGTATATAAACTGATCTCTCATTTTGTGGCCATGCTTTTTCTATACATTTCTATTCTAGATTTACGGGGCTTTGGTGGTGTAACAGGAGAAAGTGTGCTAAGAGCCACTACATTCTGAAAGGACAAGGCTTCTTCTGTATGCCCTGTCCCTTCAGGACGTAGGCAATCATGGCTTTTCACGTTTCCCTATCCCTGGTGGCTCTTAGCACGCCTTCTCCTGTTACACCATGCAACCCTTGTTCCATCATCCACCTGATTAGGTCCTTCAAATATGTTATCCCTTGCTTTCCCGTCTCTTTTCCCCTCTATTTGGCCTGTTAGTATCAGGTTCTCCAAGCCCTCTTTCCTCATTGCATGTCCCAGGAACTTCAGCTGTCTCTTCCTGATGCTCAGTATTATTTCCAAGACCTCATCATTTCTCATATGCTCAATTCATGATATTCACAGCATCCTTCTGTAGAACCACATTTCAGTTGCTTTAAGTTTTTCCTTGATCTTTGATGATATTGTCCAACATTCACTGCCATATTGAAGGACAGACAGCATGTAGCAATCCAGTCTTTTCTTCCTTGTTTCTAGTGAAATTGTCCTGTTTCTTAATACCTTACACGACTTTTGGAATGCTTTCTTTGCCATGCCAATTTGCCTTCGGATCTGTCTCGCACTTTCCGTCTTCTGTTATAATACTTCCCAGGTATTTAAATTTTTGTACCTGCTTGATTCTAGTATCTCTGACCTGTATTTGGCATATTGGGCTGCCCTTTTTTACTGATGACCATGCATTCGGTTTTCTTGCAATTTATTTCTAGTCCTTTCTTGTAACTTTCTTCAGCTAACTTCTGTAGGAGGTCTTGTAGTTGCCTTTCTGTGTCTGCTATCAGCACTGTATCATCTCCGTACCTTAGGTTGTTTAAATTGTGGCCTCCGATGACAAATCCAGGTATAACTTCTAGGGTCCTCAAAATATTCTTGCTGTACAAGTTGAACAGATCTATTTTTGTATATCTACTCAATTCATTACCTGTCAGTATGCAAGCCTCTCAAGTCTTTCCCAAATATTTCCAGGCTGCTGAGCATCTCCATCAGTTCTTTGTGGCGTATTTTATCAAACGCCTTCGCATAATCAATAAAGCACAGGTATAAGTCCTTCATTTGTATTGCCATTTCGGAGAGCATCCTAATCATAAATATGGCATTCCTTGTTCCCGTGTCTTTAACGAAATCGCACTGTTCTTGTCCTATCTTTGGCCTGATTCTGCTTCTTGCTCTATTCATCAGGATTCATACGCACATAGAAGAAAAATAATTCTTAATACCTGATATAATGCAAAAATATCAAAATGATAAAATCAGTCAATAATTATTTACAATTATTTATATTTGAACTCCTGCATGCAATTACAAGTAATCCATAATATTTTATATTTCGAAATCATAATTGTTTTTGGCAGAGAAATTTTAATATACGAAATTATACAAGATTCAAAAACGTATATCATTTAATGTTTTTACAGCTAATCTTTACTCAGTCCGTGGTTCCCAAATTTGTTTCTCTGGGCTGAATTTTCAGAATTAAAACTTGCCTGCATCTCACCAAATTTAATGTGATAAAAAGTATATTTCAAAATTTAAAACAAAAGAGGGTTAAAGGGTGATAAGCATGGATTCGAAGTTAGAACCTT